>MTQE01001134.1:43451590-43494272 GCA_014337955.1 Aspidoscelis marmoratus | reverse complement strand
GAAGGAAGGAAGGAATATTCTCGTACAATTAAAAATAAACAAATGTGTGTGTGTAATTGTACAAGAATATTCCTTCTTTCCTTCATCATACATATGTGTGTGTGTGTGAGAGAGTACTTTTTAACTACTAAAACTGTTGCAGAGCAAATGGTAATGGTTTTCAATATGTAACAGTGAGGCTTATTTTTGAGGGGATAAAAGACCACAGGGACATGCTATCCATGTTCCTCTATGGTCTAGTATATCAACTCTGGATCAGTTGTTGACTTCATTATTGGGCTGCCTAGCCAAGTCCATGCTTCATCCAATGTATACAGAATGTAATGAAGGGCTGCTATAGTTCACAAAAGCATATGGATAGCAGGTCCTTATTCTGGGATATTTTCTGGAATAAGGCCCGGAAAGAGCCTATGGAGAAGAACTGGCCAAATCAGATCAATGCTTTCTCTTACTGTAGACTGGAAATCAAATGAATTTGACCATGTTATTCTTCTGTCACCCATTTCTGTGTTTAGCATGCCAGGGGGTCTCCATGAGTCCAAGACAGCAACCACTGCTACCTTGCCTAATTTTTGGTGACAGTGGGCTCCTGCTCTTGCAAGTCATTGTGTCAGCCCCTTTGCCTGTGTGATCACCAGCCCCTGCGGTAGCACAACTGCCACAATCACTTGTGGAATAAGGGGCCACTCCATAGGACCTCCTTCTTCAAAATGGAGAAAAGAGATGTCAGGATGCTTTATGAAAATTAGAACTTTTTTAAAAAAATGAGTAAACTACCAAATTCAGAAAAGTTGGCCAGAAGATAATGACAGGGTGAACGAAAATGTTTTTAAATATTTTTTGGAAACACAGACGGAAGCGACATGCCCCAGATTTGGTGGAAATCTTTCATATATCCAGGCCCTGGACCATTTAGGGCTTTGAGTACAATCACACAGGGCATTTTTTAAAGCCTCCCAAAGCTTCTCATCTTACTTCTCACCTTCTGCTCGTTGCCTTTTCCTTGAAGCATAACAACACCTCCATAGCAACTGAAGCTCACCATTAATTAGATGATGCAGGCCAGATTTCTGGATCCCTGACTGATGCCTCTGTAGCTTCCTGCTCCATTTGCTCCCAAACAAGAATCTTGCTCTGAGAGCCTTTCTTTCTCATTTGTGGAAGGGAGAGATAACCAGAAGCTTGGAGGTGGGGAAAAATTGTCTGTGTCCCGAGGGTCTCAAAATTACCCTTGGACATACCCTAAATAAGCTAAAGCCAACATTTCATACAGTATAACTTCTTAAATAGTTATGAGGATGAAAATTCACCTTCTGTTTGGACTTTCTTGAGTGGAAAGTCCACAAATAATATGGATAGAAATTAAAAGGCTTAAGCAGTCAGCAGTGAGCCAGTTTGGTCTAGTGGTTAGGGAGTCAGACTCTTATCTGGGAATACTGGATATGATTCCATACTCCTCCATGAAGCCAGGTGGGTGACCTTGGGCTAGTCATAGCTTTCTTCTGAGTTCTCACAGCCCAACCTACCAAACAGGATTTTCTGTTGTGGGGAGAATAGAAAGCTTTGTTAGCGACTTTGAGTCCCCTTAAATGGATGAAAAAAGCGGGGTAGAAAAGCCAATTCTTCTTCAAGATGGAGTGAAGGTTTAAAGTGAAGGTATGACTATCGCCTAAAGTTCTTGAATTTCCATCTTCCTAGCTATAGAAATTCCTAGGAATTTCCATCTTCCTAGGATATACTTAGATACAACACTAGGTTTGCAATTCTATGAATAATTACTTGTGAATGCACTCTAATGAATATAACTTCCCATATATATGCCTCTGTAGTTTAAAATATTTTGATACATATTGTTTAATGGCACTTAACAGTTATTTATACTATACAAAGTTCCAAAGATCTCTAATATTTTCCTTATTTTCTGTTGTTGGAAACTATAGCAACAAGCACAGCTGAAATTATTAAAATCACTTTTTCTTTTCTTTTCTTTTTTACATAGATAGATGTTGATTTAATGTCGTTCGCTTGTTGTTGTTTTAAAAAAGACCTAGTTTAGTATTTCAAAGGTTTTAGAAGCTGAATTATAATCCTCTGAAAACTGGAGTTCCTTCTGGAAATGTCAGCAGGCACAACAATCCAATAATATGAGTAATTGCTGCATTGCATGAGAGGCCAGAACTACACAGTTAATGAGGGCAAAGGCAAATATGCCTGACATCTATTCACCTACACAACAAGGAGGAAATAAGGCAAATTATGATTTAGGAAGAAAAAGTAATGTGCTTTTTAGAGAAGCTATAAAATACATGTGTTTTTTAGAGAACCTATAAAACAGAAAGGAACAAAAAAAAAGCACAAAATTTTGTGTCCTTTTGTATAGTTCATTGAAAGCATCATCTCAATAAACTATGCAGGTCAAGAGGCACTTGGAAGGTGTCAGACTAATGGAGGGGGGGGGAATTACAGTAGATGAAACATCACTGTACAAAACCAGGCTACGTCCAAGTTGGCTAAATTTTGAAACACAGGTATTTGAAAGAAAGGGTTCAAGTATATTGTTTTATACTTGTTGAATTTTTAATGTCTTTTAAAGTATATTCTATTTTAAAAGCAAGAGCTGAGAATCATTTCCATGAAGGAGGTATGCAGTTCAAGTATCCATGGCTGGTTCTAGAATAGTGGAATAAATCTGCAGTTAAATCTAAAAGCACAGTATACTCAATGCGCAGCAAAGACCGGGCATCCTGACTGGAAGGCAGCTCTGTAGTTTCCCCTATTGGACCTGTGAGAGTTGAGTCAGCATGCACCGTCACATGGGTTGAGGCACTCAATCAAATTTTGAACTGCCCTTCCTGCTTAGCCAGTATCTTGCTAAATTTTCTTGCAGTCTTGCCTGCACTGGTTTGAAACTTCAAATGATCAAAATACTATGCATGAAAACCGTGGCAAATCCCTGCATCGGGATGCCACGGTTTTCTCCACCATGCCCTTACCTGGGCACTTAATCACCCAGGTAAGGGCTTGATTTACCCCCAAACAACCGCCACATGTGTGCGGACACCCATTAAGCAATTAACCCTTAGTCTCATAAACCACAACAAGTTCCAGTTCCACGGATCTGGAAACCCTCCCAGTTTCCTCAGTGGGCAAAGCTCAGTCGGCAAAACCTAACAAGTTTACCAACTTAGGATCATGTCATAGATGACAAGCATTTTATTCTAGACTGACCTGGCATTCAGTAGAAGTGCCATCATAGCAGTGATTGACAAATCTTCCCAAATTCTTTTTGCTGAAAAGCAGAACAGAAGGAATAATAGTTTTAATACATCTAACATCTCTTCTTCTGATCTGGCCCTTCTGCCTCCCAGCACTATTTCTCCTGCTGCCCATCACTGCACTAACGGTTATTTTATCCCTTTATACCCTGCCTGGACATATTATTTTTAACAGTAAGCTGTTAAAAACAGAGGCTGAAACAGAATTAAATACATTTTTTAAAAGACATACCAGACCCTATATCATTAAAAAATATTTTCCCCACAACCCTTAACTTAAAAAGAAAAGACTCTTGAGATCTACCCCATGCCCATCTATGGGCAGTCAGATGATGTTGATGGCTCCTAGCTGCCAGAGGCTTTGTAAGAGCAACAGCAACAGGCAGGAACAGCAGCAACAGGGAGAAAAAAACAGCACCAGTAAGATCCATTTCTTATTCTGGGCTAACAAGATTCAGATATTTCATTTTTGAGCAGTGGAAACTTTTGGTGAAACTAGGACCACAAGCATGAAGCAGTGGCAACAGACTCAGTGGGTGTTTTTCCACTGGCAGAAAGTACCCATTTTTGCACCCATTTGGGTGTGAGCCGGATGACCCCATTTCCACCACGGCACCCATTTGGGACACATTTGTTTCCACCGCCGCTGGGGAAATCCGGATCATATGGGTACATCTCAGCCTTTAATGCAGATTTTCTGTAGACCCCATTAATGGGGTCTACAATGGGGTCTTCAGCCAGAAAATCCAGATTAAAGGGAGCCTGTTTCCACATTAGTTTGGCAATGGGGTCTAGAGGAAGCTAGGGGGAGGGGGCACCCTTGGGGGGAGCCCCAAAACCTAGGCTTCGAAATCATTTTGAAGCCATTTCAAAGTTGCCTTTGGAGATCAGCAAAGGCTCCAAAGTCCCTCTGAAGGCAACTTCAAAGATTAGCACAGGCTCCGAAGACAAACCTCAGATAACAAAGGGAGATCAAAGTGGACTGTTACCTTCAGGCTTAGAAAGAGGTACATATTTAATGAGGCTGACTCATCCCTGCTCACAAAGAGCTAATTCATATGCAGGCTTTAGCAAGGGATTTGTCTTTGGAGCCTTTGCTAATCTCCGAAGTTGCCTTCGGAGGGACTTCGGAACCTTTGCTAACCTTCGATGGCAACTTCGGAGGGATTTCGGAGGGACTTCGGAGGGACTTCAGAGATTGCACCCCCTGTTCCCCAAAACACCTGGGGTGACCCTTGGGGGTCAATCTGGATTCCCCACATGGGTGCAAAGGTGTTTCCACTGCAGGGGGGTTAGCACGCACTGGGTGCTTCCCTTAATCCAGATCTACTAGATCCGGATTAAGGTATGTACCCATTCCTTAGATCAGCATCTTCTTAGATCCCGGATCTAAGGGCTGTGGTGGAAAAACACCCAGTGATGAAGTTTTCAGACTGCATAAAGTGCAGCAATATGGCAGAGGCAGGATAACAAAGTTCTCAATACTCTTTGACCCTTTTCATACTTGTCAATAGGATGTACTGAGGAGTTTGTAGGCCTCACTTGTGCATGCAGGTGTGGTTTAAGGAAAGCCACATCCTTACTGCAGAAGATGGAACACAGGCTGAGCTAGGGCATCCAAAATGGCATCCAGTCTACTGATAAAACTCTTTTTTGAGGTCTGCAGGTATTCCTCCGTGGTCCACTATGCTCCAAGAGACCTATTTCAGCAGCAAAACAAGGCCCACCACAGAAATGCCCTCCTGAGAGCTCCAAATGCCGAACCCAGGTGCTTCCCATGGGGGCCATGAAATTACAGCCAAAAGTGGTTTTTAATGTATCTTTTTTTTCATAATTATAATTTTATCATTGGTATTTCCAACAATAGAATCATCTTCACCATTTTTACTAAGTTATAATTAACTAAAAAATCTGTTCACAAAATTTGAAGACTTTTAGCAATGATCCTGTACTCTTCCCGTCACACTTTCTTCAATATTTTATGGATACACAAGTCTAAAAGTTTTAGATTTTGACTACATCTGGGATTTTTCCCCATCAGTGGTTAGTGATATTTCAGAGCAAGAAGAAAGCCTTAGCAATATTGCAGATTCCGCACATGGTCTGCAGTTCCTTTCTCATGTGTCACTCCTCTCTTTATCCTTATATACTGGTAGATATTATCACTAAATCCAGGTAGTTTTATCTCCCAAATGTCTCTAAAATCTTCCATTTCCTCTTCATTCTCACCACAAAAATATAAAACTTGTCAAGTCCATCATCCTCTTCATCCTTGATTACTGTGACCTCATTTTCTTCAGGCTTCAGCTGATACCCTCAACATTCAGTTTTGCCACTAATCTGTTGTGAAAATAATCCTCCATTAAGATAGTGCTCTGACATTCCTAAATTGTCATCTCTGCTGTCTCTCTGTTCCCTGCTAACATCTGATGTAAGCTTCCTGTATTATCCTTAATGGTTTTATGAGCTGACCCCTTTCCTGCTCCTCTCTGCTTTTCACCTTTCATTTCTAGCTTCTCAGCTCATCATCAAGATCTTTTTCACCTATGAGCACCTTACGTGGTTTCCTCCTCTTTTGTCAGTTCACAAACAGTGCTGTTAAAATACCACTGAAAATACATGGGAGATTGTTCCTGTACATGAAGTTTAACCAAGACTGTATGTTTAGAGCACCAAAGAGAGTAACAATTTGCGTTTTCATGCAGCATAAAAAAAAAAGATTCTCCCAGCAAAAACCTGAAGACATATTTTCTAAAATTAACTTACCTCTTACCTTCTTTGGAAAAGGCCTAGAATTAGCTGAATACATTAAAAGCAATTACTAACACACACCCTAGAAATCATACATCACAGGAGAATAATAATAGGATGCTACCTACATTGTTATCTTAATGGGGAGCATCTATCATATCTTTTCATGAGACAATGAAGCACAAGTCTGGATGTCAGTGAAAATAGCAGCTTTATGCCCTGATCCTTTCACCTGCCTGACAGTGTTCTTTATTATAAAAGACATGGAATTGTATTTATCCTCTTCTGTAAGCTCCAGTCAATGAAAGTGCTTTGTAGATGGAGAAACTTAACACAGGGATGTAACTTTTTTGAAATCACTTTTCATAGGTTATAAATTTGTTAAATTCAAGATTTAGAGAAATAAATAATTCATACAATAATGGTTAGGGAGTGAAAATGAGCACAAGGTTAGCCTTCCACCCCCATAACTTTCCAAGTATTTATTACCAGAGGGTGTCTAAGGCCCTTTCTGCACTTACCTGCCCTTGTTCAGAATCAGTGTATCTGGAATAGCCCGCTCTCTGATCCCCTGAATAAGAGAAGGCATGGGTGGGATCAGGGCCATCTGCATTGATGACAGTGATCTGGATCATTCCTCATCATGTCACCATGGCCTTGAAGCATGAATTCACTTTGAGGCAAGACACAGAGGTCTCCAATGACTAGGAACATAGGTTCCTTAGCCTTGGTAGCCTCTCAATGCAATGACACTTGGGGGTATGCTTTGGGGGCATTGCTCCCTGTTGCTCCAGCAACAAGCAAGACTCTGCCGAAAGATCTTCGTGGGAACTTGGAAAGCACTGTCATCAACAAAATATCCATTGGCCAGCTACAGAAAGCTAATTTGCTGGGATCTGCTCTTATCATTCACCAATACATCACTCAGTCCTAGGCACTTGGGAAGGGCCCGACTAGTGATAACAGTTACCAAAAACAGCATAAGTATCTTGGCTGCATCCCCATTATAAGCTTAATCCAGTTTCCCTAAACCAAAATAATAGAACTGGATGCAAACACAAATTTGCCTGATCCAATTACTTTCAACTCAATCGCGTTGGATCCGGATTCTGAGGATCGTAGGTGGCGTACGTGACTCAAGGGGGGGACTCAAGTGGCTACTTTCTAAAAGCCGCTTTTCGGGGCTGCCCTGCTCTCTTCCTCCTGGCGTGAACGTGCTACCCATAAGGGACCCCTTCACAGAGCCTAGCTGGGTGGCTGGGTGGCTGCCACTTGCCTGGATGGAGGAAAAATGGCAGCGGGCAGCCAGCGATTCTTTCCCCTCCTCTCCCCATTGCCCAGGGCACACAGCAGCAGCAGCAACTCAAGCCCCTTGCTTTAAACATTCACACATCTCCCAGAACTTGCAGCTGCTTTCCTTTCCCTTTCTAAAGGTCAGAACTCCAAAGAGCTAGAATTGCACAAAATTGCAACATTGTTATCAGGTGTGAAGTGGTTGGATTGCTACAGTGTAGCGGCTACTGTAAAGGGTGGATTTTTACACTGAAATCACTATCTTTGGAAGCAAGCTATTGGGGGAGAGAAACCACCATCACCCCCACCCCCACCACATTTATTTCTAGTGCCCTCTCCACCAAAGGGCAGTACAAAAATGCAAAAACAACAACAGCAATAAAGCTTAAGTATAAAACATGATAAAACAACCTTAATACATAATAATTCAAAATACATATGAGGGGAATACAAACATTTTAGAGTTAAAATCCATCCTATCAACAGCTCAGTTATAACATTCACTTTGGAGAGTTGAAAAGAAAGTTTTTTAAACCAATCTGAAACTGGACTAAGGTTGCATCCAGACTTGTGTTAATGTGCAGTCATGATTGGGGCATCACACACAACGATCACTGGATCGTCATGGTGGCGCATTAACCTATCGCTACTGTGGACTTACCTTAATGCTGATTTAACAACACTCATTGCATGGTATAAAGAAGATTTGAATTTTCCTGCCAGTTTGGACAGAATGGCAAGAAGAGACAAACAAGAGCAGGAAGGGCAGCTCAATTCTGATTGGCTGCCTCATCCTGCATGGCTGTACGCACTGACTCAGCAATGGAGGAAGCTACAGAACTGCTTATCTAGTGAGGACGGCTGGTTGTCACCTCACAGCAGGTAAGTTGCGCTTTTTTCCTTTAACGGCAGACTTATTCCACAAATCGGGAGGCAGCCTAAGTCTTCTTCTAGCCTGAGTTCTAACAGGAGAGAGTTCCAAAGCCGCGGAACCAGGTCTTGCAATGCACGATGCCCGGAGTCTAGAGGAAGCAGTCCGTGTCACAGGTTCAGTTGTGAAACTCTAATGCACTCATCAGAAATTTGGGGCAACTCTGTAAGAAAGGGTAATACTTATCCACTGATTGGCTCACACAGGACTGATCTTATCAGTCATGTCAGAATCACCACTCCAGGCACAGAGTTAGGAAGGAGGCAAGAATTTACTCAGGCATTTTCTTTGCTTTATTTTCGTTATCAGAAAACTAGAGAAACTGTGGCTATATAAAACAAACTAGCTAGCTAAGCTTTCTTACACTCCCCTTATTGTTCAAGGTCCTTTGTGCAGTATCATTACAGAGATAACATTTTTCACACAGTACGGTGTTGAAACTAGAGGAAACTAGGGGTCAATCAACAATGACAGCAGGCAAGGCAGAACATTAGCAAGGGATCAACATGGATTTGCAGGGGTCTTAGACAGAGCTCTGACAGTAATCAAGCCTCATATCTGCATACCCAGAGATACTAGAAGCCAAGATAGTTGTGTAAACAACTGGTTAAACAAGTCACCAATTTTAGTAATGTAGGCACAATCATATCTCTGCACCAAACATGCTAGAGCATATGATTCCCACCAGAGAAATACACTGCATCACATTCCACTCCACCCCTGGGCTGACCTTTAGGGTTTTGGTCTGGGTGCCCACCCTATATTGGAAATGTAGCAGTAAGTGTGGAAACAGCCTTAATCTCACACCCACATAAACATATAGCAGGAAATGAAATAGGTGAGGGAAATGTTTACCTTCATTGCATTTCCCTTATTAAATGTTATAAGCAACACATACATTCTAGTCTTTTCCACAGTTTTTGTCTAGACACATATATTTTATTACATCACCACTTTAAGGCCTTAACATGTCCCTCCCTGCTGGCCCTGAAATTCCTTGCTGCGCATTCAGCTTCCTGCCTTCTTCCTCTCATGGCTTTATATCTTTGTTTTCCACACAAAAGAAATCTCACTGTGTTTCCTGTGCCTCCATTTGCGACTGTTCTTTAAGTGACTAAACTTCAGACAGCAACTGGAACGCCCTGCATGAGAAACCAAAGTAGCCAGACACAGACTTCACATATCCTTTTCAAAGGCTAAAAAACTCTGCTTTTCTTGACCATCATCAGGAAATGATCATGCTATACTTCTACGTGCTTTACTTCCAGTTATTACCTTTCTTATAATTCCTACCGCTCACATCTCTGTTCCTTTGCTCTACCAATCTTTTCCTGTCCTCTCTTTCTTGGTATTGGCATTTCATCTGCTCAGGTTTGTTTCATGTCTCATTCTTATCACGTTCTTCTGCTTCATCAACATCTTTACATCAGTCATTTCTTTTAGCTCTCAACTGATTTCCGAGTTATCATTTCATCAAGCTTTGTCCATCTTTTAAAACATTGGAAGGCATACATCAAGGAGCAAATGGCAGCATAAAGAAACAGTCTTCTGAACATGAGCAATTCCAATCTGCTTACCAACCAGAGACTCAGGACTGAGCCTTTAAGAGAAGCACCTGCCATGAAACTTCTTCTGGTCATAGGTATGTAATCTGATATTCCAAATAAAATTTAAGGTGAAGCAGGCAAAACAAGTCTGCCAGCCAGGACTCAGAAAAGCAAAAAGAGAGATCTGGAGATTATTTTTCTTAAAACCTTCATGAAATCCTTTATCGTAGCTGTTAGATTTCATAAATACTTTTCTGTGGAGCAACTCCAAAGGCCTGAGAAAATGGCCATGCAAGCTGTATCTCAAAGAAATTAAAAACAAGGAGCCCATTGATCTAAATGATTTATGCCTGTATGTTTAAAAATAAATAAAATGAGAACATTACTGCAATGAAATGCTTCAGGGTGAATGGTATCTGATTTGTCAAATCAAAACCACATCAAAGAATGATGTGTATAAAGAAACAAATGCATCAATAGTGCATAATAGAAACGAAGAACTGAACAGAAAGAACATAATTACAAAGTTGTTTAGTTTTAACTTTTACAATATTTGTTGTCATTATTATTCATAGAAAGCTGCTACTGCTCTTCTTGCAGTAATTAATCTGAGACTTGTAACAATAAGACAGTGATCTGAAGTAATGAAAAACACTGATAATTGTTTGACTACTTTGGCAAATTGGGCCTCACTGCCCATTTTTATGAACTTCAGGGCACAGCGTGCAGTTGACAGAGTCCCTCAAAACCTGCCCTGTATAAATACAAGATGTTTGCAATTCTACATTCTGTATCCTTTCCTTACATGTATATATATTCCTCCATTCTTCATTTGGAAACTGAACTTGTGACATAGTAAGATAGGCTACTTTTGCATAAACATGTTTTTTAGCTTGGTAGTGTATACTGTGATCTGCACAAGTTAACCTGAACATAGGCTGCATTTACACACAACAATTTTTAAAAAAAAAAAATAGAGCAGCTCAAGCACATTTTCAAGGTAGGAACATAAGGCACTCCTGTTTTCATCCCATCTCGAATCCATCTCTTAAGCAGTTTGGAACTGCTTTTACTGGCCTTTAATGTGCATTGTGGTTGGGATAGATACACTGGCATGGACAATACCATATCAGAAGCATCTATGATCCAATTTTAAAGTGCTTTCTAAAAATGTATGTGAATACAGTGGCATTCCTCACACCATCTCCTCTTGAAGCAAGTGATTTGTTTCCCTATCATGCTGTAGTTTGAAAAACAGGAAATAGATTAAAAAGTGATTCACGTGCCTTGTAAATATTATCTTCCATGTTAAAAGTGTTCACCTATTTCCTAGAGAAAAGTCATTAAATGGGGGATAATGTCTAATTTAAAGTGCATTGCTTACTTTTCTATGTTCTATGAATACAAAATAATTTGTCCAGTACATAAAAGTATATAAAACTTTATGAAATATTGAATCTCTTGTGTGCTGTTATTTCACATGCTGTGCTTCAGGAGTAGAGATGCACCTTGGTTTAATGTATGCACCTCTTTCGTTGGTGCTTTGAGGAACTGAACTTACCAAGACTTATGTCAAAGGATCTCCAAATTTTTGTAAATAGCTACTTTTAGAACTCCAAGCTCTACAAATGAAAGTCTTAACTTTTTTTCCCATTTTCTCCTAGTCTGCATGACCACACTCTTGGATACTACCTACACTTTGCAGGTCTGCCCCAATGCATGCCACAAGCATGCAAAATGTGAATTCCGTAATGGAGTCCAAGGTTGTTACTGTAGTCCTGGATTCACTGGGCCTGGAATAATTGGACCTGGCACAGATGGATGTTATGGTAAGTACATGAATTTCCCTTTATTTTCTAGTAAACTGTGGTTGTTTATTTATTTTATTTATTTAGAAAATTTATATCCCGCCCTTCACTGAATGGTCCCAGGGCAGGTTACAATGAAATTAAAACATACTGAATAGTAAACATAATTAGAAATATAACCTTCTCCTTCCCTCCAACCCTCCATCCCTAACAGGACAGCAGCCTGAGGAAGCTGTTTAAAAAGCAAAAGCTTGGGTACAAAGATATGTTTTCACCAGGCACCAGAAACTATACAATTGTAGGTGCCTGGAACACCTCAAGAGAGAGGTTGTTCCGGAGTCTAGGAGTCACAACAGAAAAAGGCCTCCTGCCTCATACTGCTGAAAGAGAAGGAACTGCAAGAAGGCCCACTCCCTGGGCACATCCCCATTAAAAGCTTAATCCAGTTTCCTTAAACTGAAATAATAGAACTGGATGCAAACGCAAATTTGCCTGTTCCCATTACTTTTAACTTAATTGCTTTGGATCTGGATTCTGAGGATCGTACGTGGGGTATGTGACTCAAGGGGGGACTCAAGGGGCTACTTTTTAAAAGTTGCTTTTTGGGGCTGCCCTGCTCTCTTCCTCCTGGCATGGACGCGCCACCCATAAGGGACCCCTTCACAGAGCCTAGCTGGGTGGCTGGGTGGCTGCCGCTTGCCTGGATGGGGGGAAAATGGCAGCGGGCTTGCCTGGATGGGGGGAAAATGGCAGCGGGCAGCCAGCAATTCTTTCCCCTCCTCTCCCCATTGCTCAGGGCACACAGCAGCAGTGGCAACTAACGCCCCTTTGCTTTAAACATTCACACAGAACCTCAGATGCTTTCCTCCCTCCCTTTCCCTTTCCCTTTTTAGAATTGTGCAAAATTGCAACATTGTTATTCCAACCATCAAGGTGTGAAGTGGTTCTATCGCTACAGTGTAGCGATCGCTGTTAAGTGGATTTTTACACTGAAATCACTGTCTTTGGAAGCAAGCTATTGGGAGAGGGAAACCCTAAACGTGGATTCTCATCCCTTAAAACGGTACTGTCCACACAGTAAAAAATGTAAAACGTTTCAAGCGCACAATCTGGAGTGAGACCTGTAGAAATCAGGATTGAGATTCACCACGCTTTGGGGTGGTTTAACACGGGGAAAGCGTGTTAAGCCAAACTGCCGTGCAGACTCTGAGGATTGAAAACTTTTTGAATGCGAGATAAGGTTGACATGAAGACACGGCCCCTGAGATCTTGATCTGGTTCTGTTCCTCATTCATGTAAAGAGTGGATCTTCTACTTATCAATGCCTGGTATGATACAGGAAGGCATAGGAAATATATACTGCAATCATAGTTTGTTTTCCTAGGTGTAAGCTTAACTGATCATATTGAGAGCTACTTGTGAGTAGATAGGCATACGACTGTACTATAGCTGGTAGAATACTAGAACTGCCACTAAAGTAGCTGCATCATGGACTGGTCCAAGGAAGGCCTTGGCCACCACATAAGACAGAGTGTAATCCTGGTCAAGGGCCCTTGAGCTTGATCACTAGTATAGCTGATTAAATGAGTCTACTGAGGGATCAGCAGGCCCCTGTCCAGAACATGGAGGCATATAGAAGGCATGCTTCTGTTTTCCAGACTATCAGAGAACCCATTTCCATTCACCATCTTGAAACAGGTTCCCTGTGGGCTCTGAGGTTAGGAGTTTTAATTTTGTATGAGTTTTGGGACTTGTGCCAGGGCTGATCTGGACCAACACTCATGTAGACCAGTGAACCTGGCTGATGCAGACCCACTGATCCCAATCAACACCTTTGAGTGCAGAAAATCCCATAATTTCTTATTACTTAAGACCAGCATCAAAGGTTTGGAAAGGCTTCTGATCTGCTGTCCCAAGCTATTGGGTGATAATATTAGGTCTATTAATTTTCACAGTTATTGCTGATGTCATTGGATGTCTAAAATGCAGTGAATGTCAAATTTCGTAACTAAATAATATTGAAAAATTCTGTATTTATACATGAAAACTGGTGGGCATAGAAGCTAAGATATTTTTGGTAACTAAAGTGTTTCTTAAAGGCAGCTAATTGAGCAGCTCTTGGTTAATACACTCTGTATTCTTCTAAGAGCATACTTGCCATCTGCTTTCAATTGGATAGGATCTTAAAAGGATTAAAAGATAGGTTAGTAATTAGCTTGAAGCTAAATATGTAGAGCAATGTTGTGGCTTAATGTTATGTTCGATCTCATGCTGTATATTTTCCCACCTACCCTTCACAGAAAGGACTAGAGATAAATGTGGTCCTTTCTTCAATTTATAATATTTGGTTTCTAGTACAATAGCAGTTCTTTTTTTTTTTTTCTTATGTGCATTTAAGCTGCAGCTTTCCAAATGATGCACACAAGTGTTCTGGTTAGATAGGTGGTAATGTTCACTGTTGTTGTCATTAGCATAAATTTAACAATTTTGCACCTGCTCAGGAATAGCTAGTTTTAATGATATTCTTAATGATGTTATCTGGGAAGAAAAAACCCTCCTCCACTCCAGAGCTTTGTGTAAATTTAATCAAAGAAGCTACAGTACTTGTTGTTCTCAGAAATAACATTCAAATTTTACCAACCCAATATATGTGTGGGTGTGTGCATGTGCACATGTGTGTGTGTGCAGGGTTCTTTTTGCCTAAAGGATTCAAGCATCCAAAGATACCAGTCTACAGTTCAACCTCCTATCATCAGTACACCATCTTATATGGCTACACTACATGGTTGCTAGAGTAGATGTGTGTCCTTTTCCTAAAGTGATAGGTGCCTCCTAGAATGTGTTGCATGGGGCTGGCACATTGTGCTGTATACCATTTTGGCAGGTTCCTTAGCAGCCATACTGGTGACAGTTGTCACACAATGAGTGTGCAGAATCCCACAGTGTTACCTACCTGGTCTTTATTTATGTGACAGGATGCGTGTAACGGGAATATGTGTACATGTGATCTTTTAATAAAACTACCTGACCATAGCCTGTATGCAAAGGTGACTGCTATACATATGAAAGGAGACAGCTATCTCCTTTAGGAAAAATGGGCTTCTTGTTCATAGAGCTACACAGAAACTGGAGTAATGATAACCTTATGCAATAATTGATAGGTAATGATTTCTTTGGCCTTCTTGGCGTGCGGGGCATTTTTAAAAGGCATAGCTTCTTGTGCAGATAGTAGCTGCCTGATACTTGATGTAATAATGCACACTTAAAATGTTAAATAACTGAAAGGTACCGAGAGCCTCTAGGTCTTCAGAGACTATCAGACAATTCCTGTTATCCCTAACTTTTATTGTTTAGTACTTATTTCTCCCGAGTGGTCCAATAGTGAGGGCCATGAGTATCTGCAGTGAGGGCCATGAGTAAACACATTCAAGCCGCATTCCCATTAGAAGCTTAATCCAGTTTCCCTAAACCAAAATAACAGAACTGGATGCAAACGCCAATTTGCCTGATCCCATTACTTTCAGCCAGAATCGCGTTCGATCCAGATTCTGAGGACGTATGTGACTCAAGGGGTGACTCCAGTGGCTACTTTTTAAAAACCACTTTTCAGGGCTGCCCTGTCCTCTTCCTCCTGGTGTGAACGCGCCACCCATAAGGGACCCCTTCAGGGAGCCTAGCTGTCTGCTGCCTGGATGGAAGAAAAATGGCAGCAGACAGCCAGCAATTCTTTCTCCTCCTCTACTCATTGCTCAGGGTATGCAGCAGCAGCAGCAGCAGCAACTCAAGCCCCCTTCGTTAAACATTCACACATCTCCCCAAACCTGCAGCTGCTTTTGTTTCTTTTCCCTTTTTTGAAGGTCAGCACTTTCAATGGCAAGATCGTTATCAGGTGTGAAGTGTTGGATTGCTACAGTGGATTGCTTGGATTGCTACTAGGGCTGCTGCTTTGAGGGGTGGATTTTACAGCTTGCTTTGGAAGCAAGCAATTGGGGGAGGGAAACTCTCATCCCTTAACATGGAAGGGTTCCCACAGTAAAAAATGTAAAACGTTTCAAGCACACGAACTGAAGTCAGACCTGTTGAAATGAGGATTAACGCTGACAACGCTTTGTTGCGATTTAACATGCGGAAAGCGTGTTAAGTCAAACTGGCGTGGAGTCTGCAAGGACTGAAAATGGTTTGAAATCAAAATAAGGTTGTAATGGGGATGTGGCCTCAGTGAGTAGCTATGGATAACAAAAGTGATAGAGGGAATTTGATAGTCAGAGACAAAGAAAGGACTTTGATATTATTGGGATAGAAAAATAAATAAATAAATTAGGTGTGAAAGAGAGTGTTAAAAATTCAGATAAAGAATACAAATTTGAGTTTAAACTGTCTTCTTAAATTACAATTACAGATTAGGTATGAATATAAACTGCATTACAGGCAAATGGAACTTCAGTGCCAGATATAACCCCAATCCAAAAACAATTCAGACGCTACTGAATAACAGTTGGTGACAAAGAAGCCCATTGAAATGAAATGCTGGAGTTATTTTTTCCCAGCTGTATTATACATAAAAATGAACTGACATCCATGTGGTTTTCCCAGACTGTTCTGTACTTTGAACATTAGCTCCTCGTGACTGCTGACTGCCAATTTGCTGTTTGCTGGCCTGATGGAGAATATTGAAGTAAACAGTGTGATCACAGTGTTTACATCAACTTTCCAAAATATAGCAAGACAATGACACTGAACTGTTTGTTCTACAAAAGCTGGCAGGCAGGAAGAGTGGAGAAGATACAATAGCCACAAGATCCTCTTATGAATTTTACACTCTGAAAGTAGAATCTATCACCATTGCGGGGGGGGGGGAGCTAAACCCAAATCAAGATGAAATCAGGACTCCGAAAAGCCATTATGGCTCTCCCTACTGAATGCAAAGCAATTATATTTTCCAGGGGTTTAGAAGTAATTGAGCAGCCTGTGTATATGTAACTAACCATGCCATGTAAAAATAATATGTAACACTCAGCATATGCAGTTTGAAAAGCATAGACTAAATGTAATTTATGTGAACTTATTTTTCTTCTGGATGCTAATCCAGGCAGCTTATTTAAGTTCTCACTATTTAAAACGGAACGTGTTCAATGATTCTGCTGAGGAACAGTAGCTTGTGTTTGCTTTGATATGAAGATGATTCTTTCCAAGTACCTGAAAAGCTGTTACGTTGAAGTGGGCAATGACATCTGTGCTGAACCAAAATCTATTGAGCTTATTTTACACAGTTGTACCCCCATATCTGCAAAGGATAGTTTCTAGAAAACCACAGATTACAGAAAACCACGGATGTTTGAAGCACTGGGAAGTTGCATTCAGTTTCCCATGATTCCTGGGGAGTCTCACATGATTCTGCGCTATTTCTGACTGCCACAGGCTTCCCAGAAGCCTCAGGTAGGTCTAATGGACCTGGCAGGTGGGCGAGATGAGGCTGATCTAGTCACCGAGGATAAGTGAAACCGTGGTTACTGGATCAGTGGATGGGGGGGGGAAACTGTATAGTAAAGAGGATACCAGCTGAATATTCAGAATAGACTCAAAAGACGCATCCCCATGCTGGCCATTTACTTCAGGAGGGATTCAGGTGTTTCTCATTACGGGATTCAATTCGAATTGACCCATCCCCATGCAATTGGGGTAAGCAAGGGTTCATTAAAGATATGGCTGTCCCCATCCAAACCGCGCTAACCCTGCATCGGGAAACCACATCTTTTTCACTCCACCCCTTCTTGTCCCTGATAGGAAGCCGATGTGACATCTCCATCCCTGTCCCACCTGCTGAAGCCGTTGTCACTGCCCCACAAGCCTCTTCCCTCAAGCCTTAATCCAACCCTGTTCCCCGGTCGCCAGCAAACAGCAGTTAACCAAAGCCGCTACAATGTTTCTAGGTAGTTTAGCAGAGGTGCGCATCTCTGCTTAATTGTCTGTATAGTGGCTTTGCTGGCAACAAGACAGCAGGGTGGGAATAAGGGTTGTGGGAAGATCAGATGACCCCCCCCCCAATCACCGAGGATTTTGGTGGTTTCGGTGATTTTATAATTAAAAGAAACACCCAAACAATTGTGAGCACAGGGCACAGTGAGCACAGGGCATGAAATCCCGCCCGCTAATGATGCAAGGGCCAATCTCCTCCCCCAATAGCCTGGAAACATCCCCATGCTCCCAAAGTAATCCAGGCATGCCTCCTGAAATCGAAGTGAGAACAGTCTGTAGCAGGAGTAAACTTACCACGCATTTTGGTGATTTGCAACACATGTAGCCTGGTTTGGGGGCTTTGCTTGGGGATTCTCCACAGCGAGTGCTCTTTCGATTCACTACTTTTAGAGCATGGGGACGCACACATAGAGATAATAGAAGAGGAAGAGTAAATATTACTGGACCACTCACCAGAAAGGCCTGTCTGTTGCCACCGCCATGGAGCAATCTGGTGTTTGCAAAGAGGAGCTCAAGACCTATATAGTGTGACATGGTATATCACTGTTTGTTCTGCTACTCCTGCCCACCTTCACTGCTGCCAAGGGATTGTCTCCACTACTATGACAGTAACTCTGGGGGACAAGCAGCACCAGTGAAGCATCTTCCCCACTTCCACAAGAACACAAGAGAAGCCCTGCTGGATCAGGCCACAGCCCATCTAGTCCAGCATCCTGTCGCAAGTGGTGGCCAACCAAATGCTCATGGGCATCTCAAGCAGAGACAAGGACGGACCTTTCCCTGCTGTTGAATCCCAGCAAATGGCCTTAGAAGCATCCTACTTTCCCTCTCAGCCTGAAAGAAGTACCTAGGCCATAAATTTGCCTAACCCTACCTTAAAGCAATCTAGGCTGGTAGCTGTTACCACCTCTTCCAGCAGAAAATTCCATAAACCTATGACCCTCTGGGTGAAGAAATACTTCCGCTTGTCAGACCCCACTCTCCTACGCATCAGTTTCATAGAGTGCCCCCTGGTTCTAGTGTTGTGTGATAGGAGAAAATAAATTTGCTCTATCCACCTTTTCTATACCGTGCATAATTTTATATACTTCAATCAGGTCCCCTCTTAAACACCGTCTCTCCACACTGAAGAGGCCTAGACGTTGCAGCCTGGTTTCATAAGGGAGGTTTTCCAGAACCTTAATCATTCTGGTTATCCTTTTCTGCACTTTTTCCAGTTCCACAATATCCTTTTTGAGGTGTGGTGATCAGAATTGTACACAATATTCCAAATGACACTTGCTGACTTGTTTTCGATTCCCTTCCTAATTATTCCCAGCATTGAATTTGTGTTTTTCGCTGCTGCTGCGCACTGGGTTGACACCTTCATTGAACTGTCCACCAGGACCCCAAGATCCCTTTCCTGGTGTGTTGTAGAAAGCTCAGCCCCCATCAGTTTATAGACATAATTTGGAGTTTTGGCCCCGATGTGGATTACTTTGCACTTGTTAAGATTAAAGCACATTTGCCATTTGGTTGACCACTCACCCAGTGCTAAGAGATCCCTCTGGAGTTCTTGGCAATCTCTTTCTGTTTTTACTACCCTAAATAATTTAGTTTCATCAGCAAACTTTGCTATTTTACTATGTACCCCTTCTTCTAGATCATTGATGAATAAATTAAAAAGCATTGGTCCCAACACTGAACCTTGGGGGACCCCACCTTTTACCTCTTTCAACCCTGAGAATTGGCCATTTATTACTACTCTCTGCTTCCTATCCTTAAGCCAGTCACAAATCCAGGATAGAACCTGTCCTTTTATTCCATGGCTGATGAGTTTACTCAGTAGCCTTTGATGTGGGATTTTGTCAAAAGCCTTCTGAAAGTCCAGTTAGACAGTGTCTACTGGTTCGCCTTTATCCACGTGTTTGTTGACACTCTCAAAGAATTCCAACAAGTTTGTAAGGTATGATTTACCTTTGCAGAAGTTATGCTGGCTTTTGTTCAGCAGTGCTTGCTCCTCCATGTGCACACTAGTTGTGTATTTAATTATGGATTCCATCACCGGCGTTAAGCTAACTGGTCTGTAATTGCCTGGATCATTTTTGGAAGATTGGTGTTACATTTGCTTACCTCTGGTCCTCAGGTACAGAGCCTGATGTTAGGGAAAGATGATATATTTTTGCTAGAAGATCAGCAGTGTCGCATTTGAGTTCCTTAAGGACTCTTGGATGAATACCATCAGGTCCCGGTGTCTTGTTAACATTTAGTTTATTAAGACTTGCAAGGACCTCTTCATTGGTTATCTCTGTCCAGTTTAATTCTTCAGAAAATACAGGCTCAGCTACTCGCATGTATCCTCTATCAAAGATATTTTAAACTTACAGCTGGATTAGAATAGAAGCATCTTTGTGTTTACATTTACATTTATAACCAATGCTCAGCTACATATGTAGACAGAACTTAAGATGGTCTATAAATTGACAAGGAAGAGCAAAATATACGTTTATCTGACAAGCTCAAGGGAACTTAACCAATCAGTTTAAAAAATGCTGAGAGAATAAGTCTACCTAGTCTGATTTAGTGTTAAGCAAATTCTTGTATGTTATTTTTTTTTTTATTATAATTCTGCACTTTCTGTCTGTTCTGGGCTAGGTGTCTACCTAATCTCATTTCATCTTAGCCTGAGGTTACAAAATGGTCCTGGAAAAGTCTGGCCTGAGGCACAGCTGTGCAACATGGAACAGTAAAAGAGGCCAGTGGCTGCTAAAAATCTTCACTCTGATCTTTTTGCTGCCTCAAGTTTTTCTGATTCTTACAAATATTCTTGAACATCAGGAGTTTCTTGAACCTCTTCACCCAACTCCTCCCCAAGCCAGTCATGGGACAACTAAAACTTTAGCTTCTTTGGCTATTTCTCCATTCCCAAAAAGAGTTCAGGAGCTGAGAGATTAAGGAATTACTTGGCAAAAATGTTTAATAGTTAAGGGAATAAACCTTATAGGAAGTGGTGTCTTGTGGATCAGGATCCCAAGACAGTGGGAGAAAGGCAAGGCTCTGAGTAGATTTCCTTTGATCTCTTTAAACTACGCTTGAATCTGCTATGGACTAAAGGACACTTGAAAGAGTTTGACCCTTTCTGCACTGGGTCTTATCCCAGAATAGGAACTTGCCCATGTACTAGTGCCGACTGGCAGGGCCCAGGCAGAAAGGGCTATCCACAAGAACATAATGGATCATTGTTGAGGTAAGGAGACTGCACCCCCAAACAGACACAGGTGAGGCATAGGGTAACCAACATGCACCCAACCCCCAGCCATTCTTGAAAAATCTTGTTGACTATACTGTGCTGTTTGCTCTAAAACCAGTGGGAATGTAAGCTAGTTCTGTTTCCCATAAATTAGTCCAAAGAAGGTACTGAAAGCCAAACTATTATTGGAACAGTTCAAAATGAAGATGGCCTCTAAATTGATTAAGTGTCATGTCTCACTGTACACTAAGTTACTATGGAAGTATTTAGGTTTAGAATAAAATAAATGGTTAATCAACATCTCCGCATTGTATTAACTCTACAGCAGTAGATTATTTACAGCATGCATCACAGTTTGCAATGGAAGGAATGAAGGTTTCTTCATAGTAATCTGCCATACAAAGGCTGCATCCAGACAGGGTGAATATAGTGCTATTACGGTACTGCTGTGGTGTGATAACCTCATGTACCACCAGTAACCACACTATAGCCCCATTTTTTTCACTACTAAAACACTGTTAATTGTTGCTGGAAAAACCCTTACTAGTCATGGGTTTTCAAGCTGTAGTGATTTTTAGGGAGCCACTTGCCTTTCTGGATGGAGCAGCACTCAGAGCTTCACCTAGTGTGCATGCGTGGAGGCTGAAACAGCCGACCAGACATGCATGGAGATTGTGACACATCCATCAGCGAATTCAGCGGCAGTCAAATTGTCCAGATTATGTGTCACCAAAACTTGCAAAGACAGCACTTTGTAAATAGGAAGCAGTAATAGCTTGTGAGTAATACCTACATTATTGCTTCCTACCCGCTTTATCTGGCTGCCATCTTGAGGCAACCATAGTTATCTGGCATTTGATGCTGAAAGAGAGATCTATCAAATGAAATAAAGGTGGAAGAAAGGAGGGGAGAATTATCCTGGCTCATAGGAGCCAGGATTTCACCATTGTGCCTAGGAGTGTTCTGGCTGAACTGTAACAATTGACAGATTTGCATAAGATAAAATATATTTAAAAGCAATCAATGCTAGACTACAATGTTAAGAAATTCTGCTGTATCAGTATCTTTTGCCATTTCCTTTTAGAGCGTCAACAGGATACTGGAAATAATGAGAAAGTTGTGTTGTACTTAAACATTTTGTTTAAAATAACCTTTAAAAGAATATTGTTGGCAGAGAGCAACTAGTAAGAGTAAGGAGCTGTTAGAATCTTATTGTTTGTTTCACTCACCACTTTTTAACAAATGGTGTTTTTCAGATAATTTAGGACCAGATGCCATGATAAAAACAAACTATGCAATGAAAAGTTACATACATGACAACAGTTAAGTGCTACATTTAAAAATGTTCTCTTTATGTTAAGCATGGTTAAGCTTTGAAACTCCTGATGTTCTTGTATCCTCAGCTTATTGTACAGTCCCAGGTGACCTTGACTGATCCCTAAGGAGCCTGGGGAGAGGCAGTAGTACCTAAGGGTGCTGTCAAGGGTGCCTAAAGTGAAGAGTGGGACTAATGATAGCACATAAGCCAGTGCCTTGGTCACTGGCAAGACCTTGCACCATGGTAAAATGGCCACTCACTCAAGGGACTGCTACACCTGTACGCAGAGGCCGTGTGCAAGGGAAGACCTTCTACAGTGGCATGCCTGGCAAAACAAGGTATGGGAAGGCACCATAGTTGATCCACAGTTTGGCTGCCACTACAGCAGAGACCACTGCTGCAGGACCATGTTGCCATGGAAATAGAGACACAGCTAGCCATTATTGGCTTGTCAGCAGACACTTAGAGGAGTATGCTTGGTGTTCATTTAAGGTATTTTTGTATTGCTTCCTTTTTACAAACTCAAAGAGGTTCACAAGAAAAACTTTAAAAATTAAGATACAGAAAAAAACTTTCTAAAAACAGATGAAAATATGAGAGGGGAAAAACACTGTTCACACTCGGAAAGCCTAGGTGAAAAGAAATGTCTTCTATTGACAACCTTAAAGATCCTAGTATAGATGCCCAATCAACCTTAGGTCACATCTGCAGTTCAGAGTGGAGGTGTCTCAGATGAGGAAGGTACTGCTGAAAAAAAGTCACTTTCCTCATGTACAGTTTAGAGTGAGAAGGTACCACAAAATGACACTTCATTCAGGCTGGACAGGAGAAACTATCCTGCAAAGGAGGGGTGGTTCCACACTGGACCTGCGAAATACAGATCTATTACATACGGATCTACTAACACCCTACTCCATCTGCACCTGCAAGGAAAGGATGGAATTAGATACGGATTTGAGGTGGGTGCTATGTGTAAGTACAACACCCACCTCAATCCGTGCTCTGAAGGCCCTCCTCCCTGCCTCTATGATTGGCTCCTCCGGAGCCAAGAATGGCAAGCTGGGGGCATCCTATCTCAGGGCTCCCCCTCACCCCATAAGCCACGGACAAGGTTTGTAAAATCCGTACTTAATGGGTACTTAATGGGTACTTGGTGTCCAATGCGGAAGCACCCAAGGTGCCTTCACTATCAATCGATCCAGAAAAGGGGCCAGTGCAGTCACTGTGAAGCACCTACTGCCACTGAAAATAGAGACAGGGTATCAACAGGCAGTTTATTAGACCAGCAGAAGAGTTCCAGATGGTTAGTGGAGATATGGCTTCAAGAAAGAGTATTCTACAGGATAGGTGCTTAGGTAAGTCAGCAACATCTGGAAGATCCCAGTTTTGTTCACTACTTTACACAACAGAATCAAAATTATTACCTCTGTCTCCTGTTCTGAATTATTCTTTTCAAAAACTATACATAGGGTGCAGTTGCGTCAAAATTCATCAGAGATTAATACCAATAATATTACTGTTGCCATTAAATGTCAAAGAATCCTTGAGGACACACTTCCTTGCTCAGAGACAGAGGACATAATGAGCATAGATGACAATTACTTATTCCGCTATATATGGCTATTCCAGAATAAAACATAGATATTCTGGAATATCCATGCTTTATTCCAGAATATCCAAATGTAATGGAATAGGTAACCAATATCTCAATACACCCTTAAAAACTGAGTACTGCTTCTCTGAAGTTAATATTTATATTTCCCTTTTCCCTTTTTTCCTTGCCCATCATTTTTTCAGCAATTATATATGGATAATAAAGATCATGTATTTTATGAAGACCTTTTGTACAACTTTACTGTTAAATTGCCTATCAAGGTCATCATGACAACAGCTGCAGGATAGCACTGCATAATGAAGACTGCATCCAGATGTTGGTTACTTATTCTGCTGTATTCTGGAATAAGACATGGATATTCTGGTATATCCATGATTTATTCCTGAATATCCAAATATAGTAAAATAGGTAACTGATATCTAGATGCAATGTAAGAGTGCCAAACATTTTCTGGGCAACCTCCAAATGGTAGCTGAATATTACACAATATAGTGATATTCTGGAAGAAAGCATTTCTGGAATAATTGCTATTTGCCCAGATGGCTGGGCAACCATTTGGGGAAGTGAAAGAACTTAAATGGTCTGGATGCTTTCTCACATGGTATTGCCAGTGCAATTGCTGCTCTGTGCACATATGTGGCTGCCATTTTGGGTCTGGTTTAGCTCCGCATGTGCACAGTGGCCATTTCTTTTTGCTTTATTGTAAAACCTGGGGTGGCAGTTGATTTTCTTGCAATACGAATATTGTGGGATAAATTGTGTTACAACAATACAGGGGCTTAACACTCCGGGAAAATAATCACTTCCGTGATTATTTAAATATATAAATTAGCAGCCGTTATGCTGAAACAAGAGCTTAGCACTCAACTTCCCTGCACACAGCTGTGGTTATTTCTAAATTTTTATTTGCACCCTCTATCAGTCGTTGTCGCTTACTGCAAGGAGGACCACCATCCAAAACGATACTTCACGTATGTAAAGACAACTCTTTGATATTACCCCAATATCCCTAGACTATGTTGGAATTGCCACAGACACATGTGGCAGTCCAAACATAGCCCCAGGATAATCCTGGATTTTATACCCCATCTGAAGGCGGCCCTATTTTCATGTACCCAAATCCCAGGACTTCCACTAAAGAACTAAATAATCCAATTGTTAAAGATACACATTCTGCTGTATTTCATTCCAATGTTTGTTACTATTTTCATGTTTACAGAAATTATTTTATTTATTCCGCTTTTCATTTTTTTAAAATTCAAATCAGGTCACTGAACATTAAAAAAGGGCAAAAACAGAATGAAAACTTCAGTTTTATTAGTACAATATTTCAAAGCAGCAGAAATATCCTCAGCCAGAACAGGACTGGCACTCCCTCTTCTTGATCTGAGATGGAGATTTACTTTGGATATTCATAAACTCCAGTTTGTAAGTCATAGACACAAGTCTGACATTTTCACTGCCTTGAAGCAATCTTCCAGTGTAACCTTAGCATGTTACCTTATCAGAGTTGTAAAGGTTTCAGAATGGAGCATATTTGGCTATGTGATCTAATGAAATACAGAAACTATGCAGTTAGAGGTACTTTAACTGAAATAATTGGCACTGCATAGATACGAAGGTTAAAGGAAGCCATAGATGTTGAAACTATATTGTTCTGTCACCTTGAACTCTCTGTAGTTTAATGGGAGCTACAATCACAGTGTGGGAAGGAAATTGCTGGACTTGTTTTGCTGCAGCATGAGTGTGAGGAAATTGACTAGTCTGCTTTCATTGTTTAAAGAATCTTGTGTTAATTATTCCAGACATTAGAGTAACTTGTACAAATACACTAGAGCAGAGTGTGATATTCTTGTTAACTGTAGCCATGAACATAAAGAAAAAAAGTTCAGCTCTAGCAAGTCTATAACTTCTAGAAATGTATTTTTCAAATAGATTCAATTCATATTTCTTATTTCTATGGTTAATATCACACACGCCCCTCCCAGTGCATAGTTTTGATAGATCAAATCACACCATTATGGAATTAAAAAGGCACAACACCCTGTCTCTTCAGCTGCATCCAGACTGCAGTTACTTATTCCACTATATTTGGATTTTTTGATTTTTTTTTTTGCCTATATAGGAATTTCCAGGTATTTACTCTTCCTTTAATTCTCTCTCACCGAGAGAAGGCATAGCTAGGTCCTGACTATGAGGACACTCAAACAGCTATATTATTAGTTCAACCTGTGGTGTATAGATTCCAATATATGACCACTGGCCTAGGCAGGACAAGACCGGTTTCGCTGTTATTGCAGCTCATCAGGTGTCCGTAGCCTGTATTTTTGGTTCTCTTCCCATATGGGGATTAGAAGTCATGGGCTGGTGCACATGTAGTAGATGTTAAGTGGTGCTCCAGCCTGTTGAGCCACCAGATGGCTTGGAAGAAGGCAATGGTTTTTTGCCTATATAGGAATTTCCAGGTATTTACTCTTCCTTTAATTCTCTCTCACTGAGAGAAGGCATAGCTAGGTCCTGACTATGAGGACACTCAAACAGCTATATTAGTAGTTCAGCCTGTGGTGTATAGATATATTTGGATATTCCAAAATAAAGCATGGATGGTGTGTGAAATATTGGCCCTGCTGGCCAAGGTGGTTGTCACTGTGGTCATCATTGAGCTGGAGCCCTCAGAATTCTCATGTGAGTCTGGGGAGGGCAACACGAAGGCCCTTACCAAATAGCATGATGTTCAAATGTGCCCTTGATTTAAAAACCACACAAAAATGATAAACAAGACTCCCTTTTCCTTCTTCTGTTTTTTCCTCTGAAGAACAGTTGATTGAACCTTTGAACCGAACTTCATATTTTGAACTTCTTGGGGTTCAGTTTGAATCAAACCAAACCAGGAAAAAACTTTGTGCACATCCCTGCTAGATAGGGAGCATAATGTAGGCCAGGAACTGAGCTTCACACATTGAACCTCTATTGTCCTTAACTCATTGTCTGTAGCTAGATTTTAATAATTTCTACAGAGCTAAATCTATAGAAGAAAAATGTATGATCACTTTTTGAACAGCCTGCTAGAAATAATGAAGCTTATGTTTTTAGGTTATCTTCAACTATAATGCAGAAATGCAAGCTTAAACCCATAGTACCTACCTCTCCTTTTTTTCTGAAGCCAAACAAAAAGAGAATTCAGTTCTTTTTGTTATGATTTAATGTTGCACATTTGTTACCCAGACACAAAGATCTTGTTTTAGCAAGAAGGAAAATGAACCTTGTGAAAAATTCAGCACAATAAATGGTTATTTTCTCCCAAACTGTTGAATCCAATCTTTGTTTATTTTAGAGGCAGCCATATAATGGGTACTGCAATTTGGAAAAATAGTTTGGGTAGATGGTTTGATGCTTTATTCATAATGAAGGCTATTCACATGAGCAGCCATCTAGACAAGTTATTTGGGGAGTGGACATGAGCTTCAGCAGTGACTAGCATATTTCTTTATTTAATATAAGTTCTTTACAAACAGCTTCTAAGTTTTTAGAAAGAAAATGTTAGCTCTTCTGCTGTTACAGAAGGCACCATCTGTTTTCCAGAGAGCCTTTGTAGCAATCTGTCACTGCTGGGAAAGCTGTTGTTACTCCTACTAGCTGCTTTTGCAGACATCTTTGCAGAATTAGGAGCCGGGAATTAGGAGCCCCTATAAATACCTTCTTGGACTTCGTCCCCCACCTCCAGATACTGAACAATTTTTTTTTCATGGAATGAGCATTTTACTATTTTTTTTTAATTTTCTGTACTTTATGGTTTTTGTTTTTCTTGTACTTCCTGCTCTGTTTTGACCTCTGTTAGGCTGTGGTTCACACTTGGAAATACCTCGCATTCCAATGCACAGTTGGGGTGTGGGTGTCACACCTGATGCCCGATACTTCATAGCAGCGGTACATTATGCTGCTGCTACTTCAAATTTACCTAGTGTGAAGTGATGAGCACTTGCTCTGCAGTATCAGGTAAATTCAAAGTTTCCCACCAGTCCTGACAGGATGGCGAGAACAGCGAATGAGAGCTGAGTCTGCAGCTCAGCTCCCCTTGGCTGCCCTATCCCACGTGATGGTCACCTCACTGGATGTGCCACAGAAGTCTCGCAGCTGCCCAGGAGGAAGCTGCAGAACTGCATTTCAGGTGGGGTCAACAAGTCATCACTTCGCAGCCAGCTAACTGTGGATTTTTTTCCCACAAGGCCGGAGGAGACCTTATGTTGTGTTGTTTGTTTAGTATTGTGTTTCTCTTTCTTTCAACTACCTTGAGCAATGCTGCTGGGAAAAATGGTGTACAAATAAATGTAATAATAATACTCAGTAGTAGTAGTAGTAGTAGTAGTAGTAGTAGTAGTAGTAGTAGTGTAGTAGTAGTAGTAGTAGTAGTAGTAGTAGTAGTAGTAGTAGTAGTAGTAGTAGTAGTAGTAGTAGTAGTAGTAGTAGTAATGCAAGCTTTTTTAAAAAAAGAGGAAGTCTGTAATAACATATGCATCATGTGCCTTCATGTTCAATACAGAGAATATCTGGCCTGAACCAATTGGGCTAGCCTTACAGTGGGTCATTTCCTGTATTAGAATTGCAAGAACACTCCCGCTGAACAGCAGCAGTCATAGCAGTTGCAATGTGGCAGAAGAGCCACCACCATGTGGCAAATAATTGTCTGAAGAGTTCTGAGAGTTCTTCAAACAGTTCTGTGGCTAAAGCACCATAACACAGCAGGGGAAGAATACAGAATTGGTGCAGATACTGTGCTCTTCCTTCACATTCCATGTGAAATGAGGGTGTAGTTCTATGCAGACACTGCTTTCATTGCACATTCAAGGCATTGTAAGAATGATCTGTGGATCCTTCCTTAGAGTGCACAGTTATACATAAAATGTGCACAAGCATTACCACTGAACTATACTCCTCCTCCCACAATTAAATATTTCTCTAGGGTCTAAAATAATGCTGTCATTTGTCTACTAATCAATCCAGAAATCTGATTGAGTGGGAGGGTTTTTCTTGGGTAACCTGTCATATTACTTTTGTGCCAGAGTAAAGCGTCCTTCTTTAATAGCATTGCACACGGATCCAAATTCTTTATAACTGTGTCGGTGCAAGATATTCTTGTGGGCATCAATAAGAAACAAAAAAATACTAATATAAAAATCTTGAGAATTGTACACATAGTGTGCAACAGACAGAGCAAATTCTAAGAATCGTGTAGTTTGAAGGTGAACGTTTAGGTCAGTGTTTCCCAAACTTTTGACATATGTATACCCCTTCTATAATTTTTGTAACGCTGAGTACCCCTCATAAAAAACCATATGCTTTAATAAAAATCAATGCAGAAGTTCCCACCATAATGAGTTGCGATATGATGTACGATGGCCCCAGTTCCCGTGTAAAAATAACGATACGCACCTATTTCTTTCCTTGTTCTGTGGGCGCAGCTAAGCACGGTGCAGTGGATATTCCCACGTGATCCCCACCGAACTCCGGTGCAACGCGTACCCCCACCAAACTCTTCCCATACCCCTGGGGGTACGCGTACCACACTTTGGGAAACACTGGTTTAGATCACTGAATCCAAACCCTTTCTGCCTGCAGCAATTCAAATCTAGGTTCCAGAAAACAAAATCATGGGCTGTTTCTGCAGATTCCCAGCCCAGGAAGGCATTGAGGGGCCTCTCTTACGTCCTCTTAGAACAATCTGTCTGTGTTGGATATAGTAAGTGAGTAGGATAGGATGCCAAAATGACAGTGCTCCAGGAAGTGGCACCAGAAGTGGAGCAACACTGAAAAGGGCTGTTCTGGGAACTTCAAAGTTTAGAAATAAAAAGTCCCCAGTCTTCAAAGGCTGCCCCTGAGCTCTGAGGACTGAGTCCAGCCTTTGAAGCTAGCAGCCAGGGCTGCATCAGCATCCACATTCTCTAGACAGAAAAAAATCAGATAGGAAAAATCTTACCGCATTAATGCCACCTTCATGATGTGTCTGCTGGAGTACTGTTCAGTATGTGTTATAAAATCAAGCACTTGTTGCTAAGCAGATCATGAATGTAATATTTTAATGATTGCATATTTACATATTTATCTGTTGCAAGGACACTATGGTATGAGAATTTTAACAGAAAATTTGGCCAAACATGAATCCTGTTCTGTAGTCCTATTGTGTAAGCAATTCACTGTGCATGCAGGGGAAAAAAAATCTTATTTCCATAACAACCACAGTGAAAATAGAAAAACAAATAGCTTCAAATGTATATTGACTTGAAAGTATATTCACAAGGAAACTTTTCAAAGTTAATACGACTTTCCGTCTAACATAGTCAGGGAAATGAACTCGGCAGCAGCTTTAAGTGGAAGAGAACCCCATTTCTCTTTCTTTATACATAAAAAGTAAATGGATTTCTTTCTTTCTTTCTTTCTTTTTGCAGGATACTAAGTTTTTAATTATCCTAGTTTCTTGAGGGGGAAAATGCCATTCTTCATATAGATGCTTTCCTAATTTAGCATAGGAAATTATATATACTGTACATTTTTGTGCCCTGTGCCCAAAGATCTGAGTGTAGTTTGCAAAAATTAAAATGCAGTACACAGAGATTGATACAAATTTATGGTAGACATCCATGAGGAAATTAAGGTAGGATTCTACTGGCTTCATGCTCCATAGAATATCCCCATGGGGACTGGAGGAAAAAGCCACCGGAATCCTTTTCATTTGGGCCCTGTCCGCATGCAACTTTGGTACGGTTCCAAGCACCCAATTGTCAGTGTGTGTCCCCATGGGCTTTGGATTTGGCACGTGAAAAGCACACCAAATCCCCCCAAACAGTGCCAACTGGGTGCCAAATTTGATACCTAAAAAAGAAGTCTCAGCACTGTTTGGGGAGCCTGCACGCGTTGCTCAGTGAGCCAGGATCCCACATGGGGACACTTGTGGGATAACAGGGAGAAGATTTGCACACATGTCATTGGGAGACGGGGTGTGCTTGCTGTCCCTGCCCCGTCTATTGAAGATCACAGCCAGAGTTTTTAAAATGCCGATCATAAAGGCAGGCTGGAGAACGGCTATTTTTTAAATTTTCTGCTGCTTCAGCAGAAGTAATTCCAACCCCGTTTCAGAATGCCAAGGCAGGCTGCATAATGGCTTGCAGACTAATGGGGAGGAATTTCTAGCTCATGTCATGGGTTGTGGTATGCTTTTTGCTTCTTTTGCACCCTTGATCTGCTAGGCGATATGAGCCGGGCTTGATTTTAAGTTTACGGCATTCCCCATGATTTTTCGCTGGAGAAGAGGTGCGCAAAAGTCAAGCACCTACTGCTGCTAAATTGCGGCTTTCCCTGTTTAAAATAAAAAATAAAAAATAAAAGCTAAAGTTATAGACCTCTGCTCCAGTGAAAAATCACGGGGAACGCTGTAAACTTAAAATCAAGCATGCCTTATATCACCTAGCAGATTGGGGGTGCAAAAGAAGCAAAAAGCGCACCCCAGCCTTGGCTGTCCATGCCAAGAGGTGGGCTGAGGAGAGAAGGGGCGGAGAGGAGGCGGAGCTGCTCCCCCGTGCCGGGCTCAATGCAGCTTGCTTGGGGACACCTCCATCCATGCCAAGCCCTGAACCTGGCAAGCCCCTAACCCATGGGGATGCCCAAAATGTGTGCCCAGTCCCGTGCCCAATCCCTGCATGCCAATACAGCAGCCAAAGCATGCCAACTGGCCTCCATGGGGACGTGGCCTTGCAATCTAAATAAGGACAGTTTAACAGCTTGTCAGATTGCACTCTCAGCCACAGACTGATCCAGCACTCAGCTTTCCTTGATGACCAGTTGGGCAGGGTCAAACATCTATTGATCTAGGAAGTATTTCCTTGTTTTTGTGACTCATACACTTGTGAGTCAGGCAAGCTCTTTCAAAACACATATCCATCTAATTTAAGGTATCTGGCCTTGGAGAAGAGACAAGAACAGCAAAGTCCCTCTGATCAGCAATCCACATCATTCTTGGCCTTGCCCTTAGTCTCCTGCCTCTGCTCCTATCTACAAACCAGTATGGTTGTGGTGCTTGATGAGCTACAAGTCTTTGCACTTGGACTAGCACTTCGCAGTAGAAAGTAAGGGTCCTAGAAACTGGGATTTCTGGGGACTCTGTGGTAACTATGCAGCAGTACAGAAGTCTACTGATACAGCAGTATAGGACACCAGTTTTTATTCCTTGTCCCACTTTATGTTCCTTCTCTGTGTTCGGAACATTCTGGGAGGGTGGGCTGATTTATCCAGCACTGACCTACAGAACAAAGTGCCCTAGACCATTCCGTGGGCTAGGATACTGTACCATGCAGAAAGGGCCCCAGCCTCTATCCACAGAAAATAACTCCAAGATAACCAGGGTTCCCCGGTCCAATGACCTAACATGCTATCTGGAGTTAGTGGGAAGCAGATATTGCTTCCTGAAGCTGACAGGAGCCACTTATTTATATTTATATTTATTTATTTATTTTTGATGTTACGAGAGGCAAGCAGAGCTGTGACAGAGCAAAGGAGATCTGAAAAAGCTACTAGCAAACCAAAAACTGCTAGGATGAGTGATGTTGGGAGACTCTGAGGCTGTGTTCAGACATAACAAAAGGGCCACCTCAGAAGTGCCTCGGAGACAGTAGGGTGTGGCATTCATGTTCCCAACCCCTCTCTGATCCACCCTTTTTTAGCACAGAATGGTCATGAAAGGGGGAGGGGCAGACTGCTGTGTGAACATTCTAAGATGCCTAAGATTTTGTTGTTGTTGTATCTAATCACAGCCTAAGCTAACCAGTTCTGTAACCACTAGCATAGGAGTATAAAGTTCAAAATAACTTTGCCTTTCAAAGAGCGTTTTCACACTTGACACAGGGCTCCCATATGGAGCGTATGCACTTCACAGAGATGCTTCTATCCCAGAAGCATCTGCTTGTTTGCTAAAGCATCCCCTGGGCAAATAGCCATGGAGCACTAAAATGTGCTTCACAGCTATGCTAGTTTCATAACTAGCACAGCTCCGAGTGCTCCATTCATGCCTCTTTCAATTAACAGACTATGAAGCAGGGTGGCAAAGCCATGGCTGTGCACTACGTAATCCAATTGCTGCAGTAGCAGTGCCACACATCCCTGTTGCCAGGGCAAGGCAATTGTGGCAGTCGTGCTGATCATACTTACCTAGCCCTTGAGGAAGTACCTGGCAAGTTTCAGATGCATCGGGCATTGCAAAGTGCAGATGGCCAATGCATCCTAAAGGTTTGCTGGTCATCACACCTAGTAAAGGTGTAAAAAGATGCATGACTTCATTCCTGCATTTGTTTTTCATTGTAATTGGTTGTAATTTTTTCTTGCACATCATGGTTGAATGATTGCTGCCTTAGTTGTACATTTTACCATGTTAGATTACAGCTATCCAAATACCCTTCTTATTAGTACGAAAGATTTATATTATAATTTCAGGTATGCTAAGCGCATTCTAGTTGGTGATAATGTGGTAAATTAAATCCATTTTGAATGGTTTTATCCCCACAGTACTTGAAATGTGTTGCATCATTCAGACCTATTATAAACACTGTTTTTAGCTCTTTTCTCTGTAATCATATCTTTTTCTGTCAGTGAAACATGTAGAACAATGACTGATAATATAGAAATGTATACATCTTCAGTCAAAATATATATCTCTGTAAAGCTTTCATTGTACCAACTTCCAAATTAATGATTTCACTCTGCTCACAATTTTTTCAGATGTTTAGAATACACAGCCATACTGTCCAACTGCTTCAATTAGAGTGAAATCTAAATAGCAGCCATCTGTAATGCAAACACAATTTTTCCCAGTGTTGGCTTGCTATTTGCTTTTTTTAAAAAGCATCTGTTGTACTGGAAAATGACTATCAACACTCCAAAACTAAAATAGATGGAAGAGATGGAGACTGCATCTGAAAGGGACGCAGCCAGAAAGCTGGAGCTAGATTCAAACAAATGAAGTGGGGCATTTGTATCCTGAATTTTCATATTTAACAAAATCACTATTTTCCCAAGCAAACTCTGTGTTCAACTATTTCTCTATTTCGAACCAATCTATTCCTGTTCTAGAATCCTAGCAAATGGCCTTAGAAGCACACCGGTCCCCCCCCCCCAGCCTGAAGATGCACCTAGGCATTCATTCCAGTAGCCATTGATACATCTGTCATCCATAAATTTGTCTAAATCTACCTTAAAGCCATCTATACTGATAGCTTTCACCACCTCTTCCGGCAGCACATTCCATAAGCCAATGACCCTCTGGATGAAGAAATACTTCCCTTTGTCGGATCTGACTCTCCTACCCATCAGCTTCATAGAGTGCCCCCTGGTTCTAGTATTGTGTGATAGAGAAAAGAAATTTTCTCTATCCACCTTTTCTATACCATGCATAATTTTATATACTTCAATCAGGTCCCCTCTTAAACGCCGTCTCTCCAGACTGAAGAGGCCTAGACGTTGCAGCCTGGTTTCGTAAGGGAGGAGTTCCAGCCCCTTAATCATTCTGGTTGCCCTTCTCTGCACCTTCTCTAGTCCCACAATATCCTTTTTGAGGTGTGATGACCATAATTGTACACAATATTCCAAATGTGGCCTCACCATAGATATATAAAGGGGCAAAATGACACTTGCTGACTTATTTTCTATTCCCTTCCTAATTATTCCCAGCATTGAATTAGCTTTTTTCGCTGCTGCCACGCACTGGGTTGACACCTTCATTGAACTGTCCACCAAAACCCTGAGATCCCTTTCCTGGTGTGTTGCAGAAAGCTCAGACCCCATCAGTTTATAGACATAATTTGGATTTTTGACCCCAATGTGCATTACTTTGCACTTGTTAAGATTAAAGCACATTCGCCACTTGGTTGCCCATTCACCCAATGCTGAGATCCCTCTGGAGCTCTTGGCAATCTCTTTTGGATTTTCCTGTCATAGGCAGCAACAGCTATGAGCAACCCTGCAGCCGGAAATATTTCACTAATGCCAGGCAAAAATAGAAAATTGTGCTGGCCAGGACATAGATATGTGTGTCTTGATATATTTGAAGAAACAGCAAACTACAAATCAGGACCACAATTATAGGTGCCAAATTTAAAGGATTATTCCTGGGATCTCCAGGAATTGATTTTTGTATTCAGAACTGTCCCTGAAGGCATTGAGAAGGGATGGAGGGATGACTGAGAGCTAAGGGCAGACCCAATTAGTGATGTGCATGAAGCCATATTCCCCCATCTGATTCTATACAAACACAATTAAGAACATTTGGCTTTGTTCAAATCCTTCCCCCCATCCCCATGAATGTGGGAGGCTTCGTCTTTGCCTGGAAACATCTGACAAATGTTCACATGTGAGGGGAATCCCCCACTGCTCCCTTCCCATCCTACCTTGCCCCCCACTCACCTGCCACTGGCCACCACCACAATCGAGCACCCCTCTGAGGCCCAAGAAGGCCTTCCAGAGGTGCACACACACCTCTGGAATTGTGGGAAATTTTGTAAGATTTCCTGTGATCCCCAGATGGGAGAGGTGCTCACGGACTTCTGAAAGGCCTGATAGGACCTTGAAGTAGCACACAAATGTTGGCAGAGGAAGTGGTGGATGCGGGTAAGGGGGTGTGACCAGGGAGTACAGGAGGCCAAATCCAGCCATCAAGCTTCAACAAAGGCCCGAAGCATTTGATTTGCACCCCCTTTTCAATTTGCCCATGAATGCTGAAATTTGTACAAATTCATGTGAATTTTGAATGGCACAAATATCTGGGCACATCCCTAGACCAGATGGTGTCCTTTGGCTGAGTTTGTCTTACTTTCCATGATTGCCTAGGATAAGATGTGAGCTTCTGTCATCTGATGGTACTGTAGTTTGGCAGAGTGTCTTTAAGTACAGACAGCATATTTAATTTCTTATTCATTACAGCTACTGCTTTGTCTTTCACTGTTTATACAAGTTTGCGTTGGGTGATCTAATATGCAAATAACGTAACTTCAGATTTACACAATTCTAGATAAGTAAAGTTTTCTGGAATCGAAATCTTATGTGGAGTATCTGCACAAGCTTATAATGTCCATAGGCAAACATAAATTAGGTAACAGTCAGGAGAATCTCCAGGATTTTGTTCAGCTGGAGCTGGCAGCCATAACCATGAAGCAGAAGGAGTAGGGAGCAATGTAAATACAAGTCTGATACTTAGCTCATCAGACTGAGTCCTGAGGGATGATGCTGTAGTATGTGAGCAAACCAAAGCTGGTTAAAAGCACTCTGGGGCTTTGTCTCCACTTTTGGGGACATAGGGAGGCATCTGTAATACATTCCTTAACTTCATTTTGGAGTGAGGAGGTGCCATTTTCTGCAGCGCACCTCCATGCAAGGCAGGAAGGAATTGCTCTACAATAGAAGATCCTTTGTGAGCAATCACAGTAAATCAGTGTACACAATTGCTTCAGAGGCACCCACTGGTACTGATAATGGGTATGGGCAGCAGTAGGTGACTTCTTGGAATGACGAGGGCACCCTGAAGGACTAAGTGATTATAAGGCCTTGTTGAGACCTATGGGGGTAAGTCTAGGAGTACTTGTCTAAAAAGTTTGTGTACCTAGTTCCTGATTTACCTAATATATAACTTTTATGATAACTCATTGCTTGCCAGCTGTCACTGGAATCTCTAAGCATCAACTATTATCTGCAAGGAAATAACACTGAATTTTTAAAGAAATCCCCACTGCTTCATTTGCCTTTTTCATCCAGCAGTCAAACTAGCCACAGCAGGAGTTATGAGTCTAAAGAGATACAACTACTGAACTTCTTATCAGTAGTCCAGATAATAAATAATTCAAGATACAAGAGACAGGTAAGATATAAATAGCATTCTCAGCATGCAAGAATGCATACCTCACAGAAGTTACTAAAGGCCTCAACAGAAATTGCATGGTTGAAATCAAATGGCCCTGAAGATCTTGAATTAACTGGCATTGAGAATGGATTATGAACCGTGTCCTGTCACTTTAGGCTGTTAGCTTTTTTTATACAAGTTGAACTCTGCCTATTGCTTCATCTAAAGCAAAGCTGCACAATATCTAAACAATATGTTCATTGAGGCAAACTTTTATAGAGCATATGTTTGAAAGGACTGAGTAATGGATTGAATAAAGATATTCATTACATAGTCCAGGAACTGGCATCAACTTAATGGTACACAACACTAACACTCTAACCCACACAAAATACATACCCCACTCACATACATAGTTCTTGCAGAATGTGTTCAGGCACTGGAGGAAGGGTCTCTGGGCATTGTGTCTCCATTGTTGACAGCACAGTATATTGGTGAGATGGCCCAATACCTACCTGAGGTGCCTGGAGTGATAGCAAAAAAAAACCACAGTCTCCACAAGTGCCTCAAGTAGGTCTGTTGAAAATTGTGCATCAGCTGCTCAAACTTGTCTGTTGTCCTTTCTGCATTGAGCCTTATTCTGTATTAGAGCCCAGAATATAGATCTGCCATCTTCCATGGACCTTTTCGACAGCAGGTCCTGGGCAGAGCATGTTATAGTCTGCACCATCTGGCAAATGGCAGGTCCTTATTTTGAGATATAATCCAGAATAAAGCCCAGTACAGATAAGGTATATATTTCTAAAAGCCTCAGTCTTCATTAGACCAAGCTTATGGCTACTGGTTCTCTGTTTCGGCCAGCATATCACCTCCCTTTTTTGAAATATTATTTAATGCTGTGGGAAAGCTGTGAGCTATTTTTGGTAACATTTGAGACTGGACTGAGCTAATACTGACTGAAGTTGTATGTGGGCAAACTGGTTGGCCTTTTCCCTCCAATGGAAATTGTTTGATCTGATGTTTGGTCCCATAAACAATGATTAAAAAAAAAAGATAGATAATACAAAAAGGAGAAGGTAGCCCTGTGTCAACACCTGGGTCTGACCTGATTCCAGTAATTTTTGTTTCATCTCAGGTTCCTTTTTCTTTCAGGAAAACCCTCCCAATTTAACCATGGTCTGGCAAAAGACTGCCAGAACACACGGCAACCAAAACAAGCATCCCTAAATCTTCCTGTTTGGAGGGCAAATCTGATAGTTTATATGCTCTTCAACACTCCTTGCCCTGGAGTGGTTGTTCTGCATCTCAGCACTATACATCCCCCTACTACTCCTTACTGTGCAATATTATTCCCCACCAGCCAACACTGTAAGCTACTTTTTCTTCCTTAATTTCTATGTTTAGTCCTTAAACTATACCCTTAGAAACTACACTTGTGTGATAAAAGGCTGTGTAGCTCTGCCTATCCAAATAGCAATATTCAAAAATGTCATTGACATTCATGAGAAATTCTAGATAGTTTATAATATTGCATAATTTCTGCTCTAAGTCCTGGAGCATTTGCACATGCGAGACAACTCTATTTCTTCTTGTAATGTGTGCCACGTGTTTTTAAAGGGTGGGTGGAAACGTATGTGGGAAATAGCTAATCAAAAGCTTTGATGTCATTTCCATCCAATGTAATCTGAGGACTGATTTAATTAAGAGTTTTTGTCTGTACTATTACCAAGAGATTAGCTTGTAGTAATTACAGAATTACAAACAGTAAACTATTCCCACTCATAATTCCCTGTTAACTACCTCTTGCTCAGCTGTGCCTTTGCTTAGTGACGTATATTTGCTTTTTCCATTGTTTGAATCCTTGTTCCAGAATCCTTATTCCATGGGGAAAGAGGAAAAAATTATCATATCACAGTCCTTTGCATTGTTTTAATAAGCTGCAGTATTTCCCCAAAGTGGCAGATAATTCCTGTTCATGGAGGGACATCTTGTTCTTTCTTATTCAAGGCTTGAAAGTTTAAAAAGGAATAGGAAAAGCTGCAATATGCATATAATCATGAGTATATAACCTTAAGCCAATTCAGTGCTACAGAAATAGCACATAACATATAGTGTTCCTGGACTCACAGACCAGATGAGTATGTTGCAATTTTGAATGCTGAACTAGTATTTTAGGGTCAAAAATAGATTTTAGGCCTTTTCTGAACTAGGCCTTATTCCAGGTTATATCCTGGGGAGTGTTCTATAGTCTGTGGATGGCAGGTCCCTATTCTGGGATATAATCCAGAGTAAGACCCAGTGCTGAAGGGATCTTGGCTATTCTTTCTGCCAAGCTAGTGTTTAATGCATTGAGATGGGGACTGCTGAAAACTCAACAGTTTTGAAACATTCAATTTTTCATCTGTTATATTCCATCTCCAGTCCAAGGAGGGATTAACCATATGTGCTGCTATTTCATCACACATTAGCTCTAGTTCTTTATCAGGAATTACCTGAGAGAAAAGCGTAAGGGTTATATGGGCTTTTAAGCTAATTTCTGGAGCTGTATATTTACCTTTATCAGCTATTTGATCTGCAAGCATTAGCAGGTGATCATGCTAATCTCCATATCATTAAAAACTCTGCCTCCTGACTGCCACAGATTAGACTGATATTAAAGGTACAAGAGCAGATAGAGCAAGCTGTTCAGAGACAGTCCACAACTGTGTTTACTGGACAGAACAAGAAATAGCAGCAAATAAAAACTTACCAGGGAAGTTGTTACAAATGGGTTGATTATGAACATATATGAGCTTAAATTTTGTTATCTCTGTAGAACAGGAGAAGCTAAAGATTGCCCTTTAAAACCATTGTCTCCATCTTTGTCAGAAGAGACGACTAAGGTTGTACGGCCTTCTCGTTCACAGCACTGAGAGGCACTTCTGTTTTGGCATAGAAAGACACATTGTTACTGTAGGAAATGAGATTATCTTCCCCCAAGAGTGCTGTTTCATGCCTTCACCTCCAAATACCTAAGGCCACCAAAAGCAGAGGTGCTGTGCCACCACCTTAAATGGTTAGTGGAGGCACAGCCTCCCTGATACAACTCCAAGCATGTACTGCTGTTGTCCATGCTGACCAAATTCAGCTAGGAACTGAAAGCTTGGGGCAGTGGAAGAGGGGTGAAGCTTTGGATCAAAGTCCTGCTTTCACCTCAGAGAATCACAGACCAGTTTCAGAAGATGAAATGAAGTCTTGGCCCTTTTCGACTGCCATATTGTTCTCCCATGCAGACTAAAGCCAGGCAAATGATTTGTTTTGCAGACTGCAAAAGTAACTCACTTCCCCTCTTCTGTCTGATAAGAATCTCTGAAAATTATCTGATAGGAATAGTTTCTGTACTTTCTTTTCTTTCTTGCCCTCACCATTTGTACTAAAATATTTAAATTAATGCTTCAGTTTCTCATTCACGTTAAACTGCTTTCATTGCTATGTTTCTTGATGTTTTGCTATCATTGTGCATACTCTCAAAAATATTCCTCTTATTTTATATTAGCAATATTTTGTTTTGTTCCATGGACAGTTTTTAAGCATCACCCTAAAGGTTCCCAGAATAATCATCTTGAGGAACAGATGAAATTCTGTGACTTAAGGGAGACATTTCCTAATTCTGCAATGAATGCTGTAGTTTTAAATATGCAAACTGATTATTTTTGTGTGTGTTTTGTTTAATAAAATTGTAGCCTGCTTTTTTTAATTAAATGCCTTGTTTAAATTATTCTTTTCTTTTCTGTTTGTTCTTCTATTTACTTTCTTTTCTGCCTTTGGAGAAAGACCACAGACAAAAACAAAAGAGAAACAGAAAAAAAGCCCTACAATTATGTCTTGACAGGAAGACACTGCAACATAAACTGTGTGCCATTTTTGTCAAGTAAAAGTATAATTATTGCACTAGCCATTGTCTGTTGGATGCTCTCTACTCAACATTGTTAAACAACATAAACGGCTATTGCATCCATTCCCAATTAGATTGCTGATAGTTCTGGTCCAGTAGCAAAACAAAAAAAGCCCATGGCTGAAAAGAAAGAGCATACGACTTTTTTTTCTTATCTGATAAGAAAAACAATATATCAGCTAATAAAATGGTTGTCATGGCTCACCACTGCCTAGGCAACCCCCTCCCCCCAGAAAAAAACTTGAGGGTGCCCTTGGTAATATGGCAACTTGCAATTATATTTTGACAGAGCACTTCTTCCCTGTGATTGATGGAAGGAGGAATTTTAGAGAAATTTACCCCTTGAAAAAAGTACCGTAGCACCGTGATTATGAACAAACAACAATATTTTACATAGAACAAGAAAGAGAAAAACCAATTTGTTTATGAATGTCCTTGCTCTGTAGCTTCTGTGTTTCACAAGTGAGAACATAAACAACTTAATTCTAAGGTTCATGGGTTGACCTTTCCCTGCTTTGATCTAAGCAGTGTATGAAATACAGATGAGAAACCTGGAATAGTAGCAATAGCCTTTCACTGAGGAATGGATTTAAATGCAAACGAAATGGCCCAAAGTTACCTTAAGGTTTGTGCCAAGTACAGGGCAAATGTACAGGTCTGGAAAAGACTAATGGCTCCCTGTAGTATAAACAAACTGTGTGTTGTGTTGCTGTTTGAATTGTCCTGCTCTCATTCTGGAAGGGAATAATATTTAGCATATCACAGCAGCGATTTTACAGATGAATCTCTATAGTTTCCATATTCAGCATAGTATTTCATGTTTTGTATTTTTATTTTTAGTTGATGCCCTTGTTCTTAATGGCTGTCATTTCAACAAGAAAGTGCAGGGTTCTTTTTTGGTGTGCTCCTCTGGGCTGACAGATTTCTTCCCATGTTATGGGAAACTTTTGGTTGACTGCACAGGGACCTCCATGGGGACTGTACACCTCTATGCAGTTTTCATGGCATAGATAAAGAAGTGGTTGGCCATAGCTTACTTCCAAGAAGAGGCTGGGGTTTGAAGCAACAAAGCACTGAGCTATAGCCACACCTAGCTGAGAAATACCCCAATGCATTCCTGTTAAGTTCATATAAGGAGATGACAGAGGGAACAGAGGGCAAATGGGAATGTCTGTGATACAGATCCAAAATAACGCCATCCTACTTAAGCCTGATATATACCAGCAGAAACTCTTAAGAATTCAAATCTTGCTGTCTACAGGATTTCACCGCTAAAAACAAGTTCATCTGTTTATTTATTTATTTATTTATTTATTTATTTATTTATTTATTTATTTATTTATTTATTTATTTATTTATTTATTTATTTATTTATTTATTTATTTATTTATTTACATTTCTATCCCGCCCCATACCCGAAGATCTCTGGGCAGGTAACAACATATTAAAATAGAATATACATTAAAAGACATTAAAAATTCACACAAGTGCAAAACAATATACAATATGTTTAAAATGACAGTGTCTGTACTGGGGGGGAGGGTGGACATAAGCAGCTCAGCCAAAGGCCAGGGCAAAGAGGTGCGTCTTCAACACCCTCCTAAATATATATAAGGAAGGGGCATGATGCACCTCGGGGGGGGAGGCTATTCCATAGTCTGGGAACCATCACAGAAAAGGCTCTCTCCCGGGTGCCCACCAGCTTCACTACTGAAGGTGGTGGGACAACCAGGAGGGCCTCACCACTTGATCTTAAGGCACGGGCAGGTCGATAAGGGAGAAGACGTTCCTTTAGATATTTGGGGCCCAAGGCATTTAGGGCCTTATAAGTCAGAGTCAAAACCTTGAATTGGGCTCGGTAGCGAATTGGCAGCCAGTGCAATTCTTTTAAGACTGGCGTGATGTGCATCCGGCTAGGTGTTCCGGTCAGCATTCTAGTGGCTGCATTTTGCACTAGCTGCAACTTCCGAACCGTCTTCAAGGGCAGCCCCATGTAGAGTGCATTACAGTAGTCCAATCTAGAGGTTACCAGAGCATGGATAACTGTGGCTATGTTGTCTCTATCCAGAAAAGGCTTCAGTTAATGGACTAGCCATAGTTGGGAGTAGGCGCTCCTGGCCACAGCCTCCACCTG
>MTQE01001134.1:43424307-43435489 GCA_014337955.1 Aspidoscelis marmoratus | reverse complement strand
AAAACGTTTTGAATTCGAGATAACTATGCCATGAAGACGCACCCTAAGTAAGCAAATAAGTAAAAAATAAATAAATAAATAAATTTAATTTGAAGATGAGAGCTGCTGAAGGAGAAGAGCATTTTAAGTACTGGAAGCACAAATAATTGTTTTATTATTTCTTTACAGATGACAATGAATGTGCAAATGCCACAAAACTCTGTGGAGAGAATGCTAACTGTACAAATACTGTGGGCAGCTATTATTGCATGTGCTTACCTGGATTCGTGTCTAGTAATGGTAACATCACCTTTATAACCAACGATGGCACATTCTGTAAAGGTAAGGTAACAATAAAATCAGGTATGCTTTTCTTGTTAAAACTTGCGTAATTGTTAGTTAGCATGCAAAAAATTGGTTTCTTATAATAAATTACCAAAACTTGATAGACTAGCATACGCATAATTCTTTTGGTATCTGCAACTTTTTACACAATCATTCTAGACTGAATGTGTTCTTTGAGCATAATAATATTTTTGTGATATGTTTTGCGTCATTATTCTTTTTTCATCTTCTTGATTGAAGAAGCAATATGAACCTTTCTCACCTAGCATAGAAACTAGCTCCAGGATTTGTGCTCTGAGAAAGTTAAGCTGAGGCTGCACTGGCAGTTTGGCATGGGTCATGAATATTCCTTCCTGCTGGAATTGAGACAGGCATTATCTTAAGTATCTGATTTTGCTTTGTACTGCACTCTATACAGTATTTACAGTTTTAAGGTTGATAGCACGAAGGCCCCTATGAGATAAGTCTCTGAAAAGACATAACTGATTTTACTTGGGTTTTGCTAGCTGAAGAGGTTTGCTCACCAAGGTATCATTCCAGAACTTGTGTCTTCCTTCTTATTTATCCTAAAAACATATGCAGGATACTCTGGTGGGTCAGAGGCACTGCTGTGGTTTAAAAGATACCTTGTTTGTTGTCAAAGTCTGGATAGCTTCATAGTCTTGTGCATTGCAGCCAGTTTGGTCTAGTGGTTAGGGAGCCCAACTCTTATCTGGGAATACTGGGTTTGGTTATGCCCTCCCCCACAAAGCCAGCTGGGCGACCTTGGGCTAGTCACAGCTCTCTTCTGAGCAATCACAGCACCACCTACCTCACAGGGTGTTCTGTTGTGGGGAAAAGAATAAAAAGCTTTGTCAGCCACTTTGAGTCCCCTTAAATGGATGAGAAAAGCGGGGTAGAAATCCCAACTCTTCTTCTTCTTCAGTAGGAATGAAATGAGCAAGTGTGTTATGAGCCCTAAGTGTACATTTGAGATTCTTCTTAGCACAAATCAAACGTAATAGTTAATACAGAATATGGCATTCATCTGTACAGTTTTGCACTTACTATTTAGGACAGACATACATAATTTGAAATGGAATATATTTAAAATATTATTTAACAAAAATACTGCTAGGAACACCCACCTACCCACTCACCCACCTTTAAGGATTGTTCTTTCATTAAATTGTTTTATTTCTCTATCCCACCCCTTATGTTATTCTTGCTAGGTTGGTCCTTGAAAAACAGGAAAACCATCAATAAATCCATTTATTCCAATATTTCTATATTGACTGTATCTTGTTCAGACACAGCTCTAACTATTTCTAGTCCTGGTAATTTATTTATTTTTCTTTGAGTTCCCAGTATGAGAGAAATGTCTGCATTTTAGTCTTGGGAGGCATATGGTTAGCATTTTTTTTAAGATGTGTCATATCTCGTTCAAACCTCTATTTCTGCATAATAGGACTTTTATAACCACTTTTCCCCAGAAGGACATACATTGCTCTCCATTTCTAGAAATTTAGACTTTGTGGTAAATAATTGGAATTCATTACTTGATATGTGGCCTCCCAGAGGAAGAGATCATGTGTGTGGGTTCAACAAAGGATGACAGTTTAAAAAAACTTGAGATATCCATTGCAATTAGACAAACAATAGACTTCCCATTGGCTTCAGTGACAGAAAGACAAAAAGGCTTTTTGCACTTAACTGCCATGGGATACCATCCCAATGCAGTTAAGATCAGGGACAGGAGCTGGTGTTCACATTGCAAGTGCCGGCCACATCCCATACTTCACCCAGACCTTCCTGGATCTGGCCAAAGTGTGGGCTCACCACAGTAACAGCCATGCATGCTGGGCCATTACTATGGGGATTGGGCAACACAGTGCATGACTGCACATCCATAGCCACTCTGCTCCTATGCAGCCTTTGCACAGAAGTAATGAAAAGGCTGTATGTAGGATTGTATTAGGAGTGCTACACGGGCTCTGAGTAAAGCTGTGCAGCAAGCTTTACTGCTCCACAGCTTCTGAAGATCAAGTATGGCCGTGCACTGGAAGCTGCTCCAGGACAGAAGCAGCTTTGCAATGTATGAATGTGCCACTGTCCTGGAGGGCCAGGTGCAGAAAAGCCCTTACTGTGCTTTCAGCCTTAATGGCCAGTGTCCAACTGTGGACAAAGTGATAAATGGAACATTGTTGTCTGAATATTATTAAGTAGTAGCCAGACAGAATGAAAACTTTGCAGGTACTGTGGAGCAGCTTTCAACTTCTCAGACAGATTTTACAATGCTGCAGAGAACCTGTGAATTAAAGCACAATACTCCTGGGATGAGTTCCCATTACCACTTTAAAACGGTTTGAAAATGGTTTGGATCCTCTCAGTCCCCACCTCAGGTTGGCTTCCCATACTTTCTGCATGTTAAATCACCCAAAATAGTTGCAAATAAAACACTGGTTTCAACAGCTCTTCCTCCCATTTTTGCATTTGAAACGGTTTACATTTCTTCCTTTGGGAATGGTAGCGCTGTATTGGGGTGAGAATGCATGTTTAGGGTTTTCTCCCCCAATAGCACTCTGTCCAATGCCTGTCCGCATTCTAGGCAAGCCATTAAACAGATGTGGCTACATTCCTGCCCCAGCAGGGGCTTCTAATTCCACTCCACTAATGGGTTGTTGGGGTTTGCTTCTAAAAAAATTTACCAAGGTACTTTTGTGCATCACCTCGCTGACAGTACATCAGATTTACAATGATGCTCACAGGCAGAGTTCTAAAAATTGCCTTCTGTTTCTGTTCTCTTTCCTTCTGGGGTGCACACACCACCCCAAATTGGCCCCCTTACCTAGCCTAGGTGGCTGGCTGGCTGGCTGGCTGGGAGGGCATGCTTCCCAAGTCTGGTAGTGGGGGCAAAAAGGACAAGGGCACCCTGGCTAGGTGCACTTCCCACATCTGGTCTGGGAGCAAGGGGGGGATGAAGGCAGGTGGGAGAGCTCAGCAGAAGCCTAGGAGTAGGGAGGGGGAGGATGAGGATAAGGATAAGGATTAGGAAAGCTGCCCCTTTTTTTCCCAGCTTTGCGTGGAAGAGCCTTTCCAAAGGGGTGCTGATTCTGTGCCTCTGAGGCTACACATCTGTGCAAATATGCTTTCCTTGTGTGGCTGCATGGACATGGGGCCAGTGTTCACCCTTCTAATTTCCTCTGTATGGGCCGCACATTGAACCAGGTGGGATGCCCTGCCAGGCTAGCCTAGAGGGAAGCATGCCCAGTGGGGGGGGGAGTTACCGCACTTTGCTTGCCCCTTCAAGGGGGCTCCAAACATCAGGCAAAGCCCCTTTTGCCGTCACCCCTCAGCAGGGCACTCTCCAGCTTGGCTGGATGAGAAAGTGCACCAGGAGCCTAGCAGACAACAGTCCTGCACTATAATCTCAAGAGAGGGGGACAGAATCAAGCATAGGGGGTTGCTTGGGGTAGACAAGAGGATCAGTTCAGTTTTAGTGGCTGGTGGGTAGTATGAACTACTGTGGAGGGCGTTCTTGCACCATTGTCCCAATCTGTACAGTGACCTTGGCACGGGGTGAAAATAACCAGTCAGTGATTAGACATTTTGGCCACCTTTTCCTATATTTGCATTTCTTCAATTTTGCGCAATTGTCCCCTTTCCAATTGCCACCCAGAACTCGCTCCTATGCTGCCTGGACACCAGGATCTATGCATCAAGCCTGGCGGGAGGGGAGTGTTTAGGGGTAGCCAAAGGGATCTGGTGTACTGTCAGTGTGGTGATGCACAAAAGTATCTTGGTAAATTTTATTTTGGTAAGTATCCCCTGATTTTTTGACAGGTCAAAAAAGGTCTTGGTGGCTTTAAACATTGAATGGGAATGCGGCCCAAAGGGGAAAAAAAGCTGTACTTACATCAGCATTCACTGCAGAGTATTCCTTTCCTCTGCTTTTTCAAGGCTCTTGTGAGAGTCCACACTCACCCCAAAGCAGCAGGCCTACCAGAGAGGGAAGGACTGAGCATGTACACAGAAAAATCTTTCCTCCTACTGAGAAGTATCAGAGAATGTGAGGGTAATCCATTCTTTTTGTGGAGGGCTTTTACTGCAGAGTAAAGATAAGCTCTACATTTTTAATTTGCTGTTTAGAGGCACCCTTAATGTCTCCCCAAATGTCCCAATTCCTCCTTAACAACACAAATCTTCTGCCAGTTACAATGGTACATGGCACTGGAGTGCCAAGCCTCCTCCAATGTATATGAGAGGGGGGAGAGGCAGACTTAGTGTGATGCATGCACACTGACACCAGCAGCAGGATGCAAAGATGGCTGCCACCTGGGTAAGCTTTGAGGAGTGATGTTTATTGCATACTTGGGCCATTTTGACCTTTGCCTCCCAGGGATGAGAAGCAAAGTGCAAAAAAAAGCCCCAAGTCTCCCTCAACACTTTCCCTAGAACTCAGTTATGTAATTAATATGCCCATTAAACCAAACCAAACACTGTAAAGATCCTGAAGTAAAATAGGACCCCTATCACACATGATTCATTTGCAGTTCTCATAACATAATATTTTTTCTGTTGTTGTTGGAATAAGCTCAAAATGAAAGCTAGAGAAATAGAACTCACATTTAACCTGAGACAAATGCTGCCACTTGAAACTGTGCAGCCAAAGTCACATTTCCTCAGTTAAGGTGGTACTTCCCAAGGCCAGACAGATAATTTGTTCACCTGAGGCAAAAGTTTCACAAGTATAAAAATTATATCAAGGATTAAACCTAAAGGAAATTAATATTCTAGCAATAACTGTGCTTGATGGAACCTTACTGTCAGTTTCTTTTATTTCTTTCTGAACTTATGTTATCAATTTTTCCTACCCTCCATTAAACCTCAAGTCAGTTTATAACAACAGTACAGTAATAGCGAGCCGTTTATAATTTACATCACCATGAAATAAAAGACACAGGACACATACTTTGATCATGCTACCATCACTGTTGCTATGACAGCACTGAGGTGCATGAGTAGATGAAAGTGTGGCCATGTTGTTTGTTCGCTTGTTTGCTTATTTCACCTTATCCTCTTCCAAGCTGTAAAAGATGAACAAGGCCAGCCGGTGTGATAATTACATGATTGACAGGGAGAACATTTATGTGCCAAGCAGCAGCCTGCATCTTTCTGCAGACCACTCAAAGTGCACAAGCATGCAAGAGTTCTTATGTGTAGTTGCAGAAATACCAGCCTGAAATACAAGCCAAGGTTCTCTACACTGTAGAAATGCAGGATGCACCTGCCAAAAAAATCTGAGTGTTGTACACTCAACTTATTCTGCAACTTATTCTGAAATGAATCTGAAATTTTTAAGCGGTCCTGACTGAAATATAACCAGAAAGAAGAATATAATAGGTTTTAAAGATTTGTTTCAGGCCAGGCTTTGGAAGGAGGAGGAGGAAGAGAGTTGTCTTTTATACCCCACTTTTCTCACCCATTTAAGGGGACTCAAAGTGGCTAACAAAGCTTCGTATTCTTCTCCCCACAATAGACACCCTGTGAGGTGGGAGGGGCTATGAGAGCTCAAAAGCCAAGTTCACCCAGCTGGCTTCATGGAGGAGTGCTGAGTCAAATCTGAGACCTGTTCACACTTGGTTTTATTATGGCGTATATCCTGGAATTAGGGCCTGCTGTCCACATTTTAGTGCAGGTTACAACAGGCCCCAAGTGAGGCCTGCCAAAGTCTGCAGTAGCATATTGTGAGGAATTAAAGGGAGGGAAAAAAATTATATTTGCACATGCTGATAACTAGCAGACAGTTTTATCAAAGGACATGACCGGTACTTTCGGGTCTACTGAGCTCTATTTGAACTGGTGATTTTTTTTTTCCTTTACTGTGCATACCTAATGAGAAATTTCATATGTACTTCTCCTTTCTGTGAATAAATTAGAAATTAACTTTGGAAGGCTGAAAAGGTGTATCGGGAAGACTGTAAACTTCTGGACAGGATAGGCATAAAAGACATAATGTGATGTGAGAAAGTTTGAACATGTCTTGGAGGAATGCTTGAAGAGCAGGTTTCCTATATTGCAATATAGACAGAAGAAATCTTTCATCTCTAGCTTGTTTGCTTACTCAAACCCTTGATGAAAGAAAGCTGATAGGGCAGCAATATTCCAAACAATGTAGACAACATACCCCTATCTTGAGATATACCAGTATTCCAAAATATGGCCAAGTGCAAACGTATCCCCGTTGACTACGGAGCTCTAACCACAAGCTTTTAGGAAAGACATTCTTTGAGGGTAACACTACTTCATCACCCTACAGTCTTTAGTGTTGCTTGATCCTTTTATCTTTGCCATATCCTGTTACATTTTATCACCATCCTCCGCCCTTAGAGGCTAGAATGGAAAGTAAGAAGCAAACAAGCATACTGCAGCAGGAACCAGATGGAAATGTCAAGGTGTGGGTCTTTAGCAAATTTCTAACCAAACTACGCTAACCTCGAACAACGTGCCTAATTTTGTTAATAGTATTTTCTAAGCCATTAGCTATTGCCCTCAACTGGGCAGTCCTTAAGTAAGCAGTCCTTGAAGTGCCCCTTGAATTTATTAAAATCATAAATTATGTGTTTGAAAATACTTATAAATGATTTATGTTGGTAATTAACCTCTTTCTTTTCAACTGATAATTTTGAACTTTGTTGAATTATGTATACATATCTCTGCACGGTGTTTATCATGTCTGAGGGAAGTGCTGTTAGTATTAATTTATGTATTAATTTTTAATACTATATTTAGAAGTACATTTCCAAACTTGATTGATATGAAGTCTGTTATTTTGTCACTTGCCTTAAAGGGCACGGTAGTCTGTTTCAAGTTTGTTTGTCCCTTAGAGGAAAGATATTTATTTGTATATGGGACTCAGGTGCAGCTGACATGAATAGGAAAATATAAGATTGATCTCTAGCTGATCTATACAACAGTTATGGAAACTGATTTTTTTGTCATTGTTCTCTTGAGTTTGACACTTTAATTTTCAACAAGAAAGCTTCTGTTGTATTTTGCTTACAAAACCAGGCTTGTTTGTAGTTTCCTACTGTCCTTTATTGTGGTAATAGGACAAAGTTTGATACTATTTTCAGAAAACTAGTTATGGCATTCTGTGCACAACATTTCTGGGAAAGAGAAATGGATTCATGCTTTATTTTGGATCCAGTATCATGGAATACCAAGCGACAGGAAAAATGTTATTGGATTACAGTGCTGTACTAGCCTTGAAGAGCGGATGCTGGGGTATTTGAGGGAAAGGATTCCTGAGCTGCTTATATTGGGCAACTAAACTGCCCACAGTTATCTGGTTGGGGTTTCCAAAAGGCACTTTTTAAGTTCTTATGCTCTGCCCATTTCAATAAGCTTTGATTTGTCCCCTTGCCATCCTTCATCATGACCTGTGTGAGAAGATAGAAGGGGAACTTTCTGCTGTTTATCCTGTGTCTTTCACTTCATGGTGATCTAAATAACTTCTATGACTGTCTGAGATGGAAGTGTGCATTCCTGCTTTGCAGTCTTTTTGGTCTGACTTGGGTAGCAGGTTTCAGGAAAGGGTACAGAACTGAGACTTTTCTGTCCTTACTTTTGGCCATGATCACACCTTCACTTTAAACCTTCTTCAGTCCATCTTCAAGTCTGACTGCTCACAGATAAAACAGAAATGAAAAGGTGTGAAAAGTCAGACCTGAAGATGGACTGAAAAAGATTTAAAGTGAAGGTGTGACCACATCCATGTTCTGAAGTGTTACCCCTCATTGTCCTCTTCTGAGTCCTTGATCTGCATCACTGGCTGATCTAATTGCACTTACCTTCTCCTGCAGCCTGTTCCTTATTCTCCATCTCTCTCTCTCTCTCTCTCTCTCTCTCACACACACACACACACACACATATGCAGGTATATTCAAAAATTCAAATATTTGATTTGAGTCCAACGAATGTCAACATTCAAACTTGAATTGTATTTTTGAAAATCCAAATTTGAACATTCCAACTCGAAACGGATTTTCAAAAATCTGACATGGATTTTCGAATAATTCAAATGTGTACATTTTTTAAAAATACTGTAATGTGTGCAGAGAGAAGTGCCAGATGACCATCCAGCGGCACAGTCTCCAAGGCATTGCCGGCCTGCAAAGGCAAGAGAGGAAAGGAGGGAGGGACATGGGGGAGGAAATGGCAGCCAGCAGGCCTGCTAGGCCTGACCAGTGCTGTTTCTTGCGGGGCTAGGGCCACTGCCGCAGCTGCCTGCCTGGAGGCCAGCAGCTAACAGCAATGAAGGGGGCATGTGGGGGGTATGAAACAGTGGCTAGCAGGCTCTAGGCCTGACCAGCGCTGCTTCTGCGGGGGGGGGGGCAGGGGTGATTCCACGGGCTCTAGATCTATCGGTGGGCGGGCGGGGGATTTCCTGCTGGGGAACTTACCTTCTGTCATCATCAGGGGTCAGCTGGCAGCAGCAGCAGCAGCCAAAATTAGCGGCTGGTGCCAGCTACAAACCAAGCTGACTGTTAGCTTTGGAGGAGCGAGGGAGGAGCATGTGCTCAAATGTTAGCTCTTTAGTGGCTTGATCGCCAGACAAAGGAGGTACTAACATTTGATCTCTTCACGAATCAAAATCATGCATAGTTGCAAGCTTTTCCTATTGGCTGGAACAATGCCCTATTTTAATTATGGTGTTCAAGGAGGCAGGGTGTTCGGCAGCACTTGCAGTTTAAACGAGCCACCTCCTTTGGTACCCTCTAGGGATGTGCTTATTCATAACATTTGATATTCGTACAAATTTGGACATTTGTACATGAATTGAATGTTAGGACATCCATATATTAACATTAATAGGAATAATTTGTATGAATAATTCAGAAATTCATTGTACTGGGGAGATGGGAAAGTGGCTGCACCAGTCACATCTGCAATGGATCCAGATTGCATTTGACATAGATCAAGAGCGGATTAAAAGTGGATTCAGGTCTGATTTGATGCTTTCAGCATGGATATGTTACAGGACACGTATCAGACACATATTTGTTTGTACTGTATATTCGTATGAATTTGTATGAATTCACATTCATATCAAATAGAATCCTACCACATTTGAAGGGGATTTATTTGAATAAATACAGATTTTTCTAACATTCGATTTGTTACAAACCAAATGCCAAAAGCCAATTCGTGCTCATCCCTAGTACCCACAGCTTGTTCACATAAAGATAAGAACCAGAGCTTCTAGTGGACATAATCCAGTTTCCATCTTTGAGATAATGCAATGTTTTCAGTATTAAGTACTGCTTTTGCTACCTTGATTTTTATTATCCTGTGAAGTCATGTAATTGTCACACAGTTACACTTTCTGAATTCTTTACCTTTTCTCTCCATGTCACCCTTTCCTTAAAAAGCATATATGAAATATTGATGTGAAATTGCTGGCAATATGTTAGTCTACTATCAAGGAAGCAGCAAGGCATTAGTATGTAAAACCTTTTTTAACATTCAATTTCTCACAATATTTCCAGATATAGATGAATGTAGTGAACCAGCAGCCTCTGCCTGTGGAGATCATGCGAAATGTGAAAATGTGTATGGAGGATATAACTGCTCCTGTAAGGAAGGTTATCAACCATCCACAGGAAAATTACAGTTTAAGCCAAATGATGGCACTTCCTGCCAAGGTAAATGATATTATAGAGGTTTATGTGTTATTATAGAACTGTATCTTCTGAGAAGCCCACCAGTGACTCTTTATCTTCTGTTAGATTAATCAGCTGGATATAAAAAAGTGGCAAGACATAAACACCTAGATATTTTTTCTTTAAGAGAAGATTGATATGTGTGGATTACTTTAAGAACAGAAAGGAAGGATGGAGCCCATATTATAAAATATTGATTTGCTTAACTTCTGCCTTGTGCTAGTCAGTGTTAACTACTGAGACAAATAGATTGTGTAACAACTATAGTGTGTGTGCACACACATGTGTGTGCATGCATGTATGCATGAGTGCATGTGCGTGCACCTTTTTTGGTTTAGGAAGAATAAAAATCAGCAACAGTATTGTTCAATTATATTTAAGTGGAATAGTACTGTGCACTTTTCTGCACTTAACTTAGATCTTTTTAGGTCCTCTTCTATCTGCATGTTTATGTGGACTAGAGAGGCCTCATCCCACCACTCTTTCACTCTGTCTACACCAGACAGAACCAAATCCAGATCAGGAGGCTCCTCATCTGGGTTACCACTGAACCTGATTAAACAGGCCCACTTGCATACCAGCAAGGACAATCCAAAATATGGAGGCATGCAGAAGGCATACCTTTGTTTTTTTGGGGTATCAAGAGGACCATTTCAGTGTCATACCAGAGTACACCAACAAAATGGGACCCTGGGGGCTCTGAAAATTCCTAGCCATCAGAGCCCTCAAAGGTCAACCCCAAAGTTTGTGCAAGCTTCAAGGTTGGCATAGGAGCTGGACTGGAACAATGATGTCATGCAAATAGCACTGTTCTAAACCAAGGTTTTCTGTGACCCAAACCAGAGGGTTTTGTATGATCCACACATGCTGGTTTGGATCATGGCAAGTTAAGTGCAGAAGGGACCAATGACAAGGTTTTAAATAACAAATTCAGAGAAACCCCATTCCAATATATTATTATGCACTTTAAAAAAACTTTAGATTGCATTTTTAAATTTATATTTATTATAATTTATTATTTGTATTTCTATCTCACCCTATACCTGAGGGTCTCAGGGTGGGTAACAACAATTAAAATCAAACATATATTAAAACAACAGTTTATATTAAAACAATAAATGTCTGTAAAGTGGGAAGAGACAGTATATTCCCAT
>MTQE01001134.1:43406215-43424122 GCA_014337955.1 Aspidoscelis marmoratus | reverse complement strand
AACAATAAATGTCTGTAAAGTGGGAAGAGACAGTATATTCCCATTTAACCGAAGGCCACAGCAAAGAGGTGCATCTTCACTGTCCTCCTAAAATCATCATCAATCATCATCATCATATGTTTATTTATAATGCCCCTTACACCAAAGGGTGGCACAAAACAATGTATACAATCATCACATCAGAGAAATACAGCAAGTAAAGAAATCCATTTCAGTAAATAAAACATCAAATATATATCATAAGCAATGTACAGAATTCTAATAATAAGCTATGTAAACTAAGAAACTACAGAACACAGTATAAGAAAATAAACCATAAGACTAGTTAACACAAGACAACTCAAAAACGTTAAAGGAGAAACCAAACAGAAATTGCAGCAAGGCAGCAACAACCAACCCAAGTGTCCCTCGGTGAAGGGGCCTAATGTACCTCAAGGGGGAGACTATTCCATAGCCGAGGGGCCATCACTGAAAAAGCCCTCTCCTGGGTACCCACCCCTTTTATGACTGAAGGTGGCGGGACAGCCAAGAGGGCCTCCCCTCCATATCAATATGGGAGAAGACATTCCTTTAGATATTTGGGGCCCAAGTCATTTAGGGCCTTATAAGTCAAAGTTAACACTTTGAATTGGGCTCAGTAGCGAATTGGCAGGCAATGTAACTTCTCTTAAGGTCGCCGTGATATGCATCCGTCCAGCTGTCCCAATCAGAAGTCTAGCAGCTGCGTTCTGCACCAGCTGCAGCTTTTGGACCATCTTCAAGGGCAGCCCATGTAGAACACATTACCATAGTCCAATCTGTAGGTTACCAGAGCATGGATAACTGTGGCCAAGCCATGTTTATCAACAAAAGGGCTTCAACTGACACATCAAGCGTAGTTGGGAATAAACGCTCTTGGGCATGGCTTCCACCTGAGCTTTAGTCAATTTGAATATTTTTAATGAGTACAATTGTCCTTTTAATGACATTTTCTAAAGCATGGTCTCCCATTTTGTCTCAACCTGATTTTCCAATCACCTAGCTTTTTTTTTTACATAGTAATTTCCAGCAACCAATCCTTTTGTGACTGACTTCTACTTAGTACTCTGACTGATATATTAACTAGAATTTTTTTTGCATATAACTAAATATTTATAGTTTCACTCATTCTTATTCCTGGACCTCTTTGGAAGAAAGGCAGAATATAAATGCAAAATACAGTATGAATGGTTACCACTGACTACAGAGGAAAATATTAAGTAATGGAGTATCACAAGATGGGGAAGATCTGCTAAGAAGTTGAAAAAAACAAAAAACAAAAACTCTGTTTATTAGCCAGCTTGGTATCGTGGTTAGAGTGCTGGATTTCATATCTTGTAGTCACTGGGTTTGATTCTGCACTCCTCCATGAAACAAGCTGGGTGACCTTGGGCTAGTCACAGCTCTCTTTATGAGTTTTCACAGCCCCATCTACCTTACAGGGAGTCTGTTTTGGGGAGAAGAATAGGAAGCTTTATCAGCCACTTTGAATGAGAAAAGTGGGGTAAAAAAGCCAACTCTTCTTCTTCTCTTGGGTGAAAGAGATGCAAATGAAATGTTCAGGACTGTCCTAGCTCTCCCACTATACATGCAGGGGGAATTTCTGCACACACAGAGCCGATTCTGCACAGTGCGGATTCAGTGTCTGAGAATTACCCCCGTCGTCACCTTACCTCCTAGTGCAAGAAGGCTCAGTATAATCTCATCTTCCCAAGATTTCTCTAATCAATCTTTTCTCACAGAAGTTGCTCAGAAGAGGGGTTAAGGTCACATAGTCTCACCTCAAATCTGTCTCTAAGCCACCTCAGAGGTGGGCGAGGGTTTTTTTCTGTGTCTGATCACAGCCCAAGTGACAGTGCCCCTAGTCTGTTAAAAAAAAATGCTGGATGTAACCTGAAATACAAAAGATGAGGTGGAAGTAATTTTTAAATTGTTCTGATTTTTTGTGTTTTGACTCTTGCCTTTAACCCACTTGATAGCATGATAAACATATGGCAAATACATGATTAAATAAACAGTAGAATGTTAGGCAAGAATTATTTTACACTGCCCTAATACTCCCTCTTGTTTTTAACAGAAATTCCCACAATAAAGTGTGAATTAAACTATGATTGTATAGCCGAAAATATTAACAGAACCTTAACCAAAGTAAGTGGAATTTGTCTTTATAATTCCTTTTTTTTCAGTTTTGCCCATTTTTAAAAAGTTTCTGGTTCAACTGGCTTTGTAATAGTTTGCTATAGCAATAGCTTATAATAAGCTCACCCAAATGTAGGTACACAATTCCATTATAGCTGTGTACTGCATTGTTCAAGCACAAAAGACTTAGGAAAGTTCCCACACTCCTCAGACCTGAAGCCTACCTCAGAGGAGTGGCAAGCACTCCAAGAGGCACCCATTGCACACAGCATTAAAAATCTTGCTTTTTCCGTCACTGCTATGCAGATGGAAGATGAAAGTTGCTCTTGCAACTTTCCTAACTGAACAGCCGATTCCCATTACGGGACATGCAGAAAATCAACAATTTATGTGGGCATTTCTGGATGGGCAGAAACTTCAACCGTGTGCATCCTGCCTCTAAGAAATGAGGACAAGCTTCTAAATAGGAACTTGATTTCTTTCAAAAGAAACCAATTTCAGCACCTCCAAATCTGTATGTAAATGACTTATCATTAATTTAGATTTTCTATTTAAACTCTGTCTGATTTTAGCCATGTAAATATGTTGTGTGTATACATAAACACACGCACATATGCATCTCCTTTACTCCTAAATGTCTGTGTATAAATGTTTGTGAATGTGCATAGTTTCTCAATTTCCCAAGATTCCCTCAATGAGTAAGAAAGTCTGAAGAAGGCTTAGAAATATTCCTGTGATCTAGAACCCTGGAAAAGAGTTCCTGATTGTGAAGGGCTGAGTCATGTTCAGCTGAACGTGTTTAGAAGCCATGTTCAGACTTTACAAGGAACATGAAATTGTAGTGCAAAGAATGGCAAGGACACACATGAAAATTCTGGATTAAATAAACACAAACATCTTTCATCCAGGTCCCCAGGCATGCAGCAGCCACACGTCATCAACACTATTTGGTCCATGTAGCTAGTCCAAGTATTGGGAAAACAGCCCTTGGTAGTACCAGGCCAATAATCCGTGGAAAACCCTACAATTGTGTACCCCTGCTGTTGTGTGGAGAGATGGTGGAAGTGAAGACAACTTACCTTTTCCTTTTAAAATGCGAGACAAAAAATGGCCAACTTCTGCCACCATTCCTGCATGATTAAGTGCTGTGTGGATGCTCCGAGGCTGTGGAACATCATTTCTGCAGATTAAAAGCCTGGAAAGCAAAGAGTTGCTGGCCATGTGCACGCATGCCTTCCATAGCAGCAGCAGAATCACTAAATCCCCCTGTACAGGAGGCCCTTTTACAAGCCATAAAGTTTCTCCCCATTCGGGTTAGAGTGCCAGTCAAGACCCTGGGGGACCTGGGTTGAAAACCCCACTCAGCTATGGGAGTCCTCAGACCATTCGCTGGTTCTGCACTTAACTTACATCAAAGACAGCAGGATTTAACAATGTAAACAAAAAAAAAAGTTAAAGCAAGGACATTTATTTGTTACATATCAGTTGTTTGAGGCCGTGATGTATGGGATGAGACAAAATATTCTCTTTGGAGCATCCTTTTTAATTCTGATTGGAAAGGCTTAAACATGACCCCAGTAGATCTTTACTTATTTTATTAAACAGGCTTTTAAATATTTATTTATAGTAAACATATGTCATACAGTTGTATTGAGTCCGTGTGTAATACTCAAAAGATGTGGTTCTCTGGATACTGTTTTTCAGCAGTAATTAATCACTCAGCTGACATTTGAACTACATGCCAAGTCTGGTTCCAGCATTTCCATCCACTCTACAATATTGGTCATTTAAAGCTCTTCAGAAGAACTAAATTTATTCCTGATGAATTACAACAGAATATAGCTCTTATTTGATTTGGAGTATTACAAATGCTATGCATAATGATTTCTGTTTTCTTTTAGATTAAAAAAATAAAAGGACCCTTGTCTGTATTACAAGAAATAAATCAGAACACTATGGGGCAGATTTCACCAGTAGATGTGATTTCCTATGTTGAGGCATTATTTGTATCATGCCCCACTCTAAGCACCATGAATGAAATCATTTCTAACAATGAAACACTGCATAATCTAACTCTTAATGTAAGTGAATTGAACTTTAAAACTCTTTTTTTTCTTTTTTTGCCAAATATAAACAATAGTTCATAAGCTAAAGTATTTTATTTTTAATTTAACAGGAATTCATTAATACTGTGAACAATTTTGTTCAGAAGGATAAACTTTCAGCATGGGAAGCTATTCCAGCAGATAACAGACAAAGAAGTCTCACTAAACTGATGCATTCTGCAGAACAAACAACAGCTCTGCTTTCACAAAACTACCAAACGGTCACAGAAGTACAAGTTAATACTAGCAATTTGGGTATGCAAAGAAAAGCTTGTAATGTTGCAGACTGGTTCTTCCTCTTCTCCATTTAGTCATTTTTATCCCAACTCGGTTATTATACTAGAAGTAATATATTTATTCCTCAAGTGGCTTTTTTATTTTGGTTAATGCCATGGGACTTATTCTATCTAGGATAGGATATGCTTATTTCTATGCTTACCATTTGATCTTGATCTCGGAGCCTCTTGTCCGGATACCGGGTTTCCTCATACTCACTTTAATACAGATCAAAGAGGTCCCATGCCCCATTAGTCCAGCTTCATGTCTACAAGATGGAGCCAGATCAGATTAAGAGATTAGGGCTCCCTCCTTTATCCAGAACTAGCATCCATTTCTAAAATGGGTCTTGCCACCGAAAACCAGATTAAAACGAAGACCTCAAAAATGAAGTCTTCAGTCCATCCCTTCTCCTGGATCCGTGTGGAAGCAGGACTCTTCCGTATATGGCCAGGCAAAGGGATGGATGTCCTGGCGGCTGCCATGTTGGGAGGGGCGGAAGCAGGATGGCCTGCCTCGGAAGCCCCACCCTCGCACACCATGCACCGGCGGAAAAGCAAGGTGACTGGCAGCTGCCTTCCCCAGTCCCGCAGCTCTGGGGCGGCATCGGCGGTGCAGGAATCCAGCAGACTTTTGGAATGGGTGCTGTGGCTTCCGCACAACACCCAGACCATCCATCCTGCCAGATCCGGCCTCCCCGTGTGTGTGCGGACGCACGAGGACCCTTCAGATCACTGAAAAATGGATCTTCTTAGATCTGTTTTTCGGCGGCAAATGCGGAAGCACCCATAGTCTAAACTGATCAAATAGTCTGTTGAAAGGCCAGACTATATCTTAAGTTTTGCAGATAAGGTTTGAGCCAGTCAGACTAAAAGTTATAATTTAAGATCTTTAAGACCAGGCTTGTTGGGCAGATGATCATTTTGTAATCAAAATCTGAAGATCTGGATTGAGTAGGAACTATCTCTAACATCCTGAAAAGCCTCTTCTGAGAGAGCTTCCTTGTTAAACGCTCCCCCTTCCTTTCTCTTCCCCACCATCCTCCTGTATGTGTTTGAACATGTTCTGTTCTGCAGCTGCCTGTCCAGCTAAGTAATTGCAGCCCATTAGTCAAATTTTGTTTTGCTTTGCTTTTAACAAACTTCCTGATTGACTTTTCTGGTCTCATCTGGTTGATTGAAGCACTGCACAGCAATGAACAAACAGAAGGATTCTGTGTCCTCTAGTGTCGTTTTTTGGGGAGAGGGAGGGATTGTCCTTTGTTTTTGACAATACCTGTCATTATACCTTTCTGCAATTGCATTCCATATCTTTTTGTTGTAAGGATAAAATATTCACATCACGCTTTTCAAATATTGTAAACTAAATACTATATCTTCTTGAATGCTTTTAAAGACTGCAATTGGTATTCTGTTTCAGAAATGCATTCTTAATAAAGTGGTGGCATTCTCAAAAGTAGTTTCCATTATTCTTTATGGAGCTGCACTGAATACAAAGCAAAGTTAGGGGGTGCATTTTTCTAAGAGAAGGATAAACAGGTACAAAGGAAAAAAAATAAAAGGCGTGTACCTGCTATGACTAACAAAGTCTTGGGATTTATAAAATGTATTATTTCACTACTGGAATGTAGACAGTGGCTCTTGAAACCTCTGGGAGAGCTCTTGTTCCAAAATCTGCATTGTATGCATATGCTAGTGTACATTTTGCTAAGTGGAAATATAAGGATTTCTCATTGCACTTTTTTTTTTCTTGTTATGCAGGTCTTAGAGTTTTTACTTTTGAAAGGCAACGTAAGGACCACATTTACCAAAAAGTGCATATGGAAGGAGATATAATACAGATTTCTGCAAAGAAAAAAGAAGTATTTGCTTCTAAAGGTTAGGAGAAAGAGTGTCTTATGATTCTAGGGTTTTCATTGTCTACCTTCTCCCTTCATAATATCAGGAAAGAAAATAAATAATGAGTTTACTGTAAGACAGACGCAGAGGACTAGTTGGGAATAAAATAGGATGTCAAATTGAAAAACAAAACAAACAATTTTAGATTCATTATTTTAGTTCATGAACTAGCACAGATTCCTAGCAGAACAGGAAACAGGAGATACCACCCACATTCACTCCATGCCAAGTCTTACGCAGTCAAAACAAAGGAGGAATTTACATATATTTTTTGAAGATGCTCCTAAAGATCAGTCCCAAATGTAGACTATTAGTCCAAATTAGACTGGCAAATTATCCATAAATGATCTGGTGAAAATTCATCCTTATTCCCTAAGCCCTCTAACTGGGAAATTTGCCTTCCAAAACTAGGGAAGGCACATTTATCCTTTACTGTGGACTAGAAGTGGAATGAAAATGCTAGCTGCTACAAGCTGCTATCTGTATGCTGGTTTTTAAAGCATGAGACTTATTCCAGATTATATTCCAGAATAGGAACCTGGCATCTATATGCTAGTGCAAACTATGGCAGGCCTTGGCACAATGTGTCAATGCAGCCTTCGTCGGATCCATAATTCTCATGGGGGGAATGCAGTTCAGTGTTTTCCCAATGATTAATGGGAGAGAAAAGGTTTATTTCCTCCTCATGGAGGAAATGCTGGACCCTTCTGCACTTACATCTAGTAAGTATCAGGGCTCTTCAGGGATTCATCAGTCCACATATTCGTGCAGATCAGGGGAGCCCCACCCACTGCTGGTATGGTCCATCTGCAGAGGCTGTAGAATAATCCAGACCAGAAAACTCCAGTAGTCCTTGATGTCATGGACTACCAGTATATCAGTTTGGCCCAGTTGGGATCTTGGACTGTGTGGGACTCATTTCAGCAGGGCACCAAAGTGCACCAGAAAAATGAGTTCCTGGGGATGCTGGACGAGGATAGGAACCTTCATTCCTAGCCCTTGGAGGCCGGCCACAAAGTTCATGTTGAGTTTGGGCTTGGTATGGTTGCTAATATAGACCAGCATTGTCATGTAGATGGTACTTTTGCAGATTATGTCATGCCATGCCATACTATGGACCAGGAGGCCTCTTGTCCAGACCCACCAGTTCATATCACAACACAGCCAGAACAGAAAGGCCCTCTTTTGTGAATAATAAAATGACATAGTGGCATAATGGGGGAAACTGAATTGATAGTTGTAAGGAGAATGGGGAATCAGCAAAATTTTGCCTCTTTTCCAAAGGAATTTTAGGCCATTTCCTTTCCACGTCCATCACAGATCCAAGCAGTATGCTTTGTTTGTCCCAAACTGGGATGGATTCCTCCTGGCATGGAACTTGACCATCTGAACCAGCCCCCCCCCCCCATGCTAACTGTGAAGCTTGGATCAACTTTGGAGCTGGCGCAGAAGCCTCCAAATGCTCCACAGGCCAAGAACAAATATTTCTGCCTTACAGAGTCCCCCAAATGCCCCCCATGGTACATTAGATCATGGAGGGATGCACTATTCCTTTCTATGCCAGTAGCCCTCAAAATCAAGTTCTACCAGTATATTGGACCAGGATGGTCTGCACTCCATCCTCTACAGGAGGGAGAAGGTCTGTAGTCAATTTATTGTATCCATCTGCTTGCTTTTTTCTTTGCAGCCTCTCCAACCTTTTTTTTAAAAAAATACGGAAAGGTTATATTGTTTTCAAAGACAGGCATTCTTGGTCACTAAAATGTTTTAAAATAATTGTTCAGCAAATATTTCACCTGGTTTGCATATTTTATGCAAATGAAGTAAGAAAGTATATCGCTTGTTGTTTCTTTAGTGTATTCTGTGTTTTTTTTTTTACTACTGCTAGTAGTAGTAACAAGCAAGCAGCACTCTACAACTTACTAAGCACATTTTGTTTGATTGATAGGCAGTACTGCAGTTGTGTTTCTGCAATACAGGAATATTGGCTCTTTGTTTTCATCATCGCAGAACTTCTCAATGAAGGAAAACACAGATCATGAAGACATTGTAGCTTCATCAGTTATTAGCATTAGCATAAGCTCCACCCCACCTGTGCTCTACCAGGTAGAGCAAGTAATGTTTACTTTAAAACATGCTCAGGTACGTATTCTTTTTTATCCTTACATGATAAGTCTGGAATAATTTTGGAGCAAATAGCAACTGTTTTCAGCTATGCATATAGTAAATTATAGGGATGTTTTAACCCTATTTTCAACTCAGCATGCACGCAGAAAGCAGTGTGCTACCAATGGAAAGTGTTGATGTGAAATGACAAGAATGATGACTACATGTTGTTTCTACTACACATTTATCGATTTATTAGGATAAACCAAGTCCCCTGATCAGATCTTAGCATTATTGGCTTACAGAGTTTGCCTCTGTTGCATCTGTGAATGCTTGCTGGCTCCAGTGTTGGTACAAGGTCTGTCATAGGCAATCTCAGTGTGAATGGCCTTGCCCCACATCTGAAGCAACCTGTCCTCACAGGGTGGCCCAGCCTGTTCCAGTATACTTGCTGAAACTGCAAATACAGGCTGAGTTGCATAGGCCATTTAAATTATGTCAATAGTTCTAATCTTTTTTTATCTTGTGGAATTTTAAATATATATCTCATTTCATCCTACTGTTTCATTTTCTTTGTTTTTAATTCCATATTGTTTCTTAATCTGAATTATGAATGGTTAAGGTTCTGCGGTCTGAGCATTAAAAATCTTATGACAAATTGCCTTGGATAGTGTAACAGCTATTTCATATTGTGGACCAATATAATTTTGCTACCCATGAATAATTTTGTTTCTGTTCCAGTCTGTAGGTAAAAAAGATAGTAAATGTGCTTTTTGGAAATATTCAAATGATACAATGGAAGGAAACTGGTCTGATGAAGGGTGTGAGCGAATGTATTTCAATAACACTCATACATCATGCAGATGTAATCACCTTACTCATTTTGCTATTTTGATGTCCTCAAATAACTCTGAAGTTGTAAGTTTGTTAAATACAGTATTTATTAATTTATTTTGGTACATTACAGCATCTGGAGAGTGGAATCTTTGCCCATATGCCATTAAATCATTATATCCATTTTCACTTTGTTCTGCACCTTAATTCTTAGGGAGCTAATACACAATAGAATAACCGCATGATGACATTAGATATTTTCAGTTATGTTGTCCCTAAACTTCAAAAGCACAGGTCTCTGAGTAATCTGTTATAACACTGTGATATCCATTTTCTTTCTCTAATTCAGTGCTGACAATTCTCAGATCTACTTTCATCTATTATTTGTATGTCACAGAGCATTTTTGATGACACGGAGTACTTATTGTATGTATAATTAATCCCTATCAATAATCATGAGATCTAAGCTTTAGTTCATACCAGAATTTTCAGAAGTGAAGCTTTTCCGTGTTCCCTAGCTAGTCAGGACATACACAGACTGATTTCCTGTTAAGATGAATAAATGCCTCACTATGATTAATCCATCCTGGTGAAAAAACTCACATCTATACCAACAAATGTCACAAACATTACGTGGTTTGTGGGATCCACTCCCTGAAAGTGAATAATTTGGAAGTAGGGATGTGCACACAATTTCCCCCATTCAATTCAATGCGAATCGAAGAATATTCTGCTTCAAGTGAATCCCCTCACAAATCTGACAAATGTTCATGTCCCTTTCCATCCTTTCCATCCCCTCACTCACCTGCTGCTGGAGCCACTGCCATCGCATACCCATCTGAGGCCCAGGTAAGCCTTCCAGACATGCCCTATCTGGGAAATGCCACAATTCCTGGATGAGAGATTTGTGGACGCAGTTCCAGAAGGTCTACTTGGGCCTTGGACAAGCACATAAATGGTGGCAGAGGCCCACCCCCAGCCTCCTGTACCTACCCAACAACCCCCCTCACACCCCTTAGGGATTGTGGTCACCAATGCAGGTGCATCTTCTGTATCATCCACTACCATTCACCTGCTTGTCCAAGGCTCAAGTAGTCTTCTGGAGTTCTGCGCTCACCTCCCTCATCTGGGAATCAGGGTGATTCCTGGATGCGGGAGGTAAACATGCAGCTCAGTAAAGCCTACTTGGCTCTCAGATGATCATGTGAATGGTGGTGGAGGATGCAGCCTCAGCTGCAGTGTGGAATAAGGGAGCATGGATGGGAGGGGCATGGGAGGCTGGGAGGGGCAGATCCAGTCTCTGTAAGTCACTTCTCATTTCCCCAGCATGATCCACATAGCTAATTGGTTCCCTTGCGGACCATTTTACAATGTAGTTTGTACCAATGGTTGATGGTACCCTTTAGATTTGTTAGGCCAAAGGAGAAAGAAACTAATGGCAACTATTCTTCCTTGATTTAAAAAAAAAAATCTCACCCAAGCAGGTTAGTTTTTTCACATTCACTATTTCTGTAACCCCTTCATCTCCCTCTTTCAGCTGATAAAAAAAAATCCAGTGAAAGAGGAAATTCGACCAAAGATGATCCGGATTTAAGGAATGGGTCCTTCAACTAATCTGGGTCTAGTAGATATGGATTAAGGGAGGTACCCAATGCATCCCCACTGCCGGTGCAGCACCTAATAGCAATGGGTGCTAGCTTGCCCACAGTGGAAACACCAGAGCGCCCATGTGGCGAATCTGGATCAACCAAAGATTCTCCAGAGCCTTTGACAAAGGTCCATAGGATTGTTATTGCTCTCACATGGGGTCCTCTTCAGATCCTGTGCTATTCTTTGGAGCCGGCTTCAGAGATTGTACACAGGCTTTGGAGCTTTGGGTGTTTAGGGCACTCCCTATGGGTGCACCCCCCTGGAGCACCCCCTAGACCCCATTGCCCGATCACAGTGGAAACATGCTCCATATAATCTAGATTTGATGCCTGAAGACCCCATTGTAGACCCCTTTAATGGGGTCTACAGGAAATCTGGATTATAGGTCCTGAAGGACCCATTTCCCTAGAACTGGTGGAAACAAATGTGGCTCTAATGGGGTCTGCAGTGGAAATGGGATCTTCCCACTCTGAGCCTAATGGGTCCCTTAATGGGTACTTAGTGCTAGTGGAAAAAAACCCTTGATCTCACAAAGCCAGGTTTTGGTTAATCATAGATCAAAATACTGTACATTTGGAGAAATCAAAACCTTATTTAAATTACCTTTCTTAATATAAACTACTTCAATGTACTAACTTAAAACACTAACTAAAAGCAAAATACAAAAAGAAAAAAAGAATCTATAAAACCTACAATACAAGTACTTCCATGTTTCTATCAAAGTGGTTCAAAGTACATTAAGAACTGGTTTGTCCATGGTTGTGTGTTGGTTTGATGTGATGAGGTGTGAAAACAAAATTGTGCCCATCCATTCAGGGTCTTTGAGCACTCTGCCTTTGAAAAAAGCTCTATGTTATCATCACCATCATAATATAAGAGTCAGCTAGCCTGCAAGTATTAGAACATTGTAGCAACAATTACTGGATTTGTGATGTGGTCCACCGATGCATTTTGGTTGCGAAACAGCAATTTACTTTCCATCATAAGACTGGTAATTTTTAGATATTGTGGCAAAAAGGATAAGGTTCTCGTTTCTTTAACATTATAAACATCAATGTGCTCTAAGCAGTTAGGTCTGAGGATTTCTTTAGCACTATCTTATTGCACTGGAAATGGATATGCAGAATCATTACAGTAAAGCATTTAACTACTACATGTGTGCACTGTTCCTTCTTTTTCCAACACAAAAATGAACTTGTATGTGACTGCCATGTCCTAACAAATGACTTGGATTAGCATTCTGGAAAACAAATCCAAAAGAGTTTTAACAAAAGGAAAGAAGATGAATAAAAAAAAAGAGTTGAATTGTCAAACAGGATTTCAAACAATATATATTATTCAGTATGTTATAATTTCTCCCCCCTGCAGGATGACAAGGATTATTATATTCTTACAAGAATAACTCAAATTGGAATAATTATCTCGTTAATTTGTCTCTCCATGTGCATTTTCACCTTCTGGTTCTTCAGTGAAATTCAGAGTACAAGAACAACAATTCATAAAAATCTTTGTTGCAGTCTTTTTCTGGCTGAGCTTATTTTTCTTGTCGGGATTAATATGAACAGTAATAAGGTATGTAGCTTTTTCTTCAGGTTTCTAATATGAAAGCAAATATGTTCCCTCAAGTGTCATTTTCAACAGTTATATGGAATATTACCAAGCTTAATGTCTATACTGACATTTAGATTTACACACAACTAGTTTTGCATACCGTATAAGATTCTCATCGAAGTATTTCAGACATTCTGGTTCAGAAATTCTAAGCTGCGTTATAAGGAGTAATGAATCTAATTTAAGAATGTAGATCTTAATTTAAGAAAACAGAAATTATTATTGATTCCTTTTAAATTATCAGTGTTCCAATCATTTCTTTCAGTGTGGATAGTATTGTTCTTTCAGCACGCAGAATAACTGGGGCGGTTATTCTGGAATTATGGAAAGTTGTATCACTTGGATGGGAAAGCTGAAATGATCACATGCGATTTATACAGTGGGCTTTATCAATAGGGCCTTAACTAGGATGGAACAGTGGTTACACAAACAGAAAGCACAATACCATGCAGACTCATACCCAAAAAATGAACAGAGTACAATAATAAATGCCAAGCTCACTATTCACCCAGATGCTCCCAAAGCTTCACCTTTATTTCCTGGGTCTGTGGCAAAAATTTGGCTGGCGTGGTATATGGTAGGCTCTTTCTGCACTAGGCATGCTAAATGCTGGATATAATTTGGAATAAAGCCCAGTGCCAAAAGGGACTTATTCTGTATAATTTAGATCACTTTGTATGTACATTACCTGATAAAACAAAGGGCCTGTTCCATATACGTACAGGAAAATAATGATAGGACCTGGTAGCTTTGTACTGAGAGAAGTTTTCAGTATAAGAGAGTCTCATCTTCACTCTGACAGCATTTTTTACCTGCAGTGCAATAGCTGAAGCATTTTATGTTATTCACTTATGCTTATCTTTGTTTGCCCTTCTAGCTATTCTGTTCCATCACTGCTGGATTACTCCATTACTTCCTCTTAGCTGCTTTTGCATGGATGTGTATCGAAGGCATTCACCTGTACCTTATAGTTGTTGGAGTAATTTACAATAAGGGATTTCTACACAAGAATTTCTATATCTTTGGATATGTGAGTCCAGCAGTTGTTGTTGGAATTTCTGCTGCCCTGGGATCCAAGTATTATGAAAGAACTGATGTGTACGTCACTGTTCCTGTATTTGCTTCAATAATGCATAGTTCTCATATAACGTTTTGGTGCTCTGAATAGAATAATCCAAACTTGTTCCCGATACAGAAATTTACATCTAAGATTTAGTTGCTGGCATACTTCAATGGCAGGTGATGAGCCATTTGCAAAATAATGAATATAGCCATTCTTGATTCCAGTAGTGAAGGTTTTTTTAAAAATTGGATTATGTTAAAATTAATCCTGATCCTCTATGCTTTCTTCCTTAAAACAAGAAGTATGATGCATTCACCATTACCACCCCAGATTCTGAGCAGTTTGTCAGATGTGATTCCTGTTCCCAATCCACAGGCCAGTACAGTGGGTGAAAACGCTAAATTTATTATGGGCTCTTTTCACATTTACCTGTGAGACAGTTGCAAGCAGATCTGAATAGAATAAATGCTGTTCGGACGTATACCTGAAATGGTTTGGGAGCAGCACTTTCACGCCACTTCTGGAGCTTGCTTGGTAAGGGGTTGCTGTTCTTGATCAGCCTCTAACAATGGCACTAGGTTCTGAACATGAGAGTTCAGTTTGCATGCTAGACATGATTTACTATCACCCAATCACAGCAAGGATATTTTGAGAAATCTGACATCAGGATGTATTACCAGAAACAGAACAGGAAGAATACCATTTGCGTTCCTAGTGCTGCTGGACAAGAATGGAAATGTTCCAGCACTTTGCATGAAAATTGCCTCAACCGCACTTGGTGTTAACTAACCTGGGATTGTCTTTTTATCCCATCCCAGTAAGTGCAAATTCAGGGTAAGTCCACTTTAACGTTCCAAGTTTTAATCCACCAAACTATGAATGCAAGGAAACCTTACCTACCACTACCTACCTATGAGACTAAAGAACGGAGATGCCAATTGATTTTTTCATTAGCAATCCAAATTCAGAAATGTGTATCCTGATCGACAGGCTTTTTAGAAACAGTAATTGAAATATAGCTCAGTACATCTAACAAGAAACAAAGTTGGCGCACCTCTCTAAGTAATATCAGTTGCGTTCAAGCAGACATCTTCCCTCTTCTCTTTTCAACACTGTCTTTTCTTCCTAATGACTGGTGTTTATACTGTGCTCTGATTCTCCCTTTACCACACAATCCCTGAGCCTGGACCTGCCCTTATCTCAGAAACCCCACCCAGAAGTACTCCAGCAAGAAATCACTTCAAGCAGTCTCCTTCTTGTCTCATCCATGAACCCCATTCCTCCTGCCAGCGTCCAGCAGCAGGAGGCATGACCCAGCCTTGTTCTGGGACCCAGCAACATCTTTCCAGACTACAATGTGCAGAAGGGAGGCTCCTACTACAATTGCTGGTTCAAGAGCAATTCATTGAATTATGCCAGTCTTCTTGCCTATTGGTTTTTAGATACAAACTGGACTAGTATACCTCATGACCACCCCAGTTCAGCTGTTTTCCTGATTCAAGCTGAACAGGTAGCTTGCTGATCTGTATAAGAACCAAACCATAAAAGCTTGATTTAAAAATAAAATCTGCCCTTTACTTTTCAGATGTTGGCTCAGCACGAAGAATAACTTTATATGGAGCTTTATAGGACCAGCATGCCTAATAATTCTTGTAAGTATGCCTTTTTTAAAGAAAAAAAATCAATGCAGTACATAAATCTATTAATAAAAGTTGTATAGTAGTCCCTAGTCCAATGCCAGTCCACCTGTGAGGGCTAATTATATGACAAAATTAGTTTTTTAAATGTTTTTAAATAGCATCTATTAAGTGAAAATATGTCTATTATGAGTATAAAGGGTCTTTCTGTCTCAAAGACATATGTTTGATTAACTAACATTTCAGTTTAGGGGTTCCTGCTTTCAATTTGATGGCTTAAGGGAACAAAATTCTCTCTTGCAATTCTTGTACATAAGATGTAGCAGTTTTACATGTCAGTGATATCTCTACAGAACACAGCAGGAGGTGTACACAGACACTACACTAGGAGACAGATAATCTGGTATTTCAAATGCTGAGTTACTTAATCTTTTATCTGTGATCGGTCATCTTTGAAGATTAGGCTGTCATCTTTATGATTTTATCACTCTCATGTACCCTGCCATCATCAAGGCTATTTGAAACAAAATTGCAACATCTGAGACAAGAGCCCACTATTTCGCGTGGGCAGGCACGTCAAGAATTGATAGCCTCTATTTCTCCAAGGAAAGGAGACTTTTTAATTGCTTGTCAATTTTTTAGGGTTGCTCTTTTGGAAACATTTGTTGCCCTGTTATGAACAATAATACTAAAAATTGCCTGGGTACATGGAGAGGTTTCCTAAGTGCTCCGATTCAGATCGAGTAAGAATCAGAAGTGTTAGATGATCTAGTGCAATGTGACTAAAATATGTATCTGCATGAAATAGGGGATTAACAATTGGAAGCATACAATGTGCTTATATAGTCTCTTTGAGATAGAAGAAGCTTCTGTTGATAAAGAGATTACTTCCAATGACTGTTATGCTCTTACACATTTTAGTACATTCTGGGGTGGATGGAGGGGATAAACAAATATCCCAATTCACCTCGTTGTGCTTCTGGAAGCTTCTCCTAGATATACTTTGATTAGTATGATGAACATCACAGTGTTCATGTATTTTACCTTCATAAATATTGATGAATAGCATATGATTTCATATTCTACGGGTTGAAACACATCCCAAAACAATACACTGTTAAAAACCAGCAAAAAAATCAGGCTTGGCAGAAATTTGTATTCTAATTTTGTTCTGGGTGTTAAATCACACAAAATAATTATCTGTAAAGTACCCTAGACAAATACATTAACCCTTTCTTAATTTTAACTCTTATATTTCCAAGTGAATACATTTTATTTTCTAACCAATGTTAAAGGTCCTGAAAAGGATCAGAGTATGTTGTTTTCACAGGTTCAGTTGTGGAACTCAAAAGAAAATTATTTATGCCTTCAAAGAGTCTTTGTGCTATGGTTCCTCTCTTCTTTTTTATCTTGGAAATGCTAATTTTTGTGTTTACAGGTACTGACTGTCAATTGAGCTAATATTCCAAGAAGTAGTTTTGTTATTCTGGATGAGTAGGTGAAGGGGTCTATCTGATGTGGATTTCGGCGACGCGCCTGCACAGTACGCCTCCTGAGGGCAAGGGCTGCCAGTGGCAGCCCTGGCCACTCAGGAGGTGCGCAGGACATAGGCACACTCCATCCTGGGTGCCTCATCTCAGAATCGGGGTGACGCTGAACAGGTAAGGAGGGGGTTTGCAGCGCTCCCCCCCCCGGGTGGGCTCGAGTGGGCTTTAGGGAGGCTCACTAAATCTGGGTGCAGTAGATCCGGATTAATTAGCCCCTGTGTGGAAGCACCCTTAGGGACTAAGAAATAAAGTAGTTGGTAACATAAGCTTATGTAGACTAAGCCTACTTTAACAAACGGAGTCAAGCTAAAATAGTGCTTGATTGGTTGTGTCCAGGGCCCTTTCTGCACTTGGCCTTATTCTGGATTATATCCCAGAATAGGGGTCTGTTGTCCACAAACTAATGCAGGCTATGGTAGGCCTTGCTTGGTGTCTGCCATAGCATGACCTTGCAGAAAGGCCCCAGGTCTGCAAATAAGAATATTGCTCACTTACAAGAAAATTATCGGATATATCAAGGCTGAGAACCATCTTGCTCCCAGTAGTGCCCCTCCCTCTTCCAACTGCCATCATCACAGGGCTGAGAACCATTTTGCCTGAGAAGAGCAGAGAAGAGGCAGCAGGCTGGGCTCTGCCATCTTGCTCCCAGCAGTGCCCCTCCCTCCTCCAACTGCCATCACAAGGCAATGAACCATCTTGCCTGAGAATAGTGGAAAAGAGGCAGCAGGCTGGGCTCTGCCATCTTGCTCCCAGCAGTGCCCCTCCCTCTTCCAAGTGCCATCACAAGATGACAAAGAGACTATGGCAGCCAATCTACCAGTTGAGTAAACGTCTGGTCCTGAGGCTGAGCAGGATGGGGCTGAGTAAATGCTGGCTGACCATCTATACCATCATCAGGTTTGTCATCAATGAAGAGAAAATTCAAAGTAAAGAGAATAGGAAAATTCCAGCAATTTGAAATGAATAGAAGAATTGGAACTGAAGACCTCATGTGCTTGCTTTTTGCAGTTCCCTGTTCCCTCC
>MTQE01001134.1:43375077-43388127 GCA_014337955.1 Aspidoscelis marmoratus | reverse complement strand
TTCGAGAAAGAGGCGATTGGGCTGGCTGTGGATGAGAGGCAAAAAAGAGAAAGAGAGATGATCTCTCCGGCCAGCAATTCCCGCTTGGAAGAGAAGCCCCGCCCCTTTTGCCACGGAGTGTCTCCACGGAAAATGCTGCACTGAAAATCTGCATCTTCCCTGAAAGTACGGATGTAGTCTGCTTTAAACGGCTATATTTTTAAAGTGTGTTTTCCCCATTAGCGGCACTGGAAGCCTGGATTAAAGTCGTGCATGGGGCCACTCCGAGGCAAAAGAAGATTTTCATCGGACTTTTTATTCCTTGGGAACACACCCTGTCACAATCCCCAGCATTCCAGTAAGTGCCTGCCCTCTCTAGGAGTAGCTTGGCCCTGTTAGGATGCTGAGTTCGTGCAACGGCCAAGTGAATACTACAGTGTGCACACAAAACACTGGTAGCAAGCGTTTCAACAGTAAACTAAAACAAGTTTATTATTATTCACAAGCAATACTAGAAAGAAAATAAGGTTCAGATTATTTGTTGGTTTAAGTCTATGAGTCTCTTAAGGTTAAGAGCTACCCCTTTCTCTCAAGGATAATAGTTCCTTTTTAAAAGACAAACCTCTCCACGTTCCTCCCCCTCTGGCTAACTCTGCCTCAGCCCAAGCCTAGCTGGTGTATCAGAACATGGCTCTAGATGATCACAAGGCACGGTCCGTCCTTGCTTGACCGATCATCCATTCTGGTCAGTTGCTAGTGAAGTCTTCCTCCAAGATCTTCCAGTCAAAAGACCCCTGGTCAACTACTGGTCCGGCTCCTTCAGGATTCAGCTCTTCTTCTCCTTTCAGCTCTCGTCCCAGCATGAAGACATAGTCTGCTGTACTCTGTATTCCTTTATACCTTTTTTCTGTGGCCCTGACTGGCTGACACCTCCTGGGGAAAACTGCTGCAATAAAATGCTGCTGGAAACTCCTGATAGAAACTCCTGTCCCTCACCCCTGATTGATGGGAACTCCTGTTCTAGCCCCTCCAGCACTCAGATCCCCGGACAGCTTTTCCCTCCAACTACCAGCTGCAGCCAATCATTGCACCCGGACCCGCACGGGATTTCCCACCCTTTTTGCAGCCTCTGCCCAGGTCTTGCAACAAGGCTTGCAGAGAGGCTGGCTAATGCAGTTTGCAAGAAGCCTGCAAGGCCAGAAAGCAAAACAGCTTGCAGCCTGTATCCCTGAAACTGTCACACACCCTTACATTCTTTTCTGATCTAGGTTACTACAATAATTGCTCTTGTACACAATTTACCGTTATTTTTCAGTTTCCCTTCATCTGTACAAAAATTGCTTGTTATTGTTGTTAAAAGGTAGTAGTTATTTATTATTATGGTCATTGACGTATATAATGTTAAGAGTGTGCTATTTGTATCTTTATAAATTGAATACGCTATATAGTAACTTCTGTTCACACAGGTTAATTTGATTGCTTTTGGGGTCATTATCTACAAAGTATTTCAACAGACAGCCTTGCTAAAGCCAGAAGTTAGTTGCTATGAAAACATAAGGTAATATTCTGTGTTACACTGTTCTTTAAAAAGTCACTAGTTTTAGAAAAGTTGAATGATTGTTAAGGTTTATTCCTGAATTATGTTTATGCATGTTTGCTAACCATTATTGCTGAAGCTTGTTTGAAGCTTCTAGTGCTACAGTGGTTAAGGGCAGGAGCATTAAGCTAGAACCTCAGAGTCCCTTGATTCAAATCTCCATCCTCTCATGGAAGCTCATTGGGTCTTCTCATCTCTGCTAAAATAGCTTCATTGCCCTGTAAGTGTTTTGAAAAAGGCAAAAGCTACAGGAGTGAACCCCAACACAAGTTATGTTTATGCTATCCCAGATCACAATAGCAAAGCTGAGAGGGAAACTCTGATGCCTGGGAATTTTTTGTATCTCCATGGCCAAGCTCTTTTCATTGCCTGATGAGATAGAAAGATGACCCCCCCAAAAAAAAAAAAAAACAGCATGAAGAACATATTTACCTTTGACAAATGACAGGGAAGCCAAGTCAAGAACATTTTAGATTATGGAGGATGTCCTCACATGGGACATCTGAATCAGCATCATCAGTGCTATCAATGATCTCCCATTCTGGCACCAGCACTTCACTCCCAGTAACAGCCAGCACTGATGGCAATGAACTTTAGCAATGGGGGTGACACAGGGATGGGAACCTTAGGGTAAGGAATATCCTCAATCCCAAGCCTGTTTGGGCTGATTAAGCCTGGCAAATTCACTTGCCTTGGACTAAGAAAAAAAGCTACTACTGCAAGCTCTTTTATCCCCTGATGAAGGTTTAGGATGTTGAGAGAATAAAGCCCATTTAAGGATCTTCTTGACCATTTCAGTTCTTATGTTCTAGCACGTTGAGACTTTGTGCCTCTGGGTGTTTTTTTTTTGTTTGTTTTGCTGGAGTACTATCCACTATTTTTTCTTGTTTTCCTGCATAAACATAGGCATACTGTTTTCCTATACATTGTAAAAAAGCTGCATCCACACATGTTCAAAAAAGCAACTTCTGAGAGGGGGGGAGGTTTCCTCTGGGTGTGAGAGAAAGGGTTGTGTATTAAATGTGTTTTAAGAATATATATATTTTACCTTTTTATCTTTGTGGACACCCCATCCCCTGGGGACTTTTTGGTGAAGGGTAGGATAAAAATTGTTAAATAAATTAATAATCTCCAAAGCTGATTAAAGGTGGTAGCATGTGAATGTGATTGTTCCCACCTCACTTCTAGTCCACACTGGGGATGATACTATGTGTGATTTCACACTGGCCAGTATATCAGACAGGCAGGCATACTAGGAACAGGGTCTCCCTTAGACTGCACCAGCATCCAGAAAGGAGGCTTCTAGAAGCTTACTGGTCTGTTATAACAGCCAGTGTAGGACCACCCTGTAACACTGATAGACTAATGAGATTTTAAAACTTCTATTTTTTTTCGTAAATAAATTAACATATTTGAAATAGAACTATGAACTGCTTAGAGGGCTTTAAAATATTATCTCTTTACATCTTTGGTTGCTATTTCCTTTCTTTTGGATTATTCACCATGCCGTGGTCACACCTTCAGTTTAGATCTTCTTCAGTCCATCTTCAGGGCTAACTGCTCATGCCTTGTCATTTCTATCCATTTTATTTGTGAACTTCCAATTCAGGAAAGTCCAAATGGAGGATGGAATATTCACAGATAAAACAGATAGAAATGATAAGGTATGAGTAGTCAGATCTGAAGATGGACTGAAGAAGGTTTAAAGTTAAGATGTGACCCCTTGTTTCTGAAGAAGAAAGAAAAGGTCATCCGATCCTGCCATCTCAGTTGTTGAGCCCATAATATTATCATTATTGATTCTTAATTATTTTGTGTGAGACTGTGATTTTTTTTTCAGTTCATTGTCTTTAAAAATGATTTATAAAAACCTTGGAAACCATGTATGAAAAGTCTAGAGTGTGCTACATGGTCCGTCAGAAACAACTTAATATTTTTGTTGCTTAGAAACACTCCTGCAGTCTCAACTCACTACACTAGGTTATATAAAATTCAACAATTGTTTGATTGATCACTTTTCTCCGATTCCTTGCCATATCAGCCTCAAACAGTGCATTACTACTAATGAAGTAAAAAAATGTATATATATTGAAGCAAAAAGCAAGAAAGGAAAAAGTAAAGGGGAAGGGAGGGGAGGGGAGGGAAGGGGAGGGGAGAAAGCTTTCTTGTCGAAAGAAACTGCTAGACAGAGAATGAAAAATGAAAAAACATTCAGTAAATTCATTTTCAAGACAAACCAGTGTAATTTGACAGATCCTATGTTCAGGGTTCAGTATCATTATACTAAAGTGTGCTAACAAAATGGGAGGGAAAATCACAGGCAATTTATTTGTATGCTATTAGGGTACCAGTGTTCTGACCCTGCAACAATTTAAAGTTCCCTTGCATTGTAAAAGCAAAATCCTTTTAATGTAAAGAAAAAGTCTGGTTTTAGAGTCAGCACTCTCTGCGAGGCTGAAACTGAGAAACAACTAAAAGATCTCTTTGATGTCGTGCACATGTGCTGACCTAAGAGCATACTATACATTTTTTCCAAGGTTTCTTAGGGGGTATACTTCATAACAGACATATGTTTTACCTTGGGGAATTACACTAACAGTAGATTTAAAATCAAATCATATGGCTCTGCAGTACACCAGAGAAAACAGATTTGAAGATTAAGACAGCCAGTGTTTTAAAAGCCATCCACTTTTGCTCTGTCTTCAATGATTTTGCTATGAGTGCATCATTCTGATAATAGCCCAGCAGCACACCCTAAAGGAAGAGCCATGTAACTGCACTGCAGTTCTCAGGGAATTTTCCTCTGCAGAAATCACTGTCCTTATTGAGGGGAACAATTAGCCATATTTTCATAGTCATCACTCCCTTCGAATACCAAGAACAACAACAGTAGTTTTAATTATCAGCCACTTAAAATAAATGAAATCACTGGTAAAATTGCAGAGCAAGTCCAGCTGAATCTTACATGAGAGGGCAAAAGACATAGGAATAATGCTATCATATCAACAGTGATGGTTCTTTCTAGGTCTTGTGCACGGGGAGCCCTCTCTCTTCTTTTCCTCCTTGGTGCGACTTGGATCTTTGGTGTGCTCCATGTTATTCAAGGATCTGTGGTCACAGCATATCTCTTTACCGTCTTCAATGCATTTCAAGGGCTCTTCATCTTCATATTTCTTTGTGTTTTATCACGAAAAGTAAGTACCATTTTATCCTTTTGTATCATTTCACACAGCCAGAAGTTCTGAACAATATCAAAATAATGCAACAAATATGTCAACAGATAACAATATCAAAGCATTTTCGATTCGCCTTTGTTTTAAAAAAAGAAAAGTTTGAATGATCGCTGTCACACGCAATGTAAATTGGCCATGCAAATCCAAAATACAGAAATCCTGGAAATCAGCTATAAGAGCAACATGATCCAACTGGATTAGACTTTTTAAATATCCTACTTCCAACTACATTTGAGAGACAGTTCTTGCCAGAGACAGCCAATTGGCCAAAGAAGGTACTGAAAGAGGGTGTATCCAAACAGAGCCAAAAATCTGAGTTTAAGGTGCAGCAGTATTTGATTTGACAAGACACATTTAATGATTCTCCATTGTAGCAGCGCCTGATACTCCGTATTTAAAAAATAGTGGCTTTAAGTACTCTAGCTGTGGGGCAGAACTGCACAAGAACTAATGAGAACTCACCTTCACCCATGAACACACAGATATATCAGAATGTTATTTGCACTGAGCATTCCAAGAGGGGCTGAGCACATGAATGGAAGAATTTCACCTCTGCAACTTCATGAAAATGCTAATTATCGACTGTGGGTAGGCATACCATTTCCCCTCCAGAAGGACTTTACTCTGAACTACCAGTAAAATATAGGTTTTTACAGTGATGTCTGGAGGCACCTGAATGGTTGAATCTTAGTAAGCTGTTAGATGATACCGTAATAAAGACTACAATCTGAACTCAGAGCCAATTTATTGGGGAGATCCTCATGGAGAAAAGTGGACAGGCTACTCAGAAAATAAAATTAATTAAATAAACTGTTGGGCAAAGCAATGATTATCAATGCATGATTGTTCACCAAAGTGAAAGTGTTCATTCTAAAGTTTTTTGCAAAAGCACAGTATCTATCAACATTCAGCAAATTGAGAACAAGAGCCTGTTCGCATTTATGTTTGCAGTGTAGATCCAGTGTTCCATCTTCACACTGCAACACTGCCTCCATCCCGGAGTGTGCAGGGTGGTCTGGGATAGACTGTCTGCACCACAAAAGCCCTGATGTAAGTTGTTGACAGCACCAGAGCTGGCAGTGCAAACATCAGCCACTCTCCCTAAACTTAACTTCAGAAGGATGGTATTATTATACCATCCCACAAACTAAAGTGCAAACATTTTCCAAGTATACAGTTCCAGGAAATGTTCAGAGTGTAATCTCAAACCATATTCAAGGTGGGGATTGCACAGAAGTGGCTCTTGCTGCTTCCAGAGCAGAGTATTTGCAAGGGCCCTCAGAGAGGGAAGGGACATTAGAGTAGGAAGCATGCCATTAGAGTAGGAAGTGGGGGGGGTTGCATTTGATTCGTATAGAATTAAATGTAAAAAAATTCATATTCATTTGAACAGATGCCCTTCGAATGTGGTAGGATTTTATTTGATATGAATGTATTTGTATGAATTTCCATGCATATCCATATCCGATACGTATCCGATACATATCCGATACATATCCCATAACATATCCATTGTGAGAGTGTCAAATTTGCCCTCAATTCACTTTGAATCCACTCTGAAACCATGTTGAATGCATTCTGGATACATTGCAGATGTGACTGGCGCGGCCACTTTCCCACATCCCAGTTTCACAAATGTTCTGAAGCATTCATACAAATACAAATGTCAATGTTATGTAGTACAAGTTGACAATTCAGTAACATACCACCAGGTAAAATCCTTGCAGAAATCAGGTTTTCTCATAGGGGTTAAAAGCAGGTGGAATACATAACCACTATCCATAAATTATATAATTTGCCCCCAACAGTCTTGAGGGATAATGTTCATGGTTCACTAGAGATTGCTCATTAAAATTATACATTAAGCTTATTTAATATAAAGCCTATTTAGTCTTTTGTCTAAAAGAAATGTGATGGAGGGGTATTTAAATAAAGAAATTGACGTATCTTGATTTAAGCTGGTAAATTTAATGTCTTGTCCCTCAGGTGTTGATAAAGTATTATTCCCATCATGCCATCATGCCTTTCTATTAGCCATTCTGGCTGACACTGATGGTTCTGGTAGTTACACATCAGAAAAGTTACACACATAGGCAAAGCTATGCTTAAGCAACACAAGAACTACTTTGCATGAAAAAGATCACTGCTGCCTGAAAATATGATTAGAAAATACAGTACAAATCTTATTCACTTATTCAAGTTAAATGTGTCAAAAGTTAGCAATTTTGATATGGAAGTTTTAAATAAAAATGAAAATATTAGAGTTCTAAAATAAGGGTTCAAAATTATTCCTTACTTCATTCATTTGTATTTCTATCCTGCCCTATACCTGAAGGTCAGATTGGGTCACTAAGAACTAATTAGGGTGATTCCACACTGACTGACATTCCAGTGGTTAAGAAGCCAGACTCCTATCTGAGAATACTGGGGTTGATTCCACTCTCCTCCATGAAGCCAGCTGAGTAACCTTGGGCTAGTCATAGCTCTTTTCTGAGCTTTTACACCTACCTCACAGGCTGTTCTCTTGTGGGGAGAAGAACAGAAAGCTTTGTCAGCCTCTTTCAATCACCTTCTTCATTTCTATATGGGGCTGCCTTTAGACAGCAAAAGTGTGTCAAGGGGCTCCTAGTATGACTGCTGGTCTAATATACCATCCAGTGTAGAATTGCCCTATATCAGGGAATCCCGCTAGAGAATTTACAAATTTTCTATTTGTCTTTGTCTGGAATAGATGCAGTGAAAGTAGCATAACAAACCAGGTAATGAGTTCTTATGAACATTATAGTTCACACAAGGATCACTAAGGAAAAATGCATTTTTATCAGCAGCTGTATTGCAGGCATAATTGTGTGTTTATGTTTAAAAGCAATCTATGCAGAGAAAAAGGCCAACATAGTCTGAGGAAGAGAAGCTGGGAAATTTAGTTCTAGCCATATCCATTATTTATTGCATCACTTAGTTCAACCATGGCCATATTAACATGAAAGTCCCATTTATTGCAGCGGGCCACACTTACTAAGTAAGCATATTAAGGATTGCAGCATTACGTGAATAAAGTAATTCATGCACATACATAATTCACAATCATGTCCTAAGACTCTGAAATCTGATTTATGTCTCACAGATCTGGGATTTAAGAAGCAAAGCATTTCAGATTGTATGGCAGTAATCCTATGAAATAATTAAAGAGGTTTACTAACTATAGTCATCTAATTCTGGATTGAAGCCTTTATATAAGATTCTGTAGCCTGCATTCTGAAAACCCCTTCAGCATCTTGCCTAATCCTTTGCAAGGCCAAATTATGTAAAACCTTTATAACAGAATAAGTTACACTCTCCGGAAGATGCTTAAAATACATATATTTACCTGTTAATAAGCCAAAGTGTTCATTTCATCTTTTCATTTCAGATCCAGGATGAATACTCTAGGTTGTTCAGAAATGTCCCTTGCTGTTTTGGATGTTTAAGATAAATTGATGGAAAGCTAAGATGAGCAGCGCTTTGGAAGAAAGGAGAAAACAAGAGGCTTTAAGAAAAAATTGCTATATTGTGAAAGTATGAAATAAGCTACTGAGCTGTCATCTCACTTAAATCAATTACTTTCTCGCCAGTATAGGTATTGTACTTAAATGTGCAGCCAGGCACACTATATTGTGTACAAACAGTGTATCTGTACAAGACAGACTGGTTTATTGTGTAACAAATGAGGCTTCTAAGGGAGCTCAGAACTTTTCAGGGCTAATGGCTGCAACTCAGAAGGGAAAAACCCAATGTGCAAAACTGCTTCTGCAAGTAGATCTGCTACAAATGTCATACCTTTTGACTTGGAAAAAGAAAATAATGTTGCTTAACATTGTTTGGTGTAAGTAAAATCTATTACAGTGTTAATAAAAAGAGTTTACTTTTATCAAAGTTTAATGTCTCCTCCTAAAAGCAGGTAGATTGAAAGTTACAGATACACAGAGATTGTGTGTGTGTGTGTGTGTGTGTGTGTGTGTGTCACCCATGGCTTGCAGAACATTTCCACAGAGAAGTGAAAAATAAGTATTTGTTTGGCAGCCTTGTTTCATTTTAGCAAATTCTGCTTATATTAAAACTATGGCTATGGTCACACTTAAGGCGTAATACAGCTCCAGACTACTTTCAGAGTGAGAGAATACATCAGCAAAGTGACAAGGAATTTTCTTTCAGTGTTAAATAACTCAGAAAATTCACCTTTGGGATAGATAATGTGGAAAGAAAATTACTGGTTACTTTGCTGATGTATTATCCTGCTTTGAAGGTGAACTGAAGCTGGATTCTTTCTGCACTCACCTCTCCATCATCTGATCAGTGCTTGGACCACAGAAAGGTATGGCAGCACTAGTCTAGAGCAGCCCTTGCCCTGACCTCAGACCCACTGGGGAACCTATTTTGGTGGTGCACTTTGGTGCCTTACCAAAATGGGTCCCTTGGCCATCCAAGAGATGGACACGTGGTTTCTGCATGCCTGCATGTTCTGGAATAGGCCACAATGGTCCTCCAGGACACCTCATATCAAGGTCTACCAATAATCTGGTTCAGAGCTTCCCTGATCAGGCTAAGGTAATTGTAGAAAGGCCCACTGACTTTAAGTTATTTAAGCAGCCCCCAGTGCCATTTCTTTTTAGCTGGCAGGCAAGCGGCTTCTGAAGTTTGCTACGATGTTTAGAGGCAGTTTAACTTTGGTAAACTTCAGAAGCTGCTTGCCTGCCAGCTAAAAAGCTAACCAAAAACTGAGGTGATCGGTTCTTTTACACTGTTTGATCTTTAAAAATGGTCAGCAGTTGCGATCCCCAATGCACAGGACAGGAATGGTGAGCACAGGCGAAACCCCGCCCACTAATGATGCGAGCGCCAATCTCCTCTCACAATAACCCAGGAGCATCCCCATGCCTCCAAGATAATCCATGCTTGCCTCCCAATCCACAGCAAGAACAGTTTGCAAGTTTTTTGTTTGTTTGTTTGTTTGTTTACCATGGATTTGGGCAATTTGTTTCGCATGTAGTCCAGATCAGAGCCTTTGCATGGGAACGCTCCGAGTCAAATTCAGGTTTGCTTCGGACTATATAGTGCATGGGGACAAGCCCTAATATAATGGATGACTGCCCTGCATGCACAAAACACTTTGTATAAATAACCAAATTTGCATCCAGTAAGATCTCTCTATGTCCTGCCACTGGTAGCCTGGCTCAAGGAATCCCAAATGCTTGAAATCTGAATAAGGGTTGCTTGAATGACTTTTTCCAGGGCTTGAGAGATGGGGAAAACATGGAAACATCAATATAAATTAGAACTGAGCACAAATGCATACATTAAATTATAAATTTCTGTTTATTGAATAAAGTAAATATTCTGTTAACTGTTTCAAAAGAGGTTTCCTTCATCAAATACTGCAACAATTTGCATTGCTGCAGTAATCTGATTTAAAAAATTAAAAATCCAGTGCTCAAAAAGCTTACTGCATCACTTGCTTTCTCCTGCATTTAGAAGTCATATTTAAAGACTCCATGGCATATAGAAGATTAGGGGTTAACTACGCTTACTGTGAGAGAAACAGTGGAAACTTTTAAACAGCAAGGCTGCCAAAGCAGAATAGACCCCCTGTAACCATAACCTGCTGTGAAGAAATAAGTGTGTGCTTCTCCCACAAAGAAACATTATCAAAATTACATCAAGGCCTACTTCTCACTGAGGTGGTAAACCTGTGTCTGGAATATACCACTTCAAATAGCAGACTGGAGACACACACATTTTAATGCTCTTTGGAAAGAAAAAAAGACCCAAAAGACTCAAGCATATTTAGAACACTAGCATTTGGTTTCCCATATTTATTTAAAAATAAAAATATCATCAAACATAAAATTGTGTCAATTCACATCTGCAGTGTAACTCAACCATAGGTTTACTACATCAGTTGAAAACCAGGTTTAAAATATTTAATTTTTATTACTTAATCTTTCCATATATTTTTCATTTCCTTCTAAATAGTAGCACTCTCATATGCCCATTTACTACAGTATTAAAGGCACTTGGCAACTATAGGGTTATATTTATAGCATAATGCTATTGTCACAGTGTATTTTAATACACTGCTATTCATGCATTCTGCTCATTGTATGCCTCTACCTATTTAACCCAACCCATCCATATTGGCAAAGTTACAGAGGTATCAACGGCTTTACCGGGTCCCTTTTTCTCCATTGTGGTTTCACTGAAGTGTTATTATTTTTACACTTATTTCCTAATTTGATTAAGGGTTGGATCTATTTTAAATTTAACAGTTGGGAATTCAAAGAAAGTGATAATCAGAGACCAAGGATTATATATATCAAGATATTGTACATGTAGCTATCCAGGATAACTATTTGGTAGGGAATGGAATTTGACCATCTATGGAACTAGCTATACAAAGGTTGCATTATGGTTGTGCGCATGTCAACAGACTGTGTGAAGATGTGGACACACAGGGAAATGGCCGGCAAGACTGATTCTGCTGTTCTAGCACCGAACTTTTGACTTAGAGCTTTGCTTTCAATGGTTCGTAAAAGGGAAGTAAACAAGATATTTATGCTGGTTTTGTTAATTTTAATCACTAGTCAGGCCCTTCCCAAGCACCTAGGACTGAGTGATACATCAGCGAATGATACAAGCAGATCCCAGCGTTCTGTAGCTGGCAGATGGATATTTTGTTGATGCCAATGCTTTTCATTAAGATCTTTTGGCACTGCCCCTCGTGTGCTGAGAACCACTCGGACCACCTTTGCTGGTTTATGCCACAGTCGCTGTAGTACTATTCTCAAGTCTTCCCATCTGGTAAGTTTTTCTAAGGCTGCATCCCCAAGCAACTTATTTGCCTCTCTAGTTTCCTTCTGCCATCTCTCTATTCCAGCGAACTTTAAAAGTGCTGTTCAATTCTGGAATAAGCATCCACAAGAGGCTCAGCAAAACGCGCTTTTAAAATGCACCTACCGTCCCCCACGGAAGCATGTTTTCTTTGCCTGCATTTTTTTCTCCCCCTCTCTTGTTGATAGGGTGCCAATGGGAATGGGGAGGGACTGCACTCTGTGCGGCCACAATCAGGAAGAAACCCCCAACAAGTCCAAAGGAAAAATAGCCATCGGTTCTCTGTTTGTCTCCCAGATCTCCGCCCCCTGAAATGGCTTCCCGTAAAGGCAAAGGCAGCGGCTGCAGCCATCGGCCACATGATTGTTCGCTCATTCACTCTCAACACTTTCCCTCTGGTCACTGTCAAAATCCACCCCGTACAGCAGCGGTGACTGTAGCAATCCACCCACTTCACACCTGATAACAATGTTGCAATTCTCCGCAATTCTGGCTCTTTGAAAGTTCTGACCTTTAGAAAAGGAAAGGAAGGGAAGCTGCTGCAGTTCTAGGAGATGTCTGAATGTTTTATGGCTGTGTGTGCAGGTGGCAATCCCACCCCTTTTGCCACGGAGTGTCCCCATGGTAAATGCTGCCAGGAAAACCCGCGGCTTCCAAAAAGTGCGCTGGTAGTCTTCTTTAAAGTGCACTTTTTTTCCTGCGGATTTTCCTCCTTTTGTGGTGCTGGAAGCTTGGAGAAAAGCCGGGCATGGGGGCACTCAGAGGCAAAATAAGCTTTTTAGCAGGCTTTTTATTGCTTGGGGACACAGCCTAACTGTTTTTCATCAATCCTGCTGTTCCCTGGAATAGCAATGTCAACGATAAACACTTATTCTTTCTCCCCGATTGTGATGTCTGGCGTGTTATGTACCAGTGTTCAATCATTCTGAAGTCTGAGGTCCCACAGTAGTTTGGCTTGTTCATTTCTGATCACTTTTTCTGGTTTATGGACCCACCAGTTCTTTGCCACTGGCAGATGGTAGTTCTGGCATAAGTTCCAGTGTATCATTTGTGCTACTATGTTGTGCCTCTGTTTATAGTCTGTCTGTGCAATCTTTTTGCAGCAGCTCAGAATGTGGTCAATTGTTTCTTCAGCTTCTTTACAGAGTCTGCACTTTGGGTCTTCCACTGATTCTCAGTTCTAGCTTTGATGACATTTGGTCTGATGGCTTGTTCTTGTACAGCAAAAATTTGTCCCTTTGTTTCCTTTTTGAGTTTTCCATTGGTCAGACACAACCAGGTCTTTTCCTTATCTACTTTGTCTTCAATTTTCTCCACGAACTGTCCATGTTGTGCCAACTATCTGTCTGGCATTGAAGTACTGTTTTTTGGTACTGG
>MTQE01001134.1:43362070-43374206 GCA_014337955.1 Aspidoscelis marmoratus | reverse complement strand
ATTACAAAAATAATAGTAACATACCAATGTAAATCAATCTATTAATAATCTGTGCAGTATCAAAATCAATCTAATAATGATATTCCTGTCTTTAGGCAAGATCTGCGTGGACCCTGAAGAATGCCATGGGATTACGGTGAAGCTGTATGAACAACACATCTGTTGCCCTGTAGGAGTGTCCCTAAGACATTCTGGGATAGGGATGTGCACGAATGTTCTAAACATTTGAAATTTGATCAAATTCGATTGAATGTGGACATTCAAATTCAAACAGAATGTCTACACATTCAAATTTAAACATTCAAACGAATTTTGAATGTTCCAAAACATCCATTCAAATGAATCAAAACATTCAAATGTGCAGATACGTATGTATAACACATACAAATGTTGCTGATATTCATATCTTTAAATATGAATGTTGTCAACATTTGTATCTTCAGATTCAAATCTAACATTCAAACAAATAGATTTGAATGTATTCAATTTGAATCAGATTTTGTTGCATTTGGATTCTAAACATTCAAATAGAATAGAATGTTTGGATATTCGATTCAACTTGAATTTGAATGCAAAAAGACATTTGTGCCCATCTCTACCCTGGGAGGACTTATGCCCTTAGAACATTAGAGCAATGTAACTGTACACTGCTGAAGAAAGCTGTCTGGACCTACATGGTCTGACAAGGTCTTTATCAGGAAGCCCAAGAAAATGGACGGTTTCCATAGCCACTTTCTGTGCTCTTCAAGAAGACCCCAGGCTTGATATAGAGATACAAGTATGTGGGTGAAGCATAGGAAGAGTTGGAGGTGATGATATTTTTTCAGATAAAAATCTAATATGGAAAACTGAATGAGGACATTATGATTTTCTAAGTGCTTTTTGTAAGCTTTGGAAGTGCTTCCAGGTGCTTTTGAAGCTAGGAAAATGTGTTTTGGTAACTATGCAAATTTCTTTCAACAGCTCTTGGTGTTCTGGAAGCACACTTGATTTTCAGTCCTGCATATTATTTTTTCTTAGACAGCATTCACATGGAAAGCTAAGTCACACTCCTGAAAGCATGCACGGCATGGGACATCCAAACACATTCATCTCCTACTGGCCCCTGAAGTACCCCCAATATTCAGCTGAATCGCCAACTCCAATGACTCGGGGCACTTTTAGTCAGGGGAAATTTCTCATAGCATAATGAAAATGCGGAAATCCCTTCTGGAAATGCTACTCAGAGAGCATAAAATAGCTGATTTCTGGGGCAGTTTTTACTTGTTTCAAAGGGAGACTGGAGCAGCTCTCATCCCTTTTAGGTTGCCTATGGATACAACCTTAACATAAGAATATGACAGAAGCCCCACAGCCCATCTAGTCCAGCATCTCACTGTTTGCTCCTGGATGATCTCAAGCAGAAGAGGAAAGCAAGACTCCCATCTTCTCTCAACTCCCTGCAAAGAGCATTTAGAGAAATCCTGCCTGTCTCCACATTATGAAGAGGAGATGCATCTTACTCTAGCTACACAAAACATTTCCTTCTCCTAAATATTATAACTGGATCAGAAGCAGAACATAATGGGCTTTTCTTAGAAAGAGAGCTGCATTTCATGGGCAAATTATGTATGTAACTTCACCACGGCTAAATTGTTTCATACAACGGGGATTAGGTGAAGTCTCTAAGTGACTAAATAAGATCAGCATGCTTTATATCCTTTTGGCAGAGAAACATGAAGAAACCTAAATGTTGTGAACAACTTTATTATGCTGGCATTTGACACTTTAGCCGAGCCTAAATGGAATGTCAGGGTACTGAACACATTATATTTTCATGCTATTCATTTTGTTTATAAATCACTTCTCTTGCCAGGCAGGGAGGTAGTATGTATGCCTAGACTTATGTAGATCTAATCTAAATGTCTGGCACTTGACATTTTATCTTCGAAGATGTTTATGTTTGCTGAATTCTGTATTTCTTAGATGTTATTTGCTAGACCAGTGTAATACATGCATCAGTCAGGATAAGTTCACAGATTCTAACCAGTTCTACTAATCGGTTTTGGAGTATAAGGCCATGACCTATGGGGAACTAGGACTTCAACGTCATCCAGGAACCACAAAACCATCCAGATAGCTTGCAATCAATCCAGCCACGGCTTCACAGGAATCCTCCTTAAGGCAAAAATGCCTCATCACAAAATTAAAAGAAAACAAAAAAAACTTCTATTGTCTTCCTTTAATAATGGAAGCATCGCTGATGCAGCAGGTAGAAGGTGTGTGTTGCAGAAAAGTAAATAAGGCAACAGAAAAAGATGAGCGGGGCATCTAAGGGACACGAGGAGACTGATGTAAAGGGAGGATAAGTGGTGAGTGGTAGAGGGTGGTTGTGTGAGAGTGGGAACAAGTTTAAATGAAGTAGAAGGCAATAGGATCAAAGGGTGTTTTTCCACTGTCAAAAGTACCCATTTTTGCACCCATTTAGGACCCATTTAGGTGTGAGCTGGATGACCCTATTTCCACTACGGCACCCATTTGGGACCCGATTGTTTCCACTGCCGTGGGGGAAATCCAGATCTTTTTGGCCTTTAATCTGGATTTTCTGTAGACCCCATTAATGGGGTCTACAATGGGGTCTTCTGCCAGAAAATCCGGATTAAAGGGAGCCTGTTTCCACTGGAAACAGGCAATGGGGTCCAAAGGAGGCTAGGGGGAGGGGATGCACCTTTGACACACACACCCAACATTGGCTTTGAAGTCACTTCGAAGTCACTTTGAAGTTGACTTCACATTCACTTTGAAGTCACTTCAAAACCACTTCAAAGTCACTTCAAAGTCACTTCAAAATCACTTCGAAGTTGCTTCGAAGACTGCACCCCTCTGCCCCCCAAAACACCTGGGGTAATGGACTGACCCCTTGTGGGTCGATCCAGATTTCCCAGATGGGTGCAAAGCTGTTTCCACAGCAGGGGTGTTAGCACCCATTTCTAATGGGTGCTACACCTCCTGTGGAAACACATCGGGTGCTTCCCTTAATCCGGATCTACCCATTCCTTAGATCCGGATCTTCTTAGATCCAGATCAAAGGGCTGCAGTGGAAAAACACCCAAAGACTGAGAAGTATATGTATGAAGGGGTGGTAATTGCTGGATCTCCAAGTCACTGAAATCCATAACTCCGTTGCACCTACAAGCCTCATAAGCAATGCACAGGCCATTTATTTGGCATCAATGGCCCTGGTCACACCTTTAGTTTAAGATGACTTCAGGTCATCTTCTGGTCACATTACATTATTTTTATTCAATTCGTTTTTCAAGCCAGCTTATCCCCACCAGATCGGTTTAATTGGAGTTCTCTTTTCCAGAAGGCTCAGCCCATCCTGGCATGCCAGGCCATCTTCTCTTCCTCAGTGTGAGTGGGGGTGGGTGGACTAAAGGAGGCTGAACCATGCTGTGGTAGGTGTGGTCCAGTCTTTCCATTTGCCAAAGCCTAGGGGACAATGGCATACATGGAATTCATGAGGCACCTCCCCTTCTCCACAGCTTATGTGTATGATTCCTCTACCTAGCATTTTTACTCAAATTTATTATTTTTTTAAAAAAATTAATTGCACAAAGAAGAAAAGCACATTAAAAAGGAAGGGGTCATGGAAGTGGGGGAGCAAGCTTTAAAAAAAACTGCAAGCACATGCCCTCACTTCCCTTGAGTGACACAACGGCATCCAATGAGAAAAAGAGATTAGATTTGACACAGCAAAAGGGGTGGAGACCCAAGAGTTCCATGGAGGAGGCTCAGATCAATCATGGAGAAAGTTGTGAGTGATGCAGCCCAAAGTGAGGATGGCCTGAGGACAACCTATAACGATCTAGGTCTGAACAAAACTGGTACAACCTCAGTTCAAATTATGAATAGGACATCCTGTCTCATATAGGTGCGACCAGGCCAATGTATGCCAAATTAACAATAAGTAGACCAAACAAGCATTTTCAATTGTGCTAAGTCTGAGCAGCCTAGCCCAGCCTATCACCAATTCTTTGTGATCCCAAGGCAATTTGTGGTTTTGCTTGCTAATCATCAAGAAGTCACACACACACACAAGAGTAGGGACAGCCTGGCAGATATAGCTTCATCATCAAGTCAGACTTCAACATGCTGTCTAGAAATCACAGGGTTATAGTGCAAATACACTGAATTGTCTTCCTTTTCAACATCAACTTATGGTGAATTTAAACCAGCTCAACATCGCTTCAGGTTATGTGTCTACTCAAGCAGAAGATGGCTGCTCTCCTGAGACCAAGGAAAGGTAACAGGTATTTGGCAGAGAAAGTTGGAGAAACAACTGCTGGAGCTCTGGTGAATTTGTGGGGTGAATCTTTGGGGTTTGGGAAAGTTTTCTGGGCACTTGGCATGAGCCTGGTATATCTACTAAAGGCAGGCTGATTTCAAAGATAGCCTGAGCACATGGTCAGAGTGGAGGGGCTTGGAGTTACTGCTGATTCAGAAGGGGAGACTACATAAGAAAAAAACTTTTTTAAAAAACAATAAAATACATAACATAATTAAAATACACCCTCCCACAGGCATGCACTATTCTCTGCTGCTTAAGCATCTACCTGTCCCCACACCTGGAGTCTCAGGTATAGGTACTTATGTTCAGTAGGAGCTCTGTCAACCAGGCAATTTTTATCCAGAAAAGCCCAACCTTTTGCAAGCAAGATGGTTGCTTTACAGCTGTGTGGTGTCAAGTCAGAGAAGGGGGTCAATGCTAGGAGCTTGGTGGAAGTGGCTAACTGTATTATTACTTTATTATTATTTAGAAAATTTATACCCCACACTTCACCAAATGGTCCCAGGGCAGGCTACAATGAGATTAAAACTCATCAAATAGTAAAACATATCCTTCAACCCACCCCCACTCACACCCTCCCTCCCTAACAGGACAACTCACCGAGGAAGCTATTTAAACATTAAAAGCCTGGGTGAAAAGATATGTTTTCACCAGAGGCCAAAAAGTATATAATGTAGGTGCCTGTCAAACCTCAAGAGGGAAGCTGTTCCAGAGTCTAGGGGCCACAACAGAAAAAGCCCTCCTGCCAGCCCCTATGCCTTGTACCTCTGAAGGAGAAGGAACTACAAGAAGGCGCCCTCCTCGAATCTCAGTGCCTAGGTAGGTCTATAAGGGAGAAGGTGCTCCTTCGGATACCCAGATCCCAGGCTGTTTAGGACTTTATACATTAGTGTCAACACCTTAAATTGGGCTTGGTAGATAATAGGTAACCAGTGCAGATCCTTTAAGACTGGCATGAAATAACTGTAAGCATTATGATTGGTGAACACATTCACTGTCATAAACAAGAGCAAGTCTGCTATCTCAACTGACCAAATTATGGGTTAGTTATGTTCATCGATGAATCATTTAGACAGCTGGGTGCCATATGGTCTAAATGTTCAGGTCACTTTGAATGCCAATCATTAGACAAAACTTTCTAAGGCAGTTTTAATGCAATGGCGAAACCCATTGTTTTTGCCGAACGCACCATTGCTTCCAGGGGCTGCTGCATGCAGTTTGCATATCTTCCGCCACTCCAAGCAAAGGAAAAACCAAGCTGGAAAACTTTATGCACCTAGAGATGCAGAAAAATTGTTTAAATGAAAGAGTTTAAAAGAAAATTTTTGCAATAAAAAAACAATGTAAAAAAAAAACATGTAACAAAACATATTGAAAATCCCTTCACACTAGCCGAGCAATAAACTGAGCTTTTCTCTCTAGATCATTTTCTAAATTAAATCACTTTTGAATTCACAAAACGTGAGCAGAAGAATGTTCCTTGTTCCCCTCACAGTAGGCAGAATCTTTATACTGTCTTTTAACTCCTACACACAATGGAGTTCTATTGGATTCTCGGTGGGCTGCAAGTCGTGATGCAGTTACTAGATTACAGCAATCTTCCTCAAAGGTACAACATCCTGTAACCGAGGGGAATCACAGGTCGCATATGATCTGAGGCCTTTGTTATCTACTGCATTCCCACAAAAATCTGAGCATCGTGCAATTTTTAATAAATGCAAAACAATCCATTTTCATAGCTCCAGTAACTTTGTCTTTCAGAGAAAAAACTACTGCTGCTATTCTTTCTAATGTGCCATTAAACAGCTTTTTAAGGTGCAGTTAATCCGAGACAGGGCAGATTTTCAAATCAAAAGATTTGCAAAGTTGAAATTTAGCCTGACTTAATTCAGCCAGAGCTAAATTTATATTGAAATTCAGGCTCCTACTTATCAATTCATCTCAACTCCAAATTTTGAAAATTCACAAATTACAGTCTACAAAAAATTGGTCAAAGCAGCTCCATCCCTGCCTCTTGATGGCTAAAGGCATCCATGGAAAATCACATGAAATGGATCAGTTATACATTAACATATTTTTAACTATAAATGTAACACCCTGTGCATGTAGGAATGATCTCTTGCAATAAGTTATTTGGGGTTGTACAATTGGCTTACGAGCATATAATTGGTTTGGCTTTTTGCATAAATGATGTGAAAGACATTACACCAGTTGGTAGAATTCAAGTTGGTATCTGTGTTGCTCTATGACTGCAACTATTAAAATTACAGTAAAGGTAAAAGACCTAATGCAAAAACATCTTTGCATGATATTCAAATTAAAGTAGCAAGTATTCAATGCAAAAAAAGAAGGCAAAATGATGAAACACTAATTTTCATATAAAAATTACATCTAAATACATTAATACTGTTTGTGAATAGGTAGCATCAACATAGTATTAATAAGTACTGCTTTTCTTCATTTTTATTATTTCTTTATTTTTGTTTGTTTGTCTGTATTTCTATCCTGGCCTACATAAGTCAGAATAAAACTAATGTAAAACACATCTAAACTGAACTGGCAAAAATAATAATGAATAATAAAAGTGCCTGAACATGAAGGGAAGTCTGTTTCTTTAACCAAAGTCTAGGGTAAATAACTCTGTCTTTTCCAGGCATCTAAAATCATGCAGTGCACATGCCTGATGCATCTCAAGTGGAAAGCTATTTCAAAGTCTAGGAGCTACCACTGAAAAGGTCCTCTCAGCTGTTCCCACCCCTTTAACTTCTGTAGAGGGCCTCATGGACCATGGTCACACAAATCTGAGACAGGGCGGCCTATTCATTAATTTGAACTGAGGTTGTCCAAGTGTGTTCACACCTGGATTGTTGTAGGTCATCCTCAGGCCATCTCTGCCTTGGGCTGCATTGCTCACACCTTTTTGTACAATGGAACTGAGTCTCCTCCATGGAACTCTTGGCTCTCCACCCCTTCTGCTGCATCAAAGCTACCTCCTTTCTTATTGAATGCCATTCTGTCACTCAAGGGAGGCAAGGGTATGTGTTTGCAGTTCTTTTTTAAGCCTGCTCCCCCACCTTCACACACCCCTTCCTTTTTTATATTGTTTTGTTCTCGATGCGATTAATTTTTAAAATAATAATAATTAAAAATTTACATTAAAATGCTAGTGGAATCATATACATAAACTGAGGTGAGAAAGGGAGGTGCCTCACAAACTCTGTGCATGTCAATTGGCCAAAGGAAAGACTGGGCCCCACCAACCTCCTTTAGCCCACCCTCGCCTCCTGCCCACACTAAAGAGTCCTAAAAATGAGTTTAGAATGATCTAATGGAGGAAAGCCAGCTTGGAAAACACATTTAATTAAAATAATGTGAGTAACATGATCTGAAGACAGCCTTAGGTCATTCTAAACTACTTGTGTGACCAGGGCCATGGGCAAATCATATGATGCAGACAGATCTATATGGGAGACAAAGTTCCTTTAGGTATTCGGGGGAAAGCCATTTATGGCCTTATAAGTTACATTTGAAATCTTGAATTGGGCTTGGTAATGATTTGGCAGCCAATGCAGTTCTTTTAGGACTGGGTGATGTGCATTCAGCCAGCAGTTCTAGTTAGCAGCCTCCCTACTGCATTCAGCAACAATGACAGCTTTTAAGCCATCTTCAAGGGCAGCCCCATGTAGGGTGCATTACAATAACCCAATCAGGAAGTTACCAAGGATAACTGTGTTTAAGCTGTCTCTGGGCTAGAAATAGGCACTCCTGCCCAACACCTCCCATAAGGAACAGGATGCCTCCCTACTTCCACTCTGCACTCCATGGCTTTTCCTTCTCTTTCCTTTTACTGATCGATAAGATATAAGGCTGAAATTCACAAATTCCAGCTACTTATTACATCTGGTGTTCCAAGACACACCTGCTGGGAATAACTGGACTGCACAAACAGAAACAAAGGACCTTTGTGCACTTAATTTTAAACTGAAGCCTAGATAGGCCTCTCTCTTCCACACTTTGGTGCAGAGCGGAGAAGCCAGGCTCACAAACTTTAGTCCTTGGTAGTTGGACCCTTCATAGCAGGCTCTGAAGCTTATAGCGGTACAAGCAACACTGGGGCTGTCCTAGAAGAGCCATCCAAAGACAGCTGGACCACTCAAGCTTGGAACTGTTCCAGTAGTAAGAATTCCAGTTGGAATGGTCCTTCCCATTAAATGCAGAAACATCTGAAGTTCTTTCTTCGTAGAAAGTGCAGTCTCAGGAGATTGGACATTTTACATGGCATACAAGCAAAATTAAAGTTCAGAAAGAGGATGGATAATTTATTAGCCTTCCCTGAAGCCATCAGAAGACTCACCATTTTGGGCCACTGTAATCGTCTATCTCATTTGCTGCTTGTTTACTTTTCAAGTAGACTTGGTTGGAATCTCTCTCTAACAGAGGATAAGTAGAGAGTTCCTTCCAACAGAGGGTATTTTAAAAACACATTTCTAAACAGAAGAAACTGAACAGGGGCATGTGGTCCACATCAGAGCCACCCTTCAAAGACATCAAAAGTAAATGACAATCAGATTTTAGTCTTACTTCTGGCCACTATATACCAGTCACTGCTACAAATGGCATGCTGCTGGACAGTCCTGGGCTAGGAATCCTTTGTCAATTCACATTATTCCACACCAGAGTTTGTCAGAAAATCAGTTTATATAATAATATGTGTGTGTGTGTGTGTAATTATATATAACGATATATATAAATTGTTCTTAAACCTCTTCAAAATTTTAGTGTATTGTTATTGTAAACTACTCTGTGCAATTGTGAGAGAAAAGGGAAAGCATTTCTTTTTAAAAAAAGCAGATGAACACAATAATATCAAATATGTATCATTTCTTAATTTGAATGCTTTTTAGCATTATAAAGATTTTTAAAAGCTGAATGATCTCCTCAGAAGAATTGTAGCTGGATGCATTTTTAAGTCATTTTCTATTTTTCATCCATGAAATGGCATGCAAAGCACTGAAAGCAATATGTGTATGCCAAAAACATAAGTCTTATGAAGCACATAAAAGATTAAGTTTTTTGCCGTGCTGCTTTGTATTTTCTCAAGTATATTTTCAAGTTAAGCCCTGTTGATGCCAGTTCTAATGATGAGAACTGCACAAAATCTGCTTTGTAAACCTCATGCGACAGGATCATGAAAGACAGGTGTATATTAGATATTATTATCATTGTTATTAATTATTAGTCTCTCAGATCCATGGGGCACTGTTGTAATTATTCATTTAGTTTTGTGTTCTGTTTTCACTCATGGGATTTAAACAAGGAGGGGAGGGAACTTAAACAAAACACCCTTCCCTTTAAACCTTAAAAACAGCAATGGTTCCTCTTTAAGGTGAATGTACTCTTCACTCTGTATAATGGCACTGAGAGCTTTCCTCACTGCCACTTGACAGGCAGATGAGGGTTGTTCTGCCCGATGAAAATGCCTGTTGGTTCTAAGATTTTGGGCCCCATCCAGATGGGCTAATATAGTGCCATTACAGTTCCACCCCTAAAAAGTACTAGAAACTATTGCTGGGGAACCCAGGGATGATCAGGGTTTCCCAGCAACAGAGCTTCTTACTTATCTTCTGGATGGAGCTGCCATCATAGCTCTGTCCAGCACACATGCAGGGGATCCAAAATAGATGTCCACACATGCACGGACCTGGCAATGCACACATCCAGTTCAGACATTCAGGGCAGCTGAATGCCCAGATGCGAGCACCAGTAAAATGAGGAAAGACAGTGCCAGCCACAGCACTGAATGGATGGACAGATGGACAGATGGATGAAAAAATTTCATTCATTCCTTCCCAGCACTGTCTCACTAGGTAGTGGTAATCACAGAGGGAAGATTTTCCACATTATCACCTCCCAGCAGGATAGCTGCCTGCCAACATCTGGGGTCATCCTTAGTCTCAAAATCACAACAGATGATGACTTCCCATACCCACATTTAGTCAGACTGGGGGTGTATTTTTGAAACTAGCTACATTTTTTGAGACAGACAGCCCATCCAACTGTATAGACAAGGGGAAGCTTCCACTGCTTGTCAAATGGTGGCTATGGACAGGTAGAAAAGAGAATTTCCCTCACCTACCTAACCAAAGCAATTTATCATCATGGCATCACATTATACAGTCAGGACTGCACACTTACCTTAATGTGGTATTGATGACACTCGCTGCGCAGTATAACGAAAATCCAGAGCTTCCAGTCAATGCAGGCAGGAGGATGCGAAAAGGTGACGAGATGCCAGCTAAGCAAGAAGGGCAGCTCAAAATTTGGTTGGCTGCCTCAACCCACGTGACAGTGCACTCTGACTCAACTCTCACAGTTCCAATGGGGAAGCTATGGAGCTTCCTTTCCAGTAGGAAACCTGGTTGTCGCTGTGCAATAAGTATACTGCACTTTTACATTTAACTGCAGATTTATTCTGCTGGTCTGGAAGCAGCCATGGTCTCTAAATGGACGCTGCACTTTTGCTCAGTTTTGAATATGCAATGAAGACACAGTGTCAGGCAGATCATGCAGTGTCAGGCAGACACAGTGTGCACTCAAGGCCCCATAACAGTGCCATGCAGATCGTACAACACTGTTAGAAATTAAACTGCATGGCACTGAAATGACACCTCAGGATGACCCATTAGGGCATGGGATCTCTATGGCCCCACACTCATCAGATGTAAAGAGGTAGGATGTGCTACCAGAAGCATTTTTGAGCACGTTGACAGCATTTTCTCATCATTCTCCCACAGGCTGCCTTGGGCAGACATCCCAAAAAGCACTAGATTGCCAGACCTTTCAAGAGCACAGGAAATGGCAGGTTTCTAAGGCCACTTCCTCCATTTTTGAAAATGTAGCTGTGCAGAAAAGTTTATTGAAATCGTGCTTTGTCTGCAGCCACTCTGTATCTCAGGATCCATCCACACTGGGACAGGATCCAATCACTCCATGGAAGAAGTCTGTCCTGGAATCTTGAGAAGCAGCAAAATGCTGCTCAAGCATCTTTCAGGCACAGCTGGAATTCCTGTGTGGGACCAGAACTGCTGGTAAAAGCCCACCAGAGTTTTGCTCCCCTGTAATAATGTTGGCAATACATTCAATTCCAGTTACTGTGGATATTCACACAACAGTGAGGCCAGCTTCAGAGAACTTTAAGGAGAGTTTCCAAAAGGCCAGATTTGTTGTTTCTCTGGGAATCTTAGGAACTGAAATGAGATAAAATGTCCACCCACATGTCTAGATGCTCCTAAATTTCCATTGTGAGGATGCAGTTTCAGTTTGTCTCTACCCATCCCACTTTTCATTGGAATGTCAGCCTCTACATAGGAGCCAGATTTCAACTTCACAGCACTGTGCACTATAGGTGCCCACATATCCACTGAAGCCTTCATTGGTAACCACAAGATGACATTAATGCACCTGAACAAAATGGCCAGGTAGATTTATTTCCTGCTTCCTAGCTCTTTATTTTCTAGCCCTTGCTCAGAACTGAAACATATCCTCCTTATCTCTCCTTGCCCTCCTTTGTCATTGCTTGAGGCTGCTGCTCCAGCTGCAAACCATGCAGCACAAGCACACTGGGGCACAAAAGCAGGATAGCTCCCACTTGCTTTGGCATTCTCCCAATCAGCGTCCCATGGCCAACATTTCTGAATAACCTCCATCAGTTGCCAGAGACAAAATTGCAAGGGACTGGAAATAAACCTAGACATTAGATCCTGGGCTTACCTGGACCACGCCCTACAACATCCCAGCTAAAGAACT
>MTQE01001134.1:43345836-43357462 GCA_014337955.1 Aspidoscelis marmoratus | reverse complement strand
ATGGGGCGGGATATAAATGTAAATAATAAATAAATAAATAAATAAAAGTGTGTGGGTTTGACTGCTATAGATGCAAAGGACCCGTCACATGGCCATGGCCATGCTTACTGGACTGGTTAGGGCCTGTTAGAGTGGTTTCTACTGCTCTGACATTTAGGTTACCCTGACAGTCACTGGAGTGCCTAATCAGAGGTTGGCTAGAAGTTGTCATGTGAATTCTGCTAGGTTAAGAATGTAGAGAGTTGAGCCAATGCATAAGGAGGCAACACCACAGTTTTGATCTTCGTGCTTGTTTGATTTATGTTTAACTCTTCAGCACTGCCCAGTTCTAACTTGATTTCATTTTGCCACACACTAGTACCTTCAGGAGATAGGGTAATCTATAATTGCATCCTAGATCAAGAAAATGCAAAACTACCTCACCAGCAAGCAGTTGGCCCTCTCACACTTGGCAACAAAAAAGTGAAAGTGTTTAAGGTGGGGGTGGAAAACAAACTTATGAATTACCGGGGTAATGAGAGATGCATCAGTTGATTGCAGAAAGAACGAATATCTCCCCTGAAGCTAAGCAAAATTGAAAAGGCATCTACCGAATCTGAAAAGAAATTCAGGGAGATATCATACATTCTACCTTTTTAATAGATGATTTGTATGCAACCCTTCCAAGAGAAATAAGGGTTTTACAAGCTACTGAATTGGACACAATTGTCTTGTAGACATAGCATAAGAAGGTTCTGCAATAAAGAGAGAAGCATATGATTCCTGCAAAATAAGCCAGCCTTGCAAGGTTATTTATTAGGGCTCCAGCAGACACAGCAGTTTCAAACACCTTGATTTCTTGATACCTTCAGTTAAGTGTTGGGCTTCAATAACTTTACTGGTGGCTTCAATGCCGTTTAGTTGATCAATCTGTATTATCTCTATACAGCACTTTATAATGGATTGCAAGCAAGCATGGATTTAGAGAACAGAAATGATCAGAACTGGAAGACCTTATTCTTAGCTTATGCTGAACCAAGGTCTGGCCATTATCGGACTCCATAAAAAGACCTGGCACTGTTAGGTGCTCTTCACAGCATGCTTGGGCTCTCTAAAGCAACCATATAAAAGTCGTGGGCAGGAAAGCATGATGGAAATTGGAGGAAAATTGAACTTGCTTTGCAACACAAGCCTTCTGCCACTTAGTCCTGTTTCCCTGCAGCCGGCGGCAGACAAGGCTTCATTGCACTTGCATACTGTGTCATCACATGGGTTGACTGTGCAATGAGATCATACAAAGTGTGATGTGGGCCTACTCTTTCTCAACCTATGTGATGGTGCTGAACTTATTGTTGAAGAGGACTAATAGCTGAAAACCTAGCATAAGCAGAAAACTAAACCAGATGAGTTGCAAAGGGTGTGTGCCAGGCTGTGCCAGTTGTGTCCCAGATGTGGCTAGTATAGTTGTTGAGCACTTTTTAGTGCTCCATAGCTATCCGCCCAGGGGAGAGTTAGGCATGCACAGAACAGCTTCTTCCTGGCCCTTTCACCAAAATGCAAAAAGGCTCAGATGCAGAAGCAGAAGCGATCAGGAAAGGATGATTTATGTTTCTCCGTTCTGGTGAGATTCTTTTTCTTCCATCACTAAAAGAAACAACTTACTAATTTTTTATCGCTGTCTCATGATACATAACAGTTTAGTTGACTGTAATTTCAGCACAACTAGTTACAGAACTTAAAATCCAACAGGGAGGGTGAACCAACAAAGCATTATGAAGAGGCTACCGCTGTAAGAATCCAATATTTGTCCATCAGTTAGCCCCGCTATGGACAACAGTATAATTTTTTTTAATACCTGTAAAAAGAGTGGATGCAGCAGGATTATGCTGGATGCTAGTATGCTAGGAAGAGCCAAATGGCGGCTTGCTAAGTCTTTGATCCCTGTAAGTGAGAACAAACTGTGCTTTGATCTGGCATGGATATAAACTTGGTTTGTTGCTGTTTACAGAGATGAGAATGTAATGACAAATACCTATTTAGACCCTCCCCTGCTAGGAAGTGTGTTAAAATGCATCGAGACAAGTTAGTGGAGCATCTGATGTCCACCTTCCTCACCTTCTTTTTCTCTATTCCATATGCGTAAAGGACAGCATTCTAGTTCTACCCGTAAATAAGAAATACTGTATGTAACATTTAGCAGTGGTCAGCATCTAGGGGTTCACTGGTTATGCTGGTCACGTATCTGACACACATACACACACACACACAGGTGTGCATATGTACACACCTGCTCTTTCTTCCAACCCAAAAGTAACCTGTGACTCCAGGCATATTTTTGCAGTTCAGTGCAGACTTCAAAAAAGAACAGTGAATGAGCACATGGCCCTTCCAGTATATCCCATGCTGGCTGAAATTGCTAACCTTCACATGGTGCCCATACCTGTATCTTTCGTGATTGTACAGAAAATGTATCTCCTCACCCATGACTTTCTAGGTTGAGTGGTTTCTCCTGTTCCTCAAAGCTGCTTTATATAGGTTACTTGTTGCTTGTTTTTCTTTAGATTGTTTCAACAGGTTGTATGGGAAGTCATTGACCAGAATTTTGAACAACTAGCTTGGAGGAGCTCAAGAATATCTTGTTGGAAACACTGTAAGGCATTTCTCCCTGATATTATTGTGTTATCAGGTTTTGCCAGGTTTTGCCAAGTTCTAGTGCCAATAAAAAGGCTGCATAGTTTGAAATTGGTAGAAAAAGGGAAACCCAGTCCTCCTGAGCCATTAAATGAGATTCTTTAGGCATCTGTCTGTCTGCAAAGGCTCATATCTGGGACATCGATTGATGTGATGGAGATCCTTCATCTTCAAAGGTGGAAGCTTAGCACCAAAGGTGGAGAGGTGAGGAACAGGATGTGTGGACATCCCAAATCCTTCCCTAGAGGCAGGAACAAGTGTTACCACCTTGGTGTACCTAATAATATCAAGGATTGAATGCAGTCTGTGTTACAGTCAAATAACACTGCTTGCTGTTTCCTAAACATGTGTGCAAACTATACCTAGCATTTATATGCAGACTGGCACAATTTACATAAGAAGCAAATTGGATGTGAAGATTAAAGCCAGGTTTGCCCTTACCTGGCTGGAATGGAGCATTCTAGGTGCAAGAACATTTCCTGTTCCGATTCACTCGGCAGCAACAGGTGTGGGAATGGCCATGTTTCAGGACTTGTGTCCAGATAGGTGCTTCACCCAACGCAGCTGCAAGTGGAAGAAGAGAACACAAGTTTCCCTGTATACCACATTTCAACAGATCAAAATCCTTGCAAATTGGTAGGGACAATTGTGGTGGGGAAAAGAGTCTATTGGCCTTTGGTGTTACTCATTCCTTTTCACAGCCAAAGGATGTTGAATGCTTCCACCGGGCTACTCTATGTTACATGTTTTGACTTGACCCTAGTGAAATCTATTCATAGGGAAATAATATATCCTCGTCATGCATTTGTTTAAAAGAGTTCAAAAGTGCTTTGCTTCCTGATGTCACTTCTTTTGTCTCATTTCAATTGGTGGTAGTTTCATGGCATCAGAGCTCAGTTATCATAAGATCAAATTTATACTGGCTGGTTTCCCAGTACCTTTATCATCAGGTCACTGTCACTTCTGAGGAACAGAATAAGAAATGGAAGGGATGAACAATGAGCCTAACAAAATATGATGGAAGGCTGGGTGGGAAAAGTTCAAGGACAGTCAAGGAAGTCTACTTGACAACTACATGGAAAAAGAAATAATGGGGGGTGCTCAATATGCTGTTCTGATTCTAGAGTGTTTTCCATCTCTTTTCTGTAAATATTTTGTGCCTTAAGAAAGCAGATTTCCCTTTCTTCACAACTTAGAAGGTCTCTCTGCACACAGAAAAAAAAAGCTTACATGTAGTAGCATCCTCTAATAATGCCTCTAATTAGCATTAAAGGCCAGAAAATACACTTTTAAAGGCACTTAAAGTGGTGGGAACGGACCACTAGTATCCACGTGTTATAAGTTCTAAGCCCCTTTCTAGCCAATTTTTTCCCTCTGCCCAGATGCAGCCTTTCTCGATTTCTGGGATACGCAACTACTCCACACTAGGACAGGTTGACACTTGTGCCATATGCCCCTGAAGAAGAAGAAGAGTTGGCTTTTCTACCCCATCCTTCTCACAAAGCTTTTTGTTCTTCTCCCAACTGAAGGCTGAGCACAGCCTTTGAAGTTGACACACAACCACTGAAGGCTGGTACTTTTCATTCCTGGTTTTCAGAGTTCCCAGGAGAGCCTTTAGAACATGGATGCTCCAGTTTCCTGTTGCACCACCAATATGCCCCCCCCTTATATCCCAGAACAGTGGGTTGAGCAGGAAAAGACACCATCTGAAGTACCCTACCTCATTCTATTGCTCTGTACACGCAGGCAGAACATTCTAGAAGAGGCAAAGGATACCTTTTTCTACACTAGCATTTAGAAGGGAGGCCCACGGACCCCTTTGTATCCCTCACAAACAATGGGTGCGGAAAGAAGACCATTACTCCAATAGCATGCACTCAGGCTATTGAGTGCCAACAGTGGGGAAACTAACAGCTTGGTTTATACAATCCAGTGATTTCTGAGAACAGAACCACCAAGTTATACAAGGGGCAATTAAACATTTGCTACGAGTAGAGCTCTCAGTGTCTTGCTTGGCATTTTATTTGTAGAATATTTGGAATGCTGCGAGACAAAAGTAACCAAGGGAAAAAATAGAATTGAGGTAAGGAGCACCAAGTGGCAAAAATCTTAACAAACAACAGTTTAGGTGCCATATAGTTGGACAAAGAGAACTACTTGTCTTTGCCACAAAACAGAGGTGTCCAGCAACCCAAAAAAGACAAATGTAACTGTAGTTGCTGACATTTTTAATTGCTGGAATTTAACTATGTCACTGTCTCCATAAATGATTAATTGAAGATTCCTAAGTTGTTCTGACATTTTCCAGTTATGAGCAATTTTGGGTTTAGCCAGAGAAATAATAGTTTTAACTAAATCTCAGTGTTATACAGGATTGTCATATGGAATCCAGTTTTCAACTCCAGCTCCTGGTTGTGCAGAACATGGAAATTCAATAAATAGTTTTTAATGCAGTCAGTTCCTGCTGTAATATCCTCTTCTATACAACTATTAGGGATAACAGAACACTGTTAAATGGATGCTAAAAGATGTACAATGATGGCAGTGCATCAAGTGATATGCCATCTTTTATGCTTGCAGACCATGTTTTGATCCAGAACTAAAATGTGATTTGTAAAGATCAACACCAACGTGCTAATTTGCATTCTGCCCCTCCACTAGATTGTTTCATTTTCCCAGCTGTTCTTAGAAAAAGCAAAAGCCACCTGTTATTTTGTGATCCTCCCTCTGAGTTGCTAGCGATCACCTGGAGGGATCACGTCACACAATTTGATACCGTTCTTAGTACTTTACAGTTAATTTATTCTGAGTATGTGGATTCTGGGTATGTGGAAAGGGCAATATTTGGAAATGTAATAAACTTTACTGAGGAACATTACTAGCATTCACATTTAAGAGGAATGAGATTATGACTGTAGCTTGAAAATATTTGTTCTTATTTCCAGACAGAGGCATACTGGCTCTAGCATGAGCTACACTAGGCCAGGGGTGAGCAAACCATAGCTCGGGAGCCACATGCGGCTCTTTGGCCCCTTGAGCGTGGCTCTTCCAGCTTAGGAGTACCCTAATTAAGTTAATAACAATGTACCTACCTACATAGTTGTAAGTTTAAAAAAACTGGCTTTCAAAATTATTTTCAGTCGTTATATTGTTGATATTTGATTCTGTTGACTAATGAGTTTGCTGACCACTGCACTAGGCAGATGCCATATAGATGCTTAAAAGACTACGGCCCTTTCTGCACTGGGTTTTATTCTTGACTATATCTCAAAAGAGGGACCTGCCATCTGCATGCTAGTGCAGACTATAGCAGGACACACTCAGGATCTATTGTAGTTTGTGCTAGCATGTGGATAGCAAGTCCCTATTCCAGGATATAAACTGGAATAAGGCCCAGTGCAGAAAGGGCCTTACAACCTTTCCCTACATTAGGCTGCGTCTACACGCAGGACAACGGAGTGATCTTTTGTCATTTCAGGCAGCTTCGTGCCACATAAGCCCCTAGACAGTGTGGAGGGAACACCCTCTTATTGCACTCCTTACCAGCGAGTTAATATGGGACCAGTGTTTATTGAGCCTTGCTGCCCTGATGCCAACCATTCTTGACCATGTTCACACCTTCACTTTAAATCTTCAGTCCCTCTTCAGGTCTGGCTGTTCACACCTTTTCAATTCTATCTGTTTTATATGCGGATTCTCCACCCTCCATTTGGACTTTCCTGAATGGAAACTCCACAAATAAAATGGATAGAAATGCAACGGTTTGAGCAGTCAGACCTGAGGAGAAACTGAAGAAGGTTTAAAGTGAAGGTGTGACCACAGCCATTGTAATAGGAACAGGCTACCCCAAGGCCCTGGTTGAAACACTTTTGTTCCATAATGGAGTGGCAGCTGGGATATCTGGGGTTCTCTTCAAAAGAAAAATACTACAGTAAATGCCTTAGTGATTCTAAAAGGCTAGCCTCTGAATTGTTTTGAAATCAGTTTTGCTTTTACAGGGTGCCACTGAACATAAAGCCCTGTCATTCAAGAGTGGTTCAGGAGGAGAGTAAGACCACTCCATCACAGGTCTACCTTACATTAGAATTAGTACTACTGCTACTTCTAAAACTACTCAACTATTCCTGAATGCTAGGACAACTACTATTTCCAACTTAAAGAAGAAAAGTTGGTTTTTATACCCTACTTTTCTTACTCTTATGCACACCGACAAACATTCTGTTCTCCTCACAACAGACACCTTGTGAGTTAGGTGGAGTTGTGAGACCTCAAAGAGAGAGCTATGACTAGCCCAAGTGGCTTCATGTAGGAGTGCAGAAACAAAGCAGGAGATTACCAGATAACAGTCCGACACTCTAACTGGAGAGCAAAAGGAGAGTAAAGGCTGGTATGGAGGAGAGAGCAGTATCAAAGCCAAACAAATGCCAATCACAACCAAACCTATGTTGCCTTTACAACTCAGGGGCATAAGGCAAGCTGAGGTGGGATGTGGGTCTTCCATATGTTCTTCCCCTCGCCCCTCATCATCTTTGAAGCAGATAAATTCGTCTTCAGAGTTGAGTTTTCAGCTTCAAAGATGAAGGACATCTGTCACACTGGAAGGAGTCCTAGATGTAGGCCTTTGCTGGTGTGAAGGTGATGCAAAGCAAGCACTGTCTGTCTACATGGTGGCAGCAAGAGCATTGCCCTCAGAGTACTTTTCCGCCACTCTTAGGAAGATTACTATGAAGGGTACTCACAGACCCTCCAGCACCCTTCTCAGAGCACTCTACAGTGATGGACCTTTTCAGTGTTGGAACACACTGCCCCTGGCCACTGCTATAGGTGCTGATGCTCCCTTAATTTAGCACCCTGGCAGCCAACTGGTGCCTACTATGAGTCAAGACAAAGTGTTTCTATCTATTTTTTGATGCCTTCTAACCCTGCTTAAACCATAACCAAGCAGTGCCTGCAAAGAATGTTATCTCATCAGCTGGGTGAGGCCAGGCAAACTGCATCCCTTCTTACAACTTCTTTTACTTTTCATTCCCTACCTCCCCATTTCCTACCTCCACTGTGTAGAGACCCAGTGAATTAGGAGGCTGAAACAAATGAGAGATCCTGTGCCCACAGTGTATTTGTTCACAATAGGGAGGTTCAGCTGCCAGTGTTACAAAACTTACTGAAGAATGAAATAATGATACTGGCCGCGTTCCCACTTGGCTCAGTTAAAGCGAAATTAACAAAAATGGATATGAATGCACATTGTGTGCATTCCCATTTTTCGGTTAATTCCGCTTTAAAGCGGAGCATGGTGGCAGTGCGGCGGCAGCAGCAGCGGCGGCCAAAAGGGAGAGGGCAGGGCTCACTCGCCCGCCTACCCACTCGCTGCCTGGCGTTCCTCCTCCCTACGCCTCGGGAGGACCATGGCTGCTCAGCGGGAAGTGGTGTGCCGCAGTCCAAAAGGCCGGCAGCAGCCACAATGGCAGAGCAAGCAAAGCAGAGAGGGAGGTTAGGATTTGTATGCAAGCAGCCACCACAATAGCGAGAGGGTGAGAAGTGGTGGGTGAGAGAGCAATGGCAGCTAAGGCTGAGGCTGCAAGCACAATGGCAAAGCAGAGGCCAAAATGGTGGGTGGGTGAGGTGTGGGCACCATATACTTCACTTTTACCATTCCCAAAGGAAAAATAAAGTGTATTACTGACAGAAACAGGAGCGAGAGTTGTTTGAACTAGTGTTTTGGTTTTTTCCCCAATTATTCCTCCTTTTAATTTGGAAAGCCATTTTTCAATGCAGAATGTTCTGAAAACAGTTTGGACACGCCAAAAAGTCCTAGTGGGAACACACCCATTTTGTGTACTATGTGAATAAAACCCATTGTACTGAAAGCAGAAATCAGGCACTGGTCCTTTATGTAAGATACAAGTATGACCTATATCCACTTAGAAATTATTGGAATATATCATAGTTCTGTGTTCCTGATCTGGAACACCTTTCATGCATTCCTGTCTAAGCTGTACCCCAAATTTGCTGAAATTTTCAGACAATCACCTGCTTTCCCACTACTGTGCACCAACTCTCACTATAATTACTACTGGAATATATAAATCTTGGCCTACATCCCAGGTGGAACATTCCAAATACGCAGCCTTAATAGCTACAGCAGTAGAATTTTTCCAACAGCTTGTGTTAATTCTAAGGTATGTTTTAGTGCCTTTCAGGAACATTTTCATGACCTGGAATGTAGGAATTTCAATGTGCTGTTTGCATTAATACTAATAGGCCATGGTATATAGTCCCACTGTTCCTTCACACACACACACACCAAATTTTCAGAAAAGATATTTCTTAGCCCTGAGATAACAATAAATGGCATTTTATTTCAGGTTCTGTGTCATTTCTTTATATTACATTTACTCTGAAATAACAAAATATTCTCTTAGAATGTACACAAGTGTCCTCATCTTAACACACACACACCTTTGCTGTATTATTTTCTTTGCTTTCAAGATATTATTGGGAGATCTGTAAAATACATATAGTAAAGGAGTCTTTGTTTGCAAATGCACTTTTCCCTAGCCTGCGGCCTTTACGACACTTGAATTGTCATATCACATCATTTCAGTGCCATCTGCTGGATATTTGCAAAACAATCTGAATACTAAAAATGTCACTGCTGCAAGTGGAAAACATTCCAAAATTACGATGGGCAGAATATTTTCCAGTTTCCACCTCCTTTGCTTTGTATCAGTGATCCCTGAAAAGGAAAGGCAATACTGTATTCCTAAGTTTCCAGTGTACACGAATATTTTGAATCTTGGGAACAGTGAGATGTACTTTTAAATAAAACTGTTTTATAATTACTAAAGCAGCTCTGTAATAAACATTTGGTTGTCTTATGCTACCTGCCTGCTTTTTTTAGTTTGTCTCCAATCACATTTTGGGCCCTTTCTGCCCTTATCTTTAACCAGGAACAAGGGCCCACATGGTAAGCTTCTAAGCCCCATAGATATGCACTCCATCTGACAGAGCACGGCTCAGATTCAGGAGGCCCTGTTTGGTGTCAGTGGTAGCCACAATTAAATGTGCCTAGGGGCATGCCAGAGGTCCTGATCCAGAACAGAGATGCGCAGTGCACTAAGATGCACCTCTGAAACGCATCCCTCAGTAGTCCAAATCATATCCAACAATATTGCTATTATGGGTTTTCCATAATTGTTCCCCTTACCTGGTAGCCTGCAAGAAGCTTCCAAATTAAAGTCATATTGTATAATCAAGAAGCCAACCATGAGCACTTGCTGGTTTTCCAGTTATATGACTGAACTTCATTTCAGCAGCTCCCAGAAGATGTTGAGGTAAGGGGAATGAAGCTCACATCTGGCTGAGGATGGGAGGGTAAGAGGCAATTTAGGTCCAGTATTGTCTCTTGCCATCTGGAGGCATCCTTATAATTCGGAGTGTCATCTCGAGGCATTCTTGTTCTTCAGAGCTAATTGGGATGCATGATAGGGATGGCATGAGTAATCAAGCATGCCACTATCAGCACTCTTGATATTCCCCCCCCCCAGAAAATTCCGGTAGCATATACTGAAGTGAAAAGGTTAGATGAGGAGTTGGGAACTCAAAATGCACCACTGTTTGACCCTGTGATTTGCTTAAGTGTTTTATGTATGGGATAAAATTAGATAAAATGACAAAATTAGAGATTTTTCTGACACATGTATATCCAGCAGTGGCTAATGGATTGACAATTTTTCCATTGGTTCCTTTTTGCACTAGTGCTGGAGCCATTTCCAGCATCAATACATACATCAGTCAAGATGCGCATTGTCTCATATTCAGTTGTTCCTGCCAGTAGGGATGATCTCAAAGCTACTGTAGTCCTACATGTATTTTTCTTTTAGAGTCTAAAGGCTGGGCATCAATCAATCAGCCGGTCAATCTTAAACTGCTTCTGGATTCATCCCTACTTCTAGAGGTATCCTTAGACACAAACTTTTTAGAAGGATTGTTCTGAAATAATTGAAGGTTTAATGGGCTGCTGACAAAAACAATTTATCCAGGGTAGTGAAAACTGAAAGAGATTATGAAAAGCTCCAGAACAACTTCTTGACATTAAATGAGTAAAGCAACCTAGAGGCAAACAAGTTAGTAAGTGCAACATGATACACATTGGGGGGGTGGGGGGTGCAATAAATTGAATGGTCAATGAAGGTAGCAATCCAGTGTGTAGCAACAGTGAAATTAAGGAAATTCAGTGCTGGGAATAATTAGGGAGGGAACAGGAAATAAATATGTAAGCTTTATTTCAATGGTTTATAAATCTATTGTGAGGACACCTTTGGAATATTGTGTACAATTCTGGTCACCCCAGTTCAGAAAGGATATTGGGAAATTGGGAAAAGGGCAACCAAAATGATCAGGGGCTTAAAACATCTTCACTATGAGAACAAACTGCAAAGTCTAGACCTCTTCAGCCTTGAAAGACATTGAAGAGGGGACCTGACTGAAATATATAAAATCATGCATGGGGTGGAAAAGATGGATAGAGAAAATAATCTTTTCTCTATAGCACAACACTAGAACCAGGGGTCACTCTATGGCTTATCCACACTTGCCTTACAGAACCAGCCCAGTAGGACTTTCCTGTCACTTTGTTCTGCTGGCAGGAAAGGCTATGAAGGCTTTCCTGGTACATCTAGAAGGCTATCCTGGCACAGTGCACCCTGCACTGGTTCTGGTACAATGTTTCTACAGCCACTTCAGAGTACCCCCTTGGATATATTTCTGTGGTACAATTTGGTGCTGATCTTTGTCCCCTTGTGCATGTCTCTCTTTGCCAGGTGGAACACCACTGGAATGCTAAAAAAAAAACACAGGTCTACCAGTGTCCCAGTATAGGTAGCCAATGTGAATGGATGGGCCCAGGGAGGGGGTGGGGGTCTTTCTATTTCTTGCTGGGATTCAGAGGGGTGTG
>MTQE01001134.1:43306438-43319822 GCA_014337955.1 Aspidoscelis marmoratus | reverse complement strand
TTCCCAATTGGATCAGCCACAGTGACGTCCTTTACCAGGTCCTGAGCATTTTGCTTTCTGCAGACTGTAGTCTCTATGCCCAGTGTTGCTTACCTGATATCAAAGACGAAAACAGAACAGACATCAACTAATGCAAGCCTCTTTTCTGTGCTTCTACTTTTAAGCCTGCTGCTTCCTCCACAGCATAATCACCATCTTTTTTGTTTCCCTTTCTTTTGTTTTCTCCTGCATTTTGACTAAAGATGAGATCAGTCCTGGGGCAGCTGCAATTGTTCATACAAATTAATATGAATTACAAACGTAAGATCCCTATCCTTGATCTTTTTTCTTATATGCCCTGTTTTCCCTGAAGATCATGACAGTTATTGTTTCCTTATACTCCCATCTTGCCCTCTACCCTAAAAGCGACCATGGTCATCAGCCACCACTACTAGCCAGTACACCAAACTGGTGCCTTGGCTATTCATATCTTTCTTGGTAGCCTGTAAAGATGACATCAAGTTTAGTAGCACTTGCCCAGTATATGGTCTTTGCTTGCTTCATATATAACAATATGCTAGAGGCTCATGTTCACCCCCTTGCTATTCTACCCTAAGCTCATTTAACCTAACCTAAACTTATCTGGAGGCCCTTGAAGTATAAATGGTCCCATCCTGAACTGTCTGGATCACTGGAGCCAAAGACTTCACACCTGAAGCAATGCTGTGCCAAAGAATGAGGTTGCATTCAGACATTGGTTACTAATTCCCTGCTTATATTCCTGCTTTATTCCAGAATATCCAAATATAGCAGAATAAGTAACCAACATCTGGAGGCAGCCTGAGACTATGTGAGCCCCATGTAGTTTAGGGTTCCCTGGTAGCTATTAGGTTTTGATTTACCCTTCAACAGCCTCCTGAAGTTTCCCCTGTAGCAAAACTCACCCCATTTGACCTCTTTCATTTATAAAGTCAACCCTCACTACAGTTTAGCAAAGCTATCAAAGCCTCAGTTGACCACAGATTTGCACAGCAAAAGACTTGTTAACTGTAGTCTGCTTCTTCCCCCCCCCTCCCCACCCCTGCACTTTTGATAGTTGATCTTGAAAGTTCTGCTGTTCTTCTTTGTTTTAAAGCCTTCCTGCCAGGTTCGTAATAACTGGAGAGGAAAAAGAAAAGGGATGGAGCCAAGGACTCATCCATTCTAAAGCATTTCAATCCCTAAACCTTTTCACTGTAAATTTAGGATATTCTACAACAGGAGCTAAATTAAACGGCATATTGCTAAATGCCTAGAATAGTAACACAGCAAAAATGGGCTGCAGTCACCTGCAGTTTTCCATGATAAGCTTGTGTTGTGGAGGCTGTATTTTTAATGAGCTAATAAAGGTGTACGAACAGGCTCCTATTATGCACTAAATAATTATAACTATAGTAAATTATACACTTTCTTAAGTTCATTTTTAATACATAATTGTGCTGAGAATATAGCTTGGGGCAGGCAGAGATATAAGACCAAAAAATATACCAAAGCATTATAATCTCGGTCAAACTTAGCAGGACATAATTCAGAGTAGCCTGCTCTTTGATCCTATACAATAATAAAGTTGTCTTGACATGTCACCATGTTCATTCCTGTTATTTGTACTGTCAGCAGTGTGTGTGCTGCAGTCTTCATAAGATATACTGGGTCTCTTCTGTTCTCTGTCTCCTATCAATCAAATCACTGTGACCTGACATTTTACAAACCAAAGCACTATAGTTATTGCCTTTCCCATTCATAAGCAAATGTAAATTGAATGTACAGCCTATTACAAAATTATCTTACCTTCCAATCACCTTAAGGAGGAGGTTTTAAAGCAAAATATGTTGCATGTATCACCAAGAAAGATTTATTTAATATCTGGAGCAGGCTTTTATGGAGCCAGGATCTTCTCATATCTTGGCAGAATCTCTTTTCTCACTAAAGAAAGAATTGGAAATATTAGCCTGAGGGTTCCCAGCAGGAATATAACACTGATTCAAATTTCATCACTTTTGAAAGCTCAGATAAATATATATTTATGTTCCTATCTGTATATCCTGTCTTCAACCATGGAAACCAAGGCCATACACATGTTGCTTCTCCCAAGTCACTGAGTAGTCCAACATCTGCTTAACTTCATAAATGTAGTGCCTTAATTTGCCATATCTTAGGCCATGTCTGCACTGGGTCTGTAGACTAATCTAGGCAACCAGTTAGAACACTCCTTTTCCATAGCATCATTGTTGTGCCATCTACCACAAGACCAAGCCTCCACTATAATGATTTGTGAGCACAGTACTGAGCCTGGGACAAGCTATGACATGGAGTGCTGTAGCCCACTCCAAGCACGGGCTGCTTGCAAGCAATACCCATAGTACTCGGGTTGTCTGGAACAGGCCAGCATGGCTTGTGATAGTCTACACCATGCAGATAGGCCCATAATACCATAATTATACCTTGAGGAGCCCTGCGTACTCCCATTGTCCATTCACAAGACATTATTCCTACCAGATAACTTCCAGAGGCCCATGCAGATCTTGGTAAACATGCCAAGACTGTGTTCACACTTAGGAAAATATGCAACTCAAAAGGACCCTAGAAACACTACCACCTGGCCCTTGTGTTCTCATCTGATCTTTAATTCACCTTTTCTTGACCAGAATTTTCATGAGAGGAAGAGGAGCAGTCTGGGGCGTGAATGATTCCAGAGTTGCCTTTTTCTTATCTGCGTGTGAACACAGCCAAAGTTTAGCTGTTCTTTTATTTGTTTGTTTAAATTTTTATCCCACCCTGTATTCAAAGGTCTCAGAGCAGGTTGCAACATTAAAAACCAGTGAGCACATAAAATGAACATATTAAAACCATAACAGTACCTGAATATAGGGATGAAAAGCCATTTCCAGTCTGGGAATGAGATCTCAGCCAGGAAGAAAGATCACTTGGAAAGAAAGCATCGTTTCCTATATGATTGTTTAAGGTTCTTATTCCTGCACATAAAAGTTCTAGCTTTCACCCAAACATGCACAAGACCACCCGTTGCATTTGACTCTTCTAGCAGTCAGATCTTCTGAAGATGCATATTGTAGCATAACCTTTGGAAAATGGCATAACTACCCCAGACCTGTGACAAGCAAAATGAAAACTGGCCATGGAAGTCTCTTTCCATTGTGTTCAAGTGTCTGGTCTTCCCAAATGTGAGAACAATTAGAGGATTTCTGAAGCATGCCTTAGGAATTTAACTTAATGTTTACTTCTATGATCCCTAAGTTTTCTTTACTTGTTTCCTTTCTTGTCCAGCTGAAACATGCCACCTGGAAGAGATACAGGACACGGTGTCTGCAGACTGATGCCCTCAGTCACCTGCAGTCTGTTCCAAAGACTGCCCTCTGTCATGTGAGAGATGATGACAGTGGAGGCAACTTACCTGAGCTGATTTGTGACCAGGGTCATTAAAAAACAAAAAGAAAATGGACAGCATCCATAAGCACTCCCTGTTTATCCTTTAATCATGCCAGGCAGAACCTCTGAAGCACTAGCAGTATGAACAGCATGCCCTCCACCTCCAAAGTGGGATCTGGCACTTCCAGTCTCAGACTGTTGTGCAGAGATAGCTTCAGATGAGATCCACATTCTTCGCAATGCAGATTAAGAATGGTAAGATGGTAGCACTCCTCTGAAAGCATGTGGCACACTGTCCCACAATCAAGATCAAAGATTATGATTCCTTCTCAGAGTTGTTTCTCCTGCTCTGCTGTAAGAGCACCATCTGGATGCTGCACTCATCCAGCATACTCACTGCTCCATGGGAGTGAGAGGTGTGCATGAACCCTACCCCTTATGGTGCATTCATAGCACCAAAAAGTCATCACGTGCATCTGAAAGCACATGAATTTCAGGCTTTAACAAAAGAGCAGATGCAAAAATTTGCATCTTTTCATTATTCATACTTGACTGGTTCATACACAACAGAATTCCGGTGAAATGGCCCAATAATAACAGCCTTGTAGCTAGATGACACAACTCGACATAAATGAAATAGTGTCATTATTGTGAGAGACAACTGCTTGACAGATCCTTTCAAGTTTACAGTCAAGGGCTGCAGAAACTCTACAGTTCTTCTTTTATTCTTCTTCTAACCGAATAAGCAGTTCGATAAATCTTCTTTCTCTGCCTATTAGTTTCAGAGCTGGTTCTTATGTTTCAGTACATAAGACATAAAGAATAAAGAAGCACAGTATTTCTATTAAAGAAAAGAGAAGTTGTGTCTAAATTTTCAGTAAGTCAAACTAGTGAGTTACAACTATATTTTCCATGGTGATTCATCATAAAAGTGAAATGACCAGGATTTCTGTCTTCCTTTTTAATGAGAAAAGATTTTATGGGTTAGAAACAAAATAAAATTTGAACTAAGCCAATTGGTGGTCCTGTTTATAGTATGGATTCCTAGCTGTCTCTAGAAACTTACTTATACTTGTATCTATAATGTATGATTTTTCCAGTTTTTTTTTCTTCTTATCTTTGGGCCCCAGGAAACACAATTATCCGGACAGAATGCTCCCCTTATGACCCCTTTTTAATATCAAGGTGCAGCTTGGGTACCAGAACAGCAGCCATAAATCAGCAATGGTGTGTCTCAGCACATAGGTCTCAGCACATAGTGACCAAGTAATGTAGAAGTGGTCCAGAGCTTCCACATTCTTAACCCATCGTCTTTCAACAAGACATAAAATTAAAAGAAAATGTAAAAAGAATCAGCTAGTGAAAAGTAGGTGAACTCTCATGTGCTTGAAGACCTTGATTACATGGAATTCTGCAGGATAAAGGTATTCCATACTTACAGTGCAATCTAAAGATTATTTGCCACTAAGTGGGAACGACTCTGCATAAACTGTAACTCCAGTGCTACCACTTTCCATGTAGTTAAGCAATGACAATAGTAAATAGTTACTAAGCAAAGCTGTTTTTTATATGAAATATCTGGGATTACACTAAATCACATAAATGCACAGGCAGGTGCTGAAAAACAAGCCATAATCTCTATCTTCTTGACAATTAGGCAGAAGGCATTGATGCCCTAACATCACTGCAGGGGAATTTTCATTCTTCAGTTGTGATGTTGCCAACTGGAAGTCATTGCTCTTTACAACTTCCTATGTTTGACAATGGACAGTTTGCTCAATTTCCCTCGGGAGATCAAAGACTGTACAAGCCATCCATGCAGCAGCAGTAGGGCCACTGATAGAGCACTTCATCCTATTCAAGCATCCTATTCAACCATTCTAAGGAACACTTAGGGTAAAATGACAGATGGATGAACATGAGTCTCGGGCATATTGATATATATGAAGAGAGCATGGCTTTCAAAGACCACATGCTGGGCAAGTGTTGTTGCACTAAATGACATCCTTACAGGCTACCAAGAAAGAGATGAATAACAAAGGCTTCAGTTTGGTGTCCTGGCTAGTGGTAGTGGCTGATGACCATGGTATCTTATAGGGTAGAGGGCAAGATGAGATTAGAAAGGCAAATCATTTAATAGTAGAAGAAACAACATAAGGCTGTGATTCTCTTCAAACTCGTGAAAACTGAGGCTGCATTTCTACCTACCATGAACCTGGAGCAAACCCAGATTTCTCTGATCCAAGTTTGCTCCAGGTTCTTCTGCGGATTGGGTTCTAGGCCGGGAACCACACCAAGCACGCATTGAGCTGATCCCACAGAACCCACAGGTGCACAAAAGCACAACTGCAAGCAGCACAGTGAGCCACCACCCCCACCGCCACTGCTGCCAGCCTCCTCTGAGGGGCAGCCTCTCCTCCGTGCACCCCTGTTGAAACAGGGAGGGAAAAGGAAGGCAGCCACTGCCAGCCTCCTCCTCCCAATGTCCTTGGAAAATGTTAGTTCATCAAAATTATTTCCAAGATAGTCATAAAACACCAAATCATTCAGCATTACCTTCATCATCCATAATGAAAGCCTTAACTCTAGTGCTCACATTAACCCTTGTGGGTAAGTATGGATTACTCTCTACTACAAAAGAGCTCTGAAAACCAAATAGTTCATTACTTATTTCAGTCCTGTATTATTATTTTATAAAATATAAAATATTTGCATGAATTTTCAAAGATGAAATTTCATAGTGACAAATACCAACTTAAAATTTTAACAAGTGTTTTTATCTTTCAGGTTGTCAGCAACAAAATTATCATATCTTTCCAGAAAATGGCTTTTTAAAAATATGGCAAAAGCATATTAAGTTGTCAGGCTGGCAAAGAATGACCACGAGACTCTTTCTTGAAAAAGATGAACAGTGATTTATTTCAGCTCAGCGTTAGGACATTTCTTGTTGGGAGCAACTTGGAACAGAAAGCCCAGCATATTTTTATGTTTCATAGCTGGGCAGGGTTTGGCCCTTAACCAATGAACAATAACTATCTTTCAACACCAATTTAAACTTGGTGTCAAAACCTTCTCAGCAGGGAGGGGGGGAGTCAACTGTCAGTTCCCTGCTGAAGCAAAACAACAGACAGCCATTATCTACTTTAATACTCATATGTACATATATACAGAATCCCATAGATGGCAGAGATCTTACATAATTATGGTAGGCAGCTAACCCTGCCTGACATAAACATTTCATAGTTTTAGAAGTATCTGATTAAAAAATGCTTTCCATACATCTCCTTACATGTCTGCCTTTTTTTTTCTCACCCAAGAATCTGATATAAATCAAAATCAGGTTTTGACATACGATTATGAATTCCAAGTTTAAAATAAATTTTCAGGAAAAGGACACACAAGCGCTGGAATAAAAGTAAAACATAAAGTAGATCTTGGTGTCATTGTTGGAGACCTTAAATTTTGTGGGTAAGTAACAAATTCCAGCTTTAAAGTTACTTTTCACTATAACTTTTTAAAGTTTAGGGGGGAAATAATTAGATTTCATCATACATTTTGCCAGCTCACATAACCAACACTGTGATCATCATCATTTATACAATGACCCAAATTCCTTTTCACACTTTACCAGCTAATTCTCACTCTGCTCAAGAGAACGACAGGCTTGAAAGATTTGTTCTGCTTTTGTGGTCAAAAAGACAACAGATATAATTTCAGATGCACAGTAATTTATTGCTGCACCACTTCAATTGTTATCAGACAGTACTATATGAACATTACTCATGAAATTATTTTATGTAATGAACAAACAAAAGTAATATACTTTCTAGCAAAGTGTCACTCAATATTTTAAAAAATCAATTTCATGTGACTAAATATCTGCAGAGTAGAAATACTATTCATACTTCAGTCTACAATTTGTTCCACCTCCTGGTATTTAAATACTTTTTGTTTTTAAAAAATCCTGATATTAGACAGTATGAAAGAACATTATGTACTGAAATTATATGAAGAAGGGGGTGGTACCATATAATTCTACAATTCTGCTTTTCTCTTCAGGGTACCTGATATGACAGCGGCTGCTTCCATACACATTTAAAAAGGTTCCTTTTTAATTCACATTACAGGCCAGAAAATTAGGGATGTGCACAAATGTTTTTTTCAGATTCAATTCGATACGAATCAAATCTTTTGACATTTGTATTCAGCTGGATGACGAATTTGAATGCCATGAATCTGTATCTGGGTTAAAATGGCTTTGAATGTTCGTTGAGTATTCGTGCCGCCTCCCCCGCTTTAGCCCTCCTCCAATGTCACAAAGGACATGGTCAACCGCCACCTGCATAAGGTCGGCCGATGTCACCATGGAAACCCTTGGGAAGCAGGCTGTGCTCAAGGGCATCCCACACCAAAAGATAGCTGGCTGGACTCCTGTTTGGGTTATTAGGATAAGGGCCTTTGCCTCCGACACACTTCCTCCCAGAGCCATGGCCAGGCAGAATTCCATTTAGAGCTGGAATGCCTAAGTCTTCACCCTTGTTACCACCTTTCCAGCTGGCATCAACAACCAGACAGTGGGTTATTTTTTCCTGAATTCACAAAAACTCCCACCAGCTGATCGGTTAATGGGTGCAACCCCTGGCTGATAGGTGTGCCGTGCCACGGGGGTCTGGGACCCAGTGGGTCGGACCTGGCAATGCTTCCCACCGGCGCCTAGCACCCTGGAGCCCTGCCCTGCCTGATCAGCACAACAGGCTGGGTGGGGGCATGGCCCAAAGGCCCACGGATCACTCACAGCCAACCCCTCCTGCCTCAGTCAATGGTGGTGGGGCCTGGCCTGTATTTGGAGGATCATAGCTTCCCCACTCTGGTTCTTCTTTCTGCAGCAGTATTCATTGGATATGAATACAGTCGGGTTTCATGAACCTAGGGCAAATTATGTGCTGTTAACGTTAGTTAAATTGATCAGGACTTAGTTTAGAAAAGGAAGCAAAATTGCTGCAATACTGCTTATAGTGTGCATCTAAAGGGCACATGCAATAGTCTTTCTGGACTCAGTCTTTTTGACTTAAAATTATTTGTTTCAATAGTAACATATAAATAGAGTGGAATAAAATGCTTTGCATTTCTGGGGGAAAAATTTTCCCATATTGAATCAGATGCAAGAAAATTAGTAAGAGGGGCATTTCAGCCCCTTGAACATTATGGTTGCCCTTTTCTGCACCTCTTCAATTTCCACAATATATACTTTCTGAAGCAAGGTAATAGAATCATGCACAATATTCCAAATGCGGCGTCACCATAGATTTCTTTACAAACAGGACATTTTCTCACACTTGATTTCACTGGAACTTGGGCACACTGTCAACTCAAGCCGGCAATAACAATTTTTACTGCCTAGATTTTTTTTCAATCTATTTGAGAAATTAATGTGTGGTGTTTTGTAACCTTCCAGTATTCTGCATTTAGCAAAGAGGCTTGAGTATTTTTCCTAGCCAAGCCTGGTGATAATCTCAGTACCTGGGGAAGAGCCTTTGGTATTTTTAAAGTTCATTTGAGGTGTAAGCAATAAAATGAAACATGTCTGAAAATAAAAAGAACAAGAGTCAGGGAACCTTGTAGCCTCCATTACCTGAAGCTCCCAGGTAGAAAAGTATATCTCTTCATATTATTGATAGAAATAATACACTTTTGTTCTTCCTGGGCTTATGTTCTGTAGGGATCAGTGGATTCAGAATAGTTGGCCCCACTTATGCTGACCATGGGAAAGCATAGGCAGGATCTGTGCCATCACTGAGGCCTTGAAGCTTTGGGGGCTGATTTGAAACTATAGCAGGTAAGTGAGGAAAGGGTCTTGGAGATGGTGATGCTTATGAGGAAAAGAAGCAATTCAGGAAACTTCCCATCAAAACCCCTGTATGAACCATTGTACTAATCTTGTATCTCCCACCCCTTCTTTAATATCCTGTTCATGTTCACAACCCAGAGCTTTTTTTTTTCCGCAGTCTTATAAATTTCTTCTCTAAGGGTGCATCCCCATGGAAGCCAGTTGCTTCTTTCGTGACGCATGTCATAAAAATCCACATTGTCACGCACAATATAGCGTCCCCATGTGGTTTGGGGCAACACAGATTCAAATCGTACATGCCTGTCCCCATGGAAGCCACATCTTTTAGGTTCTTTTCGTACCTTCCCCAGCATCCCACTTTTTAATTTGCCCAGTTGTTTTCTGTGTAACCTGGAATTACTTTGTAAGCATTTACAGTTATAGAAGTTCATATAAACACACACACAGGATAAGGCCAGAAAACACTCCCACCTCAAGCCTTGGAAACACCAGAAACACAACAGAGAGGTTTGCCATTTGCATTGCTAGAGCTGCTGAACAGAAACAGGACCATCCAGTGCTCAGCATGCAAATGGCCCCAATAATTCCTGTTGTTAAATAGTCTGGGATGGTCTCTGGAGATCATTCCAAAAGGTTAAGTGTGAATTCAGCCCAAATCTTATTTGTGTTGCTGTGTGTAGGGTGTGGTGAAGCTGTACTGATTGAATTTAGGGCTATACCAAAATACTGGCAGATTATGGCTATAAAACTAATAAAATATTGTCTGATGCCTTCTTAGAGTAGCTAAATGTGTGTGTGTGCATGAAGACAGAATACTGGTAGAAGTTTTCAAACCAATTTCCTAAATTAAATATTAATATATTAAACTATTTGTTTTCTAAATTAAACAAGCTCCATTCTGAATTTTATACCAAAAATAATTTCTAACATTTTCAAATATCAATATCAGAATCAAAGTTGAATTGATGAATGTAAATATATCACTCTAAAAGTGAAATTAATTACACTCAGGATTTTAATAGAAGTGAAATTAAAATTTAGCAGAATGTGAACCTGACACCATCCATTACAGGTTTACCACTAAGACAGTTTTAAGCAAGAAATATTTATTTTATGAGATTACACACATAGGAAGCAATTTGATTAATTATCTCTTCCCTTTCATGTAATTCTAATCATACTGAATGCAAATCAGGAACAGTTGTTACATTGATATTATTTGTTACTATGGAAGAAATGTACTCTTGAGGCGAGTTCCCATTACCACTTTAAAATGGTTTCAAAACAGTTTGGATCCTTGTCGTTCCCACCCCCACCCCCAATCAATTAAAATGGTTTGGATCCTCTTTGACCTCATTCCCAATCAGTTTCAGGGATATTTTGAGGATTATTTGGCTTAAAAACCACCATTCATTAAAGTAAAGAGAATTGACACTAAATATAACACTTTTGGCAGTTTTAGAAGGCTACCGGTTCCCATAGCACCATCAAAATAAAAAGTGCTGAATCTAACCTTACTCCAAACACAATGCACACCCTATAGCATAAGTGATTATCAGTGGGTATGATTATAGGCTGAATGATTCGTGCAATGGAAACTCTGTTTTTTAAGAAATAAAACCTGTCTAATGTGCCCTAATTTCAGCCAGCTTGATCTCATTATGCTTAAGGGATTTAAGTAGAAGCAATTTCTGTAAAACAGAGAAAAGCAATTGTATTTGGGGCTAGGTGTAGTCACTTGGTACTGCAGCTGAATTCAAGCCCTAATGCTCCCATCCTCCAGGATAGAGTTTTGATGAATGTGACTTTCCCCCTTTGTTTATTCTATACTAGTTAAGGATTCTTGGATCAAGGGCTTCTCTGCATCTACCTTAGGGATTACAGAAACACATTGTCATTCTGCTTCTGCTGTCCCAGAAGTGTTCCACACCATTCCTAAGCTTTAACTGCTGTGGACAAATTAAAAGCTGTCCACACAACCAGTTTTCTTCTTTCTTTCTGATAATACAGGAATTGGGCAACATCCAAACCAGGGTGTTAGATGCCTGAGAAGCAGTTACTGAGAAATATTTATGGGATACTGCTATTGCCCATGTGTTTTTCTTAGGGCCTTCCCATAGGCATCTGCTGGGTCACTGTGAGACTCAAATTCAGGATTAGATGGTCTGATCCAGCATAACTATGTTTATAGTCTTATACTTTGAAACACAGTATTCAAAACTTTGTGGAAATTCTGTGTATATGAAGGTTCAACTTCTAATGAATGCAAAATTACGTTATAATGTAATAGATCTTCGTGAAGCCTGCTAGCGTACGAAAGTCAGCGTTCCTCAGTTCTTCAGCAATGCTTAATTATTTCTGCTTTTATGGCACATCTGCTCATCTACAATTCTAAGACTTCTAAGAAACGGGTGTGAGAGTTGTCGATTAGGTGTAATGGGAGTTTTAGGGGCAAAATGCCAGCCCTGACTCTGAAATCTCTGCTTTTGAGGTTTAATTCTGACTGATCAAATTATTTCACCACATTTTTTATTAAAATTTTCAAATTATACCTCATATACAATAAGCTCTAATTGGAACTGAAGAAGAAACTTCCCACTGGGACAACCCATGGCTCCACTCACGTCCATAGGGGTTTGCCAGTGATCTTTCAGTAGAAGTCAGTGTTTGAATCTTTGACAAGAAGTGTATGTAAGAAAAGACTAAAGATTGAGAGTTGATTAATGAAGTGAGTCAGATTGAGGTTATTTTAGGCAATTCCATAGAAGACTAATATTTTCTGAAGGAAATATTATTTTTTTTACCTATCTGTTTTGCAGAATGGTATTGAAGGCAAATGCAACACAATGTACTTGCTTCAGCCTACTGTAAAGGCTGATGAACACCTAATGATCAAATCCAAGGGCTTAAGTGTCTGTGATAACATGCCTATAAAGATTGTTGCTGCTGCATATGTCCCTCCATGCCAGTACTGCCAACAGGTTAGTATGGTAAATGTGTTTGTGTGGAGATAATCTGAACTCTTGTACTCAACTGCAGAAAAATTCCTGTTTTGTTGCTCGTATTAATTTTGTGTTGATAATCAGCCTCAGAAGGACAGAAAAAAAGAGAAGGTTGGCAGTCATAGTGGTGTCTTGCAAGAACTTTGCAAGGGATAATCAGTCTGAGACTGAGGGCCATTCTGCACTTGCCTAGTGAGGCCCTCTGTTCTGGCCCACAGCAAAGCATTTGCATGGTGATGCTGGTTCAGACCAGCTCCCATGATCTTTGCAGTTGGCCTCTGAAGGCTCTGATGGCTGAATGAAGTTTCCTAGCCTCGGAGATCCAATTTATACGGCATGCTTTGGTGCATCTACAAAATGGGTGCCGCAGTAGTCCAGAAAATGGAGATGTGTCTTCCACACACTTCTGTGATCCAGTCTGGCCTGAATTGGTACATTTATAGTCCTCAGCGTTAAGGGCTATTAGTAATCCAGATCAGGGGACCTCTGGATTGCAGTCCATCCCGTGCAGGAGCATAACAATGGTGGTCAGATCTTCTCTAATTTGCAGTAACGTGTGGCCAGGAGAGACCTGAAAAAGTCCATGAGGGATCCTCTTCTAGTTTATATGTAAATGCAGAAAAGACCTTCAGATCCTAAATTATAAGATAATGCAGGGATGGTACTTGAGATGTCTTCACTTGCAGAATGAGGTGCCTGATAAACCACCTTCTTCCACCTTATCGCCATTTGCAGTGTCAAGAGGTGTGATTGCCATCCAAGATGCCATTTTCTGAGGGCATGATTTTGCTGCTCTCAACAGGGGCACTACAGTTGCCACCAAAATAATGTCTCTGTGCTAACAAATTGAAATGATCGGACATCATTACAGTGACAGTCCCAGTGCCAACTCCACGCATCTGGGAACAAGACATCTCCATTTCAAAGCAGGAGGTGAAAGCATGGGTGAGAGCATGTGAGGTTATAGCAAAATAAATTCAAGTAGCACATAAGGATGAAGATACTACCTGGCTTTGACATTTCCAATTCTATTCTTTGTAAATGGCTTGAAAAACAAAAATAGAAGAAAATAAAGTGAAAAACAAAAGTCTAGAAGAGAGAGTCAAGACACTGAAGCAGATTAGAGAAGAAG
>MTQE01001134.1:43283142-43302728 GCA_014337955.1 Aspidoscelis marmoratus | reverse complement strand
AGGTCCCCTCCAACTCTACCATTCTATGATTCTATGATTCTATGAACAATCTTCTTAAGCTGTTTTCCACTCCTTTCCCCTTCTTTCCTCTCTTTTTTGTTCACAAACTTCCTTGTGTTTAGCCCTATGGAGATATTAAACTACTTTAGCACAAAGGTCCAGACCATTTCTCTAGTTACCTGAATTACCAGCTTACAAGTCCCATTATAAAGACTATTAATGCAGATTCACAGTGTTCCATTATATAGCACGAACAGTATTTTTGACATTAGCAAACCTCTACAAACGTGATCAATTACACTCTACCCCTTTTTCCCCATAAAAATAAAAATTTCCAGGGCACAGCAACATATGCTTACAGAATTAAGGATACTCAAAAGAGAGAAAGAGAAAGAATGATTATGCAAGTTGATGTTCTGGAAATCCAACAATTCACACCATTCAATGAGTTAAATGGAGGAAATTCATAATGGAAGCCAGGTATACCATTCCTCTGTATAATGTCTCCAGTTTTACAAATGGCTTTAATTTAATAAATTCATTCTAAATAATTTAATCAAACTCCATGGGATGAATGTTCAATATCTGGCTGTGTAATGTTTGCCAGCATTTCATATCATAAACCCACAAATTATCTGAGAATGTCACAGTTATCCATAAATATAAAGCATGTGTAACCATATCCAAATCTCTGCTAGCTGAAGCTGCCAGTCTTTGAATATTTTATTTCTAATGGATATTATTTGATATATATCTTAACAGCCAAAGCAAATAAAATTTGGTACAAAAATTGACCATGTTTATGGTTGCTATAAAATAATCTGAAACGAAACCCCCTGAAAAGAAGAGCCTTGGAAGACTGCAAGTAATGGAAAGATACTTAGGTGTCATATTACATATATAAGCCTGGGATTCTATTTTAAATATCTTTTAGGAACACTCTATACGCTTTATCTTTTTATTGTTGTAAATCACTTTAGGATATCCTGGTGAAGTGCAGAATATAAATTCTTAAATAAATATGATGGTAGTCCCATGTTTAAAACTGTATTTAAGGAGGGGGATTTCATTGTGAAAAGGAAAAAATAGCAGTAAGTCCTAGCTTTGAACATATACTTGCTCTAAATTAAGATACAATGCATATTTCCTGCTGAATACCACTTGGTTTCTGTATGCTCAAATACTGGTGTTTCAAGAGAAGCACAGAGTCTAGATCATGATAAGTAATTATTCCTCTTTACCTTGGCCATACCTCATCTAGAGTTTGGTCATACCTCATCTAGACATTGACAGACTAGAGCAAGTCCAAAGGAGGGCTACCAAAATGGTTAGGGGTCTGGAAACTATGCCCTTTGAGGAACAATTGAAGAATCTAGGAATGTTTGGCCTGCAAAAGAAAAGACTGAGAGGAGACATGATAGCAGTCTTCAAGTATCTGAAGGGCTGTCACAGTGCAGAGAGATCATATTCTCATTTGCATAAGATGGAAGGACTAGAAACAATGGTATGAAACTTCAAGACAGTCAATACAGATTAGATATTAGGAAAAGAACTCCCTTACAGTAAATGGAATAGGTTGCCATGAGAGATAGTAAGCTCTCCTTCACTGGAGGTCTTCAAGCAGAGGCCAGACCTACATCTCTCTGGGATGGTTTAAGAAATCCTGCATTGGGTTGGACTTGCTCATCCTAGAAGTCCCTTCTAACTCTATAATTCTATTATTCTGTGCTTATTTCAGATATCACACTCAGGTATAAATGACAACAGTTTTAGTCAAAGGCTGTTTCTGCACAGAAAGGGGAAGGATGCTTCAAGTAATTGATCATCTTTGATCCTCAGAATGCTGTCTGCACAATAACATATGCTTCTCTCTAAAAATTCACACCAAGGAAATCTCCAGCTGCAATTTGATGGAGATGGCAAGTTTCTCACCCAACCCCTATGGCACATCAGTTGTAACTGTGAGAGTCCAGTCTCAAAATTACGAAGAGTCCTGCCTTGGAGAGAAAGTAACTTCCTCCACCTGTCATATTGTGGCTGAGATTTGCCTCACTGTGAATTGACCAGTGGGAAGAATGGCTTCCACCACCCTTAGAATCAAAGTAGAGATTCCCAGCTTCAAATCTGAAGGTGGGTTCAAATCTGAAGCTGTGTTTGAATACCAAAACAGCAGCATAGTGACAGCTTATGGCAACCTAGCTAACAGGAGTATAGCGTGGGAAGAATGAGGCCACAATCTTTTTCCACATGATGGTGGAAAGTGTTGCACAGACTTTGCACCCTCATTGTTTTAATATATGCTTTTATTGTTTTAATACATTTGATTTTGGGCTGGATAGAAATATAAATAATAATAAATTCTGCATTCAAAACACCATAAAGAGGCTGTGCAGATCTTCTCAAAGAAAAGATCGAGAATCCTCTTGCTCCAGATCAAAAAAAAAGAAGCTGACTAGATATTTTTTTAAACCACAACATAATTTCTTTAGTCACATTTTCATCTGTTTGACACTATCTAAGGAATGAATGAATATCAAATATGTTTACAGCGGTGATGGCCAACCTATGACACGCGTGTCACAGGTGACACACCAAGCCCTTTTGGGTGACACACCTGGTCACCCTGGCACCTGGGCATGTAGTGCTTGCTTGTTCTTGAAGTGTGTGAAATACCAACTTTCAATTGAAGATTTAGCAAATGAAATTCAGCAACAAAAGTCAATAATGTAACGAATTATTTGTTTTTGCTTTTAAAAAATACATATATCAAAAATATAACTTTTTTACTAGAGCTACAAATATCACAAAATTATGGATATTTCTAGATGTGACACAGCACCTGAGTTAAGCTAGGTTTTCTTGCAAATTTTGACACACCAAGATCAAAAGGTTCGCCATCACTGGTTTACAGGATAGTTAAAATCAAAGTTTACTAATCATAGTTGCCACTTTTTTTAGATAGGGCTTGAAGATCAGAGAAGCTACAAATAAAGGACAAAGCAATTTACACTTTCAAATGTATCTTCTGGTTACCCATGACTGACTGACTGACTGACTGACTGAATGAATGAATGAATGAATGAATGAATGAATGAATGAGTGAATGAATGAATGAATGAATGAATGAATTTTGTTAACCATGTGGGACATTTTCCCTGCTCCAATAAAAGCCAGTTTCATTTCAAAATCCTAGATAAGACTTTGCATTATGCATCCACTATTTGCTCATCTAATTTTCTTTCCTTTTTAAAACTCTCCTTCCACATACAATAGGCAGAAACTGGAGTTTGTCAGTTCTCATGTCTATTTGCCACTAATGCCTTCTGATTTGAAAATATATTGGTCAATTTTATATAATTTTAGCAATGAACTTCCCCTGCTTCCTGTTATAGTGAAACTCAAAAAGAAAGAAAAAGAAGTTTAAAGTTAACTACGTAAATGTAACTTTACTAATTTACCAATGTTTTAGCATGGAACAATATCTCCACAATTCTTCTTTTTTAGATTCAAGATAGATTGAAGTACTTAGCAGGACATACAGGTGAGAAGTTTCCAAGTGATAACACAGTGAGATTCCTGCAGTTAGTCCAACTTCTTCGTGTATCAGAGCAAACAAATCATTTTGACTTCTTGTTCAAAGAGTACTCCAGCCAGCAAGTGAGATAATGGAGGAATTACTTGTAGTATTTGAAAAGCATAACTGAATAAGATTTAAATTAAGGTGATCAGAACTCAGCCATGACTGCTGATTCTATTCCTGCAGGAGACTCATTTTGATTTAGCTACTGCTGCTGGTACTCCAAATGCAATTAAATTCCTAAGGCATAAGACTGAGCAGAGAGAAATCTCCAAAGTCAAAGCAGCACAAACATTTATTGTATTCTTCCATTTCTGCAAAGCATCTCAAGAAGTAGTAGAATAAACTATAGTGAAATATATCTTGCATTTTGGAATTTTTACAGATTGAAGTTCTGTTTCTTAAAGACAGTGGGAAGTACAAAGACTCACTGAAAAAGATTTTAGTGTTCACATTTATTGCTTCATTGGAAACATCTGAAAGCATGATATACCTAGCTTGTAGAGCCATGTTCAGACCTGGGTTTGTCAGACTGGCATCAGATTCAAGCCTTAGCATTTACTCATACATGTGCACACATACCACGTAAGCACATCTAGAATGGGGTCTAGAGGAGGCTCAGGGGTCACCCATGAGGGGTGCCCCAAACTCAAGACTTCAAAGCCCCTCCGAAGGTGCTTTCAGAGACTAGCGCAGGCTCCAAAGAAAACCCCTTGCAAGAGCAATGCCACTGTCAAAGGCTCCGGAGGATCTTCAAAGTTAGCGGCAGATCGCTTCAGAGATGCTATGGAGCCACTCCAGAGGATCTTCAAAGATTCTCCGGAGCATCTATGGAGGATCTTCAAAGATTCTCCGGAGCATCTATGGAGATTGCACCTCCTGTCCCCCAAAACACCTGGGGTGACAGGCGGATCCCTCATGGGTAGATCTGGATTTGCACATGGGTGTTCCGGGGTTTCCACAGCAGGCAGGCTAGCACGTATTGCTATTGGGTGCTAGACCACCCATGGAAACACATTAGGTACTTCATTTAATCCAGATCTACTAGTACCCATTCCTTAGATCCGGATCTTCGTAGATCTGGATTAAAGGAGCTCAGTGGAAAAATACCACAGGGTTGCTCAGTCAGGTCAAACAGAATACTGCGTCTTGCCCTTAAAATACAGCTTTATTCACTTTTTAAGAAACATTATTTTAACCTTAAACTGTTTGTGAACTGCTCACAAACTGTTTGATCCTGGTTCTAGGTCAAATTGAACTCAGGGATGTTTGGTTCAGCTCAAATGGAACATTAGAACCTAAGTTCATGTGTACCTCTAATGCACTGTCTACAATCTTCTCCTGTCTCTTTTATTTTTCTGGAATGATTCTGCTTTCTCTGTTCTTCTTTAATCTCAAATCATTTTTGCCTGTTCCATATCCATTTGAGCAACTTCTAATACAAGTGCTCTTTTGATCTTAATTTATTGTTGTTGTCTGGAGCACTGAACCAAGACCAATTCCTTGTGATTACGAAGCACATATATAGAAGTGTTTTACCAGTATCATCTTTCAATGAGATGGCATGGTTTGAGCCTAAATTCCTTCTTGTCCAGGAAACTAAAGTACCACTGAGCTATGAAGAAGTAACAGAGATTTCCTGATACAATATTGCAGTAACTAATTTATTTATCTACTGGTTTATCCTTCTTTTTACCTTTTGCAAAATATGTACTATATATACGTTATATATCTGACATTTAAGTATAATTTAGCTATTTAAAGACACAGCTATTAAACAGGAAACACTTTATGTGTCATCAGTACTCAACAGTTAATCACATTTAATTAGTTTTATTGGCCTATTTTTTAATGAATGGATGTCTGTCAAATATCAATAGGTACTTTTTTCTAGTGCCTTCTTAATCATATGGAGAATTGAATAAATATATTGAATTTATATGTTGCTGTTTGGTGAATCATCAAGGAAAATCTGTAAATTAATCTTACTGGAATTAATTTAACTCTGTGCTCTGCCTTGTAATATTTTGATAAAGCCATTTAAGGAATATTTTAATTAAATGTAATTAATAAGTAATAGTAACTCTACTTTGGTGCATATTAAAATTGTCTTGTTTTGTAACATTTACATATTTCTACTGTGATTATCACAAATATATGATATTTCAACAAGAATAATGAACTGGCATTAGGCTGTTTGGGATTTTTTAAAATGTGGCATATTACTTACAAATAAGCAGCCTGCCTTGATCAGAAAATTTACTGGGTTTTCTTACTTGGTTTTAACCAAGTACAGACTAAACACATTTTCATATACCACTTCTGAGGCATCCTTGTGATGCTGCATACAGCTTTCTTGTTCCACCATAAAAGTCCATTTCACAGTCGCATTACTATAATACTTTTCTTTCCTTTTCCTTCAGATGTGCACATGTTTATGCAGCACTTACCTATTACTATAGTGGTCTTTGGAATGAAACATTCCAAATCTTAGCATGGTAGGATGTCCATGCTGAGATTTGAAATGACTTAGATGCTTTCTTCTTCTTCTTCTTCTTCTTCTTCTTCTTCTTCTTCTTCATTTAACAGAAATTAAGACGTTAGTTTGAAGCAGTATTTGTGAAATGAAGTCTGAAAATGTCCCCAAAAATATATTGCACCTTATTGATTTTGTCTGTGGCTGCTGCACAATTTGTGGGACAGAGTTCCAAGAAATGGTGCTTATTACCAGCTCCATATTGCAAGGCATACCTTGTACTTTTTAACATCTTTGTGCTTCACATGCAACATTTCTCCTTTCTATTTATCTGCAGGAATGAGACATCTGCTATCACTTGTAATATTGAAGAAGCACCTGCTATTAAGTCATCACCTGTTTTCATCCCTGAGACACTGCCTAATGTAATGAAACAACCCTTTGATTCTGCATCAGAAGAAAGCCATGAAGTAAAGCATGAAGTAGTCCAACCTGGCTTTTGTGTGCTTTATCTCTATTTGCTTCTAATATAGTATCATGTTGCTTTTTCATAGAAAAAGCAGGCATGGTTTATCATAAAATGTTTTTTAAAAAACATCAACAAAATAGTGTTTAACTGATAATAAACACTACTACATTGTAATAGTACAGATTTAGCAGCTAGTAGGGATGGGTGAAAAATGTTTGTCACCTTTGCAGTTTATATGAATTGTTGGGTGTATTTGAAGACTGACTTTCCTATGCACAGTGGAAGCTTTTGTTCCTTTGAAGCTTCGCAGAGATTCAGATGGGATTCAGAGGGGCAACTGGTGGAGGCAGGAATTTGAATCAGGGTGGGGGTGGGAGAGTTGTGCACATCCCTAACAGGCAGTATAGCTTCCATAGATGTGCCATAGTTACCCCACAGGATTTTCTAATTAAATAGTATAGACATTTTATAACAAGAGTTGTTTATTTTTAGTATTTGTATCCTGTCCTTCAGCCCAGTGTCCTAGGACAGGTTACAAGATTAAAAATATGATATTTATAACAGTTAAAATGTGTGATGCCCATGTCTATTTTTAAACATATTTATTGTAAATTATTTGTGTTGTATTCAGATGTATTTATTGATGTACGGCATTTATATAAAAAGTATTAGGAACAGGTAAGCAATGGGTTGGAACTCCCTGATTAGCATACTAAGGGGAGGGGGAGAGAAATGCCCACAGGTACAGCCAATCAGGTGCTGGCTCATGGCAGGCGGGAGGTATAAAAAGCACTTCCAAAGAAGAAAAGCGGTTCTGTGCTTGGGTTTTCTCAAGGAGGGAGGTCTGGGTGAAACCATTCTGTACCTGAGGAAAGATTACTCTCACAGTTCCAGAATTCTTAGGCTAGGATAAGCCAGCGGAAGTATTCTTAAGCAGCCTAGGGGGTTAGGTTAATAAAGCTGTGTGTGGTCTGAAACAAATTCACTTATTTGAACTTGATTGTTCATACAAGCCTTGTTCTCTTTTTAAATTTATTTATTTATAAATAAAGCAACTGTTGTGAAAACAATAAAGAATATTCTTCGTAATTTCAAGCACATTTGCCTGCAGTATTTATTATTAAGCTTTGAGGTTTGCCAGGGTAAAGGGAGCCTGTAGCTTTAAGAACAGGGAAAGCGAGAGAGAGAGAGAGAGAGAGAGAGAGGGCACTGTGTGTGGTGTTAGAGACGCTTTCTGCTTGTATCTTTAAACAGAAGGCAGGAGAAGTGGTGCACTCTTTGGCGCAGGGCTGGAGAAAGGCTTGGCCAGTGGTGAGGATTATAATATTTGGGCATTTGATTTATTTCAAATGATAGCCAGACCCAGAGAAGGGAAAGAGATCTGCCTTGGCTGGGGGGTGCACCACACAACCCATATATCATTGCTAGATAATCTGGGTTTGATATACAGCAAGTGCCTTATTGTTTCACAGATAAATGTAATGACATTTTAGGGCAACTCCTGGTACAACTAAACTTTTCATGGATTGATCTAATTAAATAGAACAGTTCTGCAGTGTTTTTTCTCTTTGTTTTTCTTGTGCAATGGATGAAGTAGAATGTCAATTAGTTTGGTAATAATATGCCAGGGACACCATTCCATGCTTTCTGTACTTAGATGGCCAATGTCCAGGAGTTTATAATGGCAGCTTTCCAACAAAACTCTAATACAGGAGTTTGTAATCTTCAATTCTGGGTTTTGTTTATTATCTGTTCTACAGAAGTTGAGTCAACAGAAAAATCCTATTAATCAAAACATCAAATGGATTTAATTCAACCCGCAGAATGATTTGAATATATAAAAATAGAGATGAGACTACATCCCAGAAAGACCTGGGACTTCAGTATATCTGCAATGATATACTGGCAGCACTGTCCAGCTCTTCCTGGTCCAGTGTGCTCTTCATTGTCAAGTACAGAAAAAATGGCCAACTTCCATGGCTCAAAAGACCATGGGCAAGGAAGCACTGAGGTATGCAAACAGCATGTCACCACCACTATGAGAAGTACTCTGCTGGCAGAACAAAATCTGTAGCTGAGTGATCTACATTTATTGTGCAGATTGCACCATCTTGCAGGACCCACCCAAATGATTCTCTCAAATACTGTTTGTACAAGTTTCTCACATGAAAAGGAGTGAGGGCAAGAACTGAAATCATACATATTATTTACATGTCCAGTTGAAGCTGTATTTCAAATGTAGACATGAAAGTGATACCGGAGGTTTGGGAGCAAAATATGCCTATTTGGGAGATAACGTTGCCAGTGTTCAGAATAGAAAAGCTGTTTATCTTTTCAGCAGGCACTGTGCTCACAAAATCGCTTTGTCTAGAGCAACACAACCTAGAGTTTGTGTCACCTAAGCCTGTACCGAGCATACAGTTTGTCTTCCATCCCATCATGCTCTGTCACTTCCTGCTCTTTAAATTGTTCTGAGGATTTTTTCCTTCATAGGGAACTTGTGAAGAACATTGTTTTCAACTGAAAGACACTGAACCTTTCAATATTTTATATTTCTTATAAAATATTTTATATTACAGTGGTAACTTTCTTAGCGATATAACTTGCATAATATTGTTCTGGTTTGCAAAGAAAATTGCAACAAGCTTGGGATTCTGTCAGAACTATATTAATAGTGACATTCTTTTCTGAGACAGCTTTTGCAGCACAACTGAGGAGAACAGAAGGCCCTAGACAAATTGCCCTAAAGGATTTAGGGCACTTACCCACTTCAGTATTCAATTAGCTAGGCCATCTTGGGAAAGTAAACTATGAAAAGATGGCTCTAATAATCAAAGTTTACCTAATCTATTAAAAAAACAAATGTATTATGTACCATGGGAAGTCCTTAATAACACATTTAGCATTACAAAAATATATGCATGAGTGAATTCCCACTCATGGAATAAAGTGGTTCCAAAACAGTTTGGATCCTCTTCGTCCCCATTCCCAATAGGTTTCAGGGGTATTTTGAGGCTTATTTGGCTAAAAAACAGAATAAATAAACACCTGATTTTTCAGGTGTTTTTCCCCCCCATTTTTGGCACTAACACGCTTTTTCTTTATTCTTTTGGGAACGGTACAGCAGTATCAGGTGTTTTTTGGGTGGCTGGGAAGGGGCGTACTCTTCAGTTTCCCTCATCCAATGATAAGCAGTCATTTCCTATGCCTGGCTGTCTGCAATCTGCTGCCTGAAAGGGGTGGGGGGAGACAGAAAGCCTCCCGACTGAAGATTGTTACAGTACAAACTTGCTACAAATGTTCCAATTTGCCGGCTTCTACCCTGGACTTGTGGTGTCGGCTACTATGTAAAAGCCAGTCCGCCAGCCTTCCTTCCGCTACATCTGTTGTGCTCACTGTCAGCAATTGTTGGCTCCAAAAGCCTCTCTTTCCCTCCTTCCTTCTTTTCCCTCCCCGCCATCTGCAGCCACCAGTGAATCAGAGAAGCGCCAACGGATCAGAGCAGCAAGGTCTTCTCATTCTTCCTTAGATGAAAGAGGCAGTCTTTCTTGAGCAAGATTTTTTCCTACATCACATATTCCAGAGGGCAGCCCTTTGCAGCAAAAAGTTCCGGGGCTTAGTGTGGAGTGACACCAGTACCCCTTGCCTCTTCCCCTTCTCATTAATGCCTGCAAACTCAAAGCAGACTAATTACAAGCCATTTCCTCCCCACTGTCGCTAATCCCCCTCCCCCCCCCACATCCTGATCCATGAGCAACGCTGCAATCCCAAAGGAAGTAGGGTGCAAAGCTGGAGAGAAACAAAGCAAATGTCAGAACACAGATGAATCATACTCTTGCTTTCTGAGGTAAATGAGGGAGCTCCAGCTCTGGATGGACAGGGGAGACCGGAGGGGAAGGATTCTAAAGGCAGCCAGGTTGAAAGGTCGAGCAACCAGCAACCTTGATCCCTCCATAGCCTGGTGTGAATTTCCCACTCTCGAGGGGATGACCATTTTTTAAGACCAGCAAGGGAACATAAACAAAACCTCTGCTGAATTACTTCTCCTACCCATAACTTATTCCCTCCCCCCATCCCCACTGTGGATGTCTTCCACCCTTGGAACACCCCAAACCTCCTGGAATTCAGCTTTCACACTGCCAATCACTGCTTGTTCTGAACATACATACATTTTTTTCTCAAATCTTAAAATTGACATTTTGATATCCTATTAATCACCACCACAATCTCCCTCAGCCTTGTTCTACTTCACATCTGTCCTGCAGATGTCTCAGACAGAACCACACCAGATTTGGGAGCCTGGAAACGTTTGTGTGAGTATTCCTCTGCAATATAAAAATGGACCACAATCCCTTTACATCACCATATGAAAAGGTACCGAAATGTTACAATTGCTTTATATTCTCCTCGTGGCTTGGATCCACAGTTTGCCATGATGTAAATAACAATCTGATTTACATCCTGCAGTCTTCAATGGGGAACACTGTCCAGTTACACAGTTCATTCAAAGGATATGCTGGTGCGTGTGGAATGAATGTAACCTGCAAATCTCAGCAGCAGCCAACTGGTTCCAAAAAAAAAAGAGAGAGAGAGAGGTGAACTAAGCATGCTGAGAAGAAAGGACAATGATGCAGCAGTTGTTTGGTTTTGTTTCTAGTAGCCCAGAGAGTGCCATCCAGTTATCCTTAGCCAAGCAAAGATCTGCTCAAAAAATGGTTTTAAAAAGATGAGTGGGGGAAGGAGCAGAGGGGTTTCAGGGAAGAGGACTACAGATCAGCATTCCTCTGTTCTGTTCAGGATAGAGGCTAGGCAAGTTTCAAATTATTTCTATTTTTAAAAAGGCACTTTCATTTTCTTGGGCTAGTCTGAAGCCAACAATTCACACTTATTAGAGCCTCCATGCTGTGATATCTGAGTAGCTATTAAAAGATAGAACAGAACCAGTGCACTCTGCAAAATCCAAATGTAAGGACATCTAGCAAAGAAAATATTAAACTCCCATGAGAATAAACCAACTGCTCAAAAATCATATGAAATACCAGAAAAATCTCAATACCAGTATTCATATTCCACACTACTTACTCTATTTACTGTATGTACCTACCCCAAAACTAGTTCTACTGGTGGATCATAAAGTATTTAAGGCAAATAATAGGTGCAATTTGAAAATGCAGTATTTAAAAAAAAATTAGTAAAGAAACAATTTTTCATGGTCAGGAAACATAAAATACACACACAAGTATACACATCATGGCAGGGCTCCAAAGCCAGTAACTTCAAGGCATAGTTGCATGGTTCTAGAAGAGCACAACTACGCAGGTTGTTGGCTCTGTGTCTTGGCAGCAAGTGGTAAATTTAAAGTGTAGCTTCTTGGTGTGGCATAGTAAATAGAGACGGAGTCCAGGTGACAGGAACAGTAGGTGTCATTGATCCAAGTGACTGGGTAAACCATGTATTCCTGACTCTTTGAGCTAATTCAGTCTAGTGATTAGGGAGCCAGACTCTTATGTGGGAATACCATATTTGATTTTGCCCTCTCCCACAAAGGGCTAGTCACAGCTCTCTTCTGAACTCTAATAGAACAGAAAGCTTTGACAAGCACTTTGAGTCCCCTTAAATGGGTGAGAAAAGCAGCGTAGAAAAGGCAACTCTTCTTCTTCTCTTGGCTCAGCGCAGGAAATGAAAATGACGCATGAGAGTGTACAAGACAATGGGGATTTCTCAGCAGGAAAAGGGTGAGTGAAGGGACCATGTGACAGGTATGCTTGTGTAGACTGATGCCCAAATGAGGTGTTTCTTTCCTCTGGCAGGTGTGACCAGCATGGGGTTTGCACCTCTGGGCATGCAAATTAAACTGTGCCTGCAGATCTCTGCAAACACAGAGTTATGAGCTTGGTGAAAATGGGGACATCCGCTTAAAGAAAGCCAATCAGGGTTGGAACAAATTCCCACCTGAAATCCAACTGCATTACTTCAGCCTGACATTTCTGATAGGTGTCTTCCAAATGTATATCAAGCAGTATCCATTTAACAAAGGGTTGGTCTGGAATAGCAAATATCTTTTACAACATATCCTTTTAGATTCTATTCAAAGAATACATCAGCTATCACCAAGCCACTTGAATTATTTCCTCCTTAGTATGGGCTTCCCCTGCTTCAGACTTGCTTATGTCAATGTTTTTGCTCTGCACAGCATCAGAATATTATGCATTTTCTTTCTTTGTTCTTTTTTTCATCAAGGCTTGTGTTTTTTCCAATATGAATTCCTGTCCATTGGATGCATAGAGCACAGAACAGACTGGCATGTACTAGCATAGCCTACCCGTGATGAACCCAGACACTTACCTCTGTCTGGTCGTGCACCCAATCCCTGACAAGGCGCTGCCATTTTGATCGTGGCACTCTGCATGACTGTGCAACTGCACATGTACCATTGTCATTGTTATGACAGTGATGTTTTGTGCATGCACAGTCATGTCTGGGGCCATCTAAGGTACCAGTGTGCTTGCAGAGTACCTCAGATGACCCCTTGCACCAGAAATGATGTGAATGGTTGTGGCTTGGACAGGACAGGTATATTTGGGGTTGGAATTGAATAAGATAGGGTGCATTTGGTACACCACTGCTAGTCTGTGATAGGTGAACATCTATGTTTCTAGGCTGTAAACACCTCCTGCAAGTGTAAATGTACCTGCCCAGATGTTCACCTATTCTGAATAAAAACTCAAGCCTTGATGAAAAACAGACCCTGGTCCATTTTTCTGTACTTTCAACCCATGTGGCAATCATAATGCCAATCATAAAACTTCAATAATTGTGATGGGGCTGTTCTGTCTTGGCTGATCCCTCCCTTTGGTGGTAGGGTTGATATCACTCTAACATGTGCAGTTACTCTTGTTCATTAATTGTGCTTAATCAATTACAGTAATTGCCAATTAGCTTCTAGGCTAGTTTCAAGGTTTTATCTGTGGCAAACAGTATAACCTGCTAAGGAACTTGGATGCATTACCTAACTAATTGAGTGCAACACTGCTAATGTTGTAAGGAAGATCTTGCTGTCACATATATGTTAGCTGTCTTGTTCCTTGACTACAGTCGTGCTTCTCGATGATAGTATTGAACTGCTGCCCTCCAACATCTTTTAGGTAGCTACTGAAAACCACAACTTTTAACCTGGGCCTTCTCAGTGTCAATCATTCTCTCTCAGCCCATTGCTTTTAATAACATCTTAAAGGATGTTTTCTCCAGTTTAAGTTACCGTGGGTAAAGCTTAACTTTAGGCAGGGACTACACTAAGGGTCCATATAGGTATCTTAAGTGCCTAGCAGCAAAACTGTGGAAGTACAAGGCTAGGGAAACAGAAAGGAAAGGAAGTTTTGTTATGCTGTACTTATCCCCCTCTCTGCCCCATTTTTTTCTACAGAAAATAATAAGAGGCTCATAGCCAAGGAATACACGAATTTCCCATTTCACCTTCCTGTCAGGTAAGGGGAAGAACTTAAAAGGGAAACTGTTCAGAGAGTGAGAAAAGCAACAGGGATCTCTGGATAGGATTCTCTGGGATTCCCTGCCTGAAGGATGGCTTGGAGTTGAATAAGGCTACATTCACACACAGTAAAAAGGAGGGGAGGCATCTCTGAGGTGGCTTTGAGACATTCTGGAATGGGAGTGTTCACATGGCAGTCTGTCCTCCCCCCTTGTGAACATTCTAGACTAGAAAAGCAAGATTAGATGTGGAATGAGAACACAAGAACTGCAGGCTGTCAGCTATAAGGTGGTTTGAGATGCTTTTTGCTAGTATGAAAGCAGCCTAATTCATTGGTTTGGGTATAACTCTGCTATGAGGAGGAGGAGGAGGAGGAGGAGGAGGAGGAGGAGAGTTGGCTTTTCCACCCTGCTTTTCTCATCCATTTAAGGGGACTCAAAATGGCTGACAAGTGAGGGCACTTCTCTGAAGGCACTTCTCAGAGCAGCTCATCCCACTCTTCTTGCTAAATGTGCCTATCATCTTTCAGGGACATCTGAGTTACGTGCCATAGAAATTAGTCAAACTTGGGCCACTAAACCTGTCTAGCAACACCTTTATCTTTCAGCACAAAACCCCTTGAACCCAGGAGCTTTTTTTTTCATATTTTTTCTCATCATGGACTTCCATAAGCAACAGATTGGCCACTATGGGCCTTTTCACACTACACTTCAGTGGGATAGTATTCCACTAGGTCCAGGGACTGTGGCTGGTGTTCACACCACAGGCACTGGCACTGCCCCCAACTTACCTACCAGACCTCACACTGCAGACAGCCTGTCCCAGACCATCCACATCATCATAGCAATGGACACAGCAACTTATGCCACATGCCAGGCTGTTGCTATGGCAATCATGATGCAGTGCATCACTGTGCAGGTGCAGCCACAGCTCCAATGCTCTGCCCCACACAGTGTCTGCACTAAGAAGGGCTGTGTCCAGCTTTCTTCTGCCCACAGCAGTGGTGCAGCATCTGACTGAAGGGTGTGAAGTAAAAAGATGCTGATCAATCAGCATCAGTGTGGTGTGTGAGTGGAGCAGTCCAGAGTGGCCCAATCTGTGACCGAGGTTGTGGCCACACCTCAGGTTTAAACCAGCTTCAGTCCACTTTAAGAATAAGGGAATACATTAGCAAAATGACAAACTGTTCTCTTTCAGTGTTAAATAACTGAAAATTCACCTTTGGGATAGATAATGTGGAAAGAAAATAACTGGTCACTTTGCTTAAATGTTCTCTTGCTTTCAAAGTGGAATGAAGCTTGTATTCATAGAGCCTTTTCATAGTTTTAGTCTGTTTTAAAACTTGTAACCCACTCTGAGACCTACAGGTATAGGGCGGGATATAAATATAATAAATAAATAAATACATTTTCACACTTATCTCTAAGGTTTAATCTACCTTCTGATTAATCCAACCAGATCTGATCCAGCAGGGTATTCTTAATCTTCTTACAGATTCATCCTTGTCAACCCATTAAGGGAATTAGATGAAATCATCCTGACCCTTGATGCTCTTGAAGTTTCTTTCCATCTGCACTATGGGCATATCTCCATGGAAAGTAAAATCCAGATTTAAGCTTGTTTTGCTTCGGAGCGTCTCCATGCAGAGCTTTACTCTGGGCTACCAGAGCCACAAAGGAGGGAAATCTGTGCCAGAAAACTCCCCTTTCAACAGTTCTACATCCAAAGTTGTAGGAAGCCGTGGATTTTCCTGGGAGCATGGAGACACTTAGAAGCAAAAAGCAGCTCAGACTAGCGATCTCTCTGCCCCCTGTTCCTGCCCAGCTCCAGTGTCAGGTGGCTCCAAGCTCGAATGGGACCTCCATCTTCCCGCCTCCTCTGCCTCCACATCCCAAGCAGCGAAGGGGAGAACAGCCTCAAAGGCAAAGGCTGGTTGGGCTGCTCCTGCTGCGTGTGGGATCCGGCACCAAGGAGGAAGCAGCGTGTGAAGCTTAAAGGGGGCATAGAAACAGGAGAAAACCCACAGAGGAAGAAATCAAGAGAAAGAGGGGGAAGGCAGGGAAAGAAACACACAGACGCTGTGAAAGAAACAGGAGGTGGCTGGTTTGATTTTGGATTAAAGCAGCTGCCGTTCTTTATGTGGATGCCGACAGCTGAATTTGACAGTTGAACAGAGCCTCTCATCGCTCCGGGGGCGGGGGGGGAGAGAGAAAAAACACGGGCTTACACAAAGCAGGTTTCATGGGGACAGGAAAGTGCGATTTTAATCCGCGTTGCTTCAAATCTCATAGAGATGCTTTATTGAGAGTTAAAGTCCGGGTTTTTAAAAATCGCATCAATAGTGAAGCAATTAGCTCCAATGGAGACACGCCCTATGTACTGCTGAAGCACTTAAGCTTGGGCTGTTTTCCAAGCCAAACTTGAACATTTTATTGCTACTACTTATTAAACTTTTTTCTTTTCACACCTCAGGAGCTGATTGAGGTATTCAAAAGTTCTTGTTTGCCATTATTCTCCAAAATATAGTAGTATAAAGTTAAAGGCTGGACCTACAACAAAAGATAGGCAGAGCTTAAAAAGTACTTTTGATTCCTTTGTTTATTTTCATACCCAAGTTATGAGCCCCTCATGCCATCTAGTGGTTCTGTGGAGCCAATTACCAGAGGGAATCGAAGGCTTTTGCTGGTTGCTGTAAAGCTCTGCAAATATTTCATGTGGTGTGACATATATTCCACCCATCTGTTTTCATTCCAAAACAAAGTATTATAAATGCTTAAGATTTAAAAGCATCAATTTCCCTTTGTGTCTGTAAGTAGGCAGACAAACCCTTAGCCATTCCTATTTTGGCTTCACACGTTTATTACACCAACTGCATTAGCAGTAGTGAGAATATCAAGTTCTGAGCCTGTCAAAAAGAAAAACAATATTCTATTCACTGTCTCCTATCATGCTTAATATACAGCTCTGTTGTTTTCCTCCTTATTTTTCTGTTTTTATTAATAGAAAAGCTCTGAGAGAGTAGTGCTTCTGCAGCCCTTGGTGTTTTTGTTACTTTGAAGAACAATCTTTTAATTTGAACAAGTGGATTCAGGAATAGCATGTTTATTTTACTAGCCTAATTTTTCTTTCAAGGAACTCAAGAATTGTGCTTCTATCTTTCATTCTTCGCAACAAAGTGGCCTAAAATGGGGATGGACCTCTTTAGTGCGCAGTGCCCAGAGTGCAGAAGAGAGAGGTGCAGAAGTGAGCTAGGCCTCACACTATACTGGAATACCAATAAGAAAGGCCCCAAATGCACTTTAAAACATGTTTCAAACTGGGAACAAAAGACAGCTCTGTCTTGTCGAAACGTTCCATATGTTAGCATTAATTTTAATTTAATTAATTTTAATTTTTAATTGAATGTTACATTAGATGTTTTGTTGGTCAATTGATGCGCGAATGGACCTTCTTCAGGGGCAACTGGTCTACTGTTGGCTGAAGAAGCCAATCCTCATCAGTCCCCAAAACTCATCAATCACTTGGTATGCTTTTATTTTTCGGAGTTTTAGGGTGGTTCCGCATTGGCCACCAAAAACGGATTAAAGAAAATCCGTTTCCCAGCGATCCATCATCTGGAGGATCCGTCCAAAATAGGGATGGATCCAAAGAGGCCTCGCACATCCGCACAGGCGTCCACAGCACCCATTCCCAAAGGCAGCTGGCCTCCCATGCTGCCAATGCCACCCCCAGAGCCACAGGACTGGAGCATTCAGCTGCCAGTTACCACACGTTTCTACTGGCACTCAGAATGCGAGGGAGGGGCTCCGGAGGCAGACCGGCCTGCTTTCCCCATCGCAAGATCGCAGCTGCTGGCACATCTGTCCCCTCGCCTCTCCATGTGTGGAAGCATCCTGGTTCCACACAGATCAAGGCGAAGGGACGGATTGAAGACCTAATTTTTCAGGTATTCACAGAGGATGCATTTTTCAGTGGTGAGACCCCATTAAGGACAGATTTCACACACTGCTGTGTGGAAGCAGCTGCCTGGAAAGGTCCCTCATGTGTCCTCCAGTGCGGAAGATAAGTTTCTAAGTGTCTTGTATGTGAGTCTAATGTGTCTTTAATGTGGTTTCCGCAGCCAGTGCAGAAACACCCTTAGATTTCTTTACAATGGGTTTGAATGGGAAAATAATTAACAATAAAATATTTTAAGAAGAAGAGTTGGCTTTTATACCCCACTTTTCTCACCCATTTAGAGGACTTGAAGTGGCTGACAAACCTTCTGTTCTTCTCCCCACAACAGATTCCCTGTGACGTAGGGTAGGGTTGTGAGAGCTCAGAAAGAGAGCTGCGGCTAGCCCAGGGTCACCCACCTAACTTCATGGAGGAGTGTGGAATCAAATCTATGAGTATGAGTCCAGCACTAGGCCAAATGAATACATTTTACTTAAAAATGACACCAAAAATAAACCAAGTATTCAGATCTTTTGCAGCTTAAGTGGAAGGCTTTAGGCCTCCTGGCCTCCTCCCTATCTACCTACCCTGGCTCAAAAGAAGAAAGAAAAAAGTATGCTGGCCTTGTTTACAATCTGGTTGGTTGCTGAAGGTTTTCTTCAAGTGAGCCATCCACAATAGGGTAGAGGTGGTTGTATGGCCTGTATACCATTACTGCAGTATGATCTGCATTTCCCAGAATAGTTGTTTCAGGAATGGCTGCATGTATGCAGCAGTGTTCCTGGAGCATGTCAATGGAGTTGCAGCCCCCTTCACACTTTTTACTGCCAGGAGATGCAAAAAAGCCTCTGTGTGTTTCATTTTAAGCCACCCTTTCCAATTTGCCTAAACTACACAGTGACTAAAAAATCCTACACAGTGACTGTGCAACCTAGTAGGGCTGCCCATTTAGATCCTTGCTTACTGTTGAGGTTGAGATCTGCTCTCAGGAATGGCCTTTTTGCAGAGTGAGAAATAACATTCTACAAGGAGGACATGATCCTGATGTTGGCCACTATGCCTTGTATTAAGTAAATGCTTGGATTTAGGAGACTGAGGGTGTCTCCGGACACTGATTAAAGCAGTGAAGGAACTCTTGAGTTAAACATCATTACGTGGAACACAGAGGTCAATTTCACATGCCCCAGGTATTCAGATCCAGTATGTCATCAAACCGTCTGGACCGCCTGATCCAGTCCCTTTAAAGGAACTGCAAAGAACCAGTTGCAGCCAATGTTTTTGAAGGCAGAGCAACAGAGACCTTCCCTTGAAGAAGGAAGTACCATCTCTACCAGACCCATCGGCATGCGTTTATGCAGCCCTGCCCTTCTAGCCACAAAGCCAGCCAGAAGAGGGAGATCCATCTTTGTCAGAGCATTGGTGTGCATTTGTGCAACCCACTCTGCTAGCCATAAAGCCAGCCAGAAGAGGGAAGATCTTTCAGCCCTTGTCGGTGGCTGTAGACAGAAACAAGACTGAGCTTGGAGAGGGGAAAGGAGGAGGAACCAGTATTGTTGCCTCTTCCCCCACCCCCCAACATTTTATATAATTCACATAATGTATTATTCCATTTATATATAATTTTATAATATATTATTTAATG
>MTQE01001134.1:43258579-43283058 GCA_014337955.1 Aspidoscelis marmoratus | reverse complement strand
ATATATAATTTTATAATATATTATTTAATGTATTAGTGTATTTATTTAATATATGATGTATTACTTTGTATTGTTTTTCATGGTCGCTGTAAACTGCCTTCACTAATTTATTAGAAAGACAGTATACAAATAAACTGAATGAATGAATGAATCACCTGCAGTAGGAGTGCAGCATTCTACCCACCCACATTTAAAAGCTGTGGGGTTTCTGTTGAATGCTGTGCTTTACCGGCAGCTGATCACAGGAAGCGACAGTTCTGTCTCTGTGCTGCTGTTGATCTTCCTGTCTGACAGATAGGAAGTGGCAGTGGCATCACTTCGCAGCTTCCAGTAATCCCGTCTGTTGGACAGGAAGTGGCTGCACATCTTTCACCATGTCTGGAGGCACTCTTGAGTTCTACTGAGCCTTCTGGTAGCAGTAACTAGGAGCTTCATACATATCTTGTTGTGCTCATGTGTACATAACCATGTGCACTTTTTTGTAAATTGGATTTACTAATAATGATCTTATTAATCATTTTATGGATCTGTTTTTCTTTAGTTAGTAGAGTACAACCCCCTATTGTGCAATAACTTCATCTCCAAGAAGGCCACGAAGGTGAATTCAGAAGCCTAGAAAGGTAAAGCAAAAGCTTGCTTTGCTCACAGGATATGCAACTAGTAAGCATGACCTCTTTGCATGGAAGCAATGTTGAATCTTTCATAAAGCATTCAGAATGGTTTGTAATGGACTTCCAGATATAAATTGAAAGTGTAAAGTTTATTGCAAAGTAAAGACACCTTGCAGAATAATGGATCATTCCTGTGTTCTTCCAAAATTTTGAAGCAACAGGGAGAGCTATTCCAACCATGTGAAAGCCCCTTCCTCCCTGGTATTAATATTTATATCTCACCTTCCCCCTTGATAGGATTACAGGGAAGCAGAGGCATATTTTAACTCAGTGCTGAAAGCCATATAGTGGTGGTGCTACCTTGATCCTGTCAGCGATGTCTTACCTCTGAAAGAGCTGCAGACTTTCAAAATTCACATCCAAGCTCAGAAAGATGAGTATTTTGAAGATGTAGGATTACGAGAAATTTTGGTTTCCTCTTTTTTAAAAAATATACTATTTTTGTCCACTAGAGGACAGCTTTGATCATCTTTTTTTTCAAGACAGCTAAACAAAACAAACTAGTTATATATTATGCAACTACTTCTAATTGTTACAGTATTATATAATAGTAGTTCATTCTTGTGAATAATGTCTATGAAGGACATCAAGTCAGGGTTAACTTTGCTTCCTACACAAGTTAAAAGCAAAGGTGAGATTATAAAATCAGCCTGACTGATTTACACTGGTTGCATATAATTGCTAAATCCAGAAGTATCCACCCCACAGAGGTACATCTTAACTAGGCCCCCATCTTCACTTATCATTGGAGGCACCTGAATCTTCATTCGCAATGACAAGAGGCACCTCAAGGTAGTTGCACTGCCCCCATTTCCAGAGGTGATCATGGACAGAAGCACCATTGTTCTAAGATATTATTTGGCATCCTGCACAGAGGCACTTCCTATTGTTCCTGTAAGAACCTTTTCTCTTCAAAGCAGAGATACAAGAAATATCTTTTCAGTCACCTCTCCCACACACCTCAGAAGCCACCTCATTGGGAAATTGGAAACCCCAGGCCTTTCTGCACTTGGCCCTGTACTTTGCTTCCAGCGCGCTCCCAGATGGAGCATCTGCACTGGAAGGGGCCATTTCCAAGTCAGAAACAGTCCTTTCCATGCAGCAGCACACTGGAAGCAAACTACACATGGAGCACCATCTCGTGCTCCACAAGTACACTTACCTCATCCAGGCGCATCCTGCCCTGTCATCCAATGAGTCCATCTGCACCTCTATGGTGCACGGAGGGACATGTAACACACCGCACAAGCATGCTGGTGAGTCACATGACTGCTGGCACATTGATGGCACCTGCACATAGACAGTGATGCAAGAATCGGGAGACAAAATGGCAGCACCTGGGTGACATGTCTCCACCTCGGGTAAGTCTGCAGACATGTGGGATAGGGATGGAGTACATGCCAGGACAAGTTCACTATCCCTGTCCTCCAGAAGGGATGGGAAGTGTGAGCTTCCCCCTGGTGTTAGTATACTCTAATACCATTGAGGGAATGCTCTAAGATACAGGAGTACACGGAGCCATTTTTCCACATACTATTTGAGTTGAATAGAACGTGGTACATCTTTGCCATCGCCATCCGCACCATCTTCTACACGCCACTGCCATTGCTGCCGCCATCCCAGGCCTCTTCCAGGGCCCCCTGCAAGCAGGCTCCTGGGAGGCAAATACTGGAAGGCCTTATTTAACTCCCAATAGCCCCCTCACAGTTCCAGAGGGCCCTAGAAGAGGCCCAGGCCACCACCAGAGCACACACCCCAGGTAGGTGGGCCACGGGGAGGTGGGTGCACAGGCAGGTGTGCTCTAGTGGCAGCATGGGCCTTTTTTAGGGCCTTCTGGAACCACAAAAGGGTTCCAAGGACTAAATTCAGGCCTTCTGGTTTTAGCCCTCGGAACCCTTTTGCGGTTCTAGAGAACCCTGGAAAAGACCCATGCCGCCACCGGAGCAGGTAAGGGGGGAGTGGGGGCAAAGTTTGGGGGGAGAGTGGCTGGAGGGTGGCTGGGGTAGGGAATGCCCCAGGGCATCCAGTATCTTAGAAGCTTCTACCAAAGCTTCTACGAATACTGGATTATCCGATTGCTGGACAGATTGGTGGACGTATATGTCCAGATTCCAAATGCATGGATAACCTGTGCACATCCCTACTCTGAGAAAGGAACACTGGGAATTGAGTCTTTTGGTAACTTAAGTTTATTAGGCTGGAAGAGAATCAGCCAGCCTGTCCTGGGATTAGTAAACCACCCAAGCTAAGAAGGGTTGCTTTTGGTGTGGAATAAGGTTGTCTGCATTAAGAACAGCTCCAAAGCTCACACCATAAGAGGTCTGGGAAGGGGGCATTTTGGTTGTGCCACAGAAATGGGTCCCCCATAGTATACTTAGTATACTGGAGCATGGAGAAGTACCATCATACCTATCCTATCATGTCCCATGTCCCATGTAGAAAGACCCTTGGAATCTGAATCTGAAGGTAGCATCCTAAGACCTTAGCAGCATATTAGAATTGCTGTAGTGCTGGTTCTATCAAAAGATTGGCAAGGAGAATCAAATAGCAGTAATGTCCCTTTCTTCAAATGCATGAAAGATGTGCACAGATATATATGCATAGATTTAGAATTTTTGCTATATTCCAATTATGCTTAAGTGCCAGTATTGCCTTATTTTCACTATTTGGTGTGCCTGTAATGGGCAGACTTATGTAATCCTATCCCACCAAGAGCAGCTGTATATTTAGCATGATTTTTATATTAGTGACTAGGACATGGATGACATAATTGGTCCAGCTTACCTCTTGACCTTGGGAAAAGCAGAGCTTCACACTTGCCATAGTAGTAGTAGTAGTAGTAGTAGTAGTAGTAGTAGTAGTAGTAGCAGCAGCAGCAGCAGCAGCAGCAGCAGCAGTAGCAATAGCAATAGCAGTAGTAGAAGAAGAAAAGGAAGAAGAAGTGGCTTTTCTCACCCATTTAAGGGAACTCAAAGCAGCTGACAAAGCTTTCTCCCCACCACAGAGCACCTTGTGAGGTAAGTGGGGCTGTGAGAGCTCAGAAGAGAGCTGTGACTTGCCCAAGGTCACCCAGCTGGCTTAATGGAGGATTGTGGAATCAAACCCTGTATTCCCAGATATTCTGGCTCCCTAACCACTAGGCCAAATAAGAAAAGGCAGCAAGCAAGCCTAGAAGGGCACACTGCCATCAAAATTGCAAAGCCAGCTAGGGTAGACATCTTGCTGCCAGCAAGAAGTCATGTCTTAAAGGCCATTATCCTACTTTTATCCAACAGATTTGTTCTTTTGGACCATGAATGTTCTTCCTTCTCTGATCCCTCTTCCGCTCACAGTAAGATGGACTTTCCAACTGTGGCAGCCCCATCAGGATCTCCGATCAAAGCCATGAGTTATAATTCATCCCTTATCCCTAATGTACTTTTACAACCGATTGCAAGCCAATGGGTTCTTGTGAGCAACACTACCATGGGAGTAATTCTCACCAAACTTTCAGAGTATTAACAAAGACTCAGAATCCTTTCAACCTGCTTTTGACATCTTTTTGAACTGACTATGCATGCCAACCCAATCTTTAAAGATCCCCTTAAAGACCCTTTTATCCAAGCCTGCTTTAGACAGGAGCCAAGTCACTCATCTTCCAATTACTAAATCAAAGACAGCTAAGCCACTAAAACAGCCTACCTCAGACTCTCACAAGGGAGCTTGTTCTTACGCTCAATTAGTTTTATATTCTACAGCAATGAGAACAAATGCTGCCTGCTGATCCTGTCGGAGGGACATTGTAATTTCACTTATTCAACTTTTGTACAGCCAAGCTTTTCATATTGACCTTAAATCAGTTACCTGTCCCCCCCCCCACCCAGCAGATGGCCCAATACAAAACAGTTGGTTATATATATATTTATATTTGGACAGATTTATTTGAAGTTATAGCCAGTTGGCCATGTCGGAAAATGGAAGGAATGGTGACCATATTATAATGCCTATGGACCACACTACTTCAAGGTAATATAAAAAGACAACTCAGTCCTGAGATATCTTAGCTGAACATTCCTAACCTTCCCCCACCCTCTCTGGGAAGCAAAGGGCAAATTGGCCCCCAATCCAATACTCACCTCATGTGTGAATGGGTGTATGGACACCACCATCTTTGCTTGCCAATGCTGGCACCAGCACACTTACCCAGTGCCATTACCGGGGAAACCACATGACATTCTGCATCAGCACATCCTACAAATTGGAAGAATGTGCAAAGGGAATGTCCAGAGCCTTACCAGCTACAGCACAGCGTAAGGTAGGTGCATGCATACTACAGTTCAACCTGCACCACACATAGTTCATGTGGACTGAGCTACCACATGGAAGGAGCAGTTTTTGTGTAGAAACAGCTCCTTCATGTGCAGATGCTCTGTCTGGGATTTCACCCTGTGTGGACTACCTAGTCAAGTACAAATTGGCCCTATAATTGCACAAGAAAATGACTCTATATAGTCTGGGATAGTTTTTAACAGTAAAACAGGCATTCAATGGGACTAAATGAAAAGTCAAAATTATAACACCCTGAAGCAATCATTTTTGCAATTGAGTCTAGCAGCTGCAAATCTGACCTGGCCAAATGAAATATTTCATTTGATAATGTTGACCTTCATTTTGTGTACAAATCTTTTTTAAAATTGAAAAGGAGAGCCAGAATAAACAAGTTTCAGCATCAACCCAGCCACAGGTACATTATTGTGCCCTCTTCTGTCCTTTGTTTTCCTGACAAAAAGTAGTTCAAAGTAACCTTCCATAAACAGCTGACCCTCTTCTTGGTCCTGCCCATTCCCCACCAGAGCACCAAGAACCCTATAATTATCCCAAACGTCTTTGGGCTGGGAGAAGGAATACTCCTCTCCATTTTGTTGGGGCAAACCCATAGAGCAGACACGAAATCTCTTTTCTCCCTCCAAAGCATGACAAGGCCAGAGAGACTGTGCGCTTTTAAGTTCATGGAAATTTGGCTTGGCTAAGATCTGACATGACTTCATGGATGCATGCAAGGATCTCATAGCTGTATCTATTCCTGTCACCTTGACTTAAAAGTTCATTTTTTCTCTTTCAAAGATGTTAAAGAGGGGGCTCATTAGGACCCCTCTTCACTGTTGCATGACTCGTTTGTTTTTCCCAAATAGGTCAGAATAACCAGGAGGTGAAGATTATAGCGGTGAGAGTTTGCCCCAATCCCTATATAGACTTTAGCTGAGTTAATGCTTTGAGTGAGAAAAAGTGAAGATTGTTCAGTGGAAAATAACTGATCTTCATTTTGGGACACCAGTTCAGACAAATGAGCACTTAGGAGACAGGAGTTTGACAGTCAGGTTGGGAAGTTAGCTTCACTGGGAGTAAGGGAAATCAGCTCAGACCCACACAAAACACTCACAACTCATCAGAGCTCTCTAGCATTCCGCGTGTGTTAAAATGACAGGTTGATGCTAAGATCTCTTTCTGACTGCAACTGCTGCCACTTTCTGTGTTCATGTACAAATAAATATTTCTTCTTATGTTTTTGCAGTGGAAATGCCAGGGAAGTTTGAGATCCTACTCTGTTCCCTTCAGAATCTGTGCAGTAAAATGTTTCACTGTAAGATTCCAAAGCTGAATGAACTGTAAGCTAATTCTCCTCATAGTTCATGTAAACTAGTTCATGTAACAGCCCATGCAAAGAATTTTACCAAGAGTTTAATTCTTCCACTCTTCTATCTGTGTTACAAGATGCAATTTTCTGTCTCCATTTCAAACCAAAACAAAGCAAGTTTTTACAACGCTCAAGCCTCCAGACCAAGATCAGGATTTACAAGATGACTCTTCCTATCTGCAATCTAAAGGTAAAGCCACCAAGGAAACAGGCTTTTTTCAGCAACACAAACTTGCCTTTGCCTTAACTCACCCTCCCATTATCTGTGTCTCCTCTTTCACTCAACCTTTTTACAACACATACTGGGAAAAGCTCTGCCCCAGAAGATTGTACAACCAACTCAAAAACTATACAGTCTATGACCATCCCATTTACAGTAAGTTTATAAAGTAGATACTCATTGGTCTTCAGCTTTGGTCACTTTGGAAGGTATTAAATATCTTTTTAGCTCAACAATTTAAGGTTGAGTCCTCAGAGTACTTAATATTAATATCCCTATCCTGGGGCCTATTCACACTTGGCTTTATTCTGGAATCTATCCTGGAATAGGGCCCTGCTGTCCCACATGTTAGTGCAGGTTTTAGGGTATCCCAACTGAGACCTGCTGGAGTCTGCATTAGCACACAGACTACAGTTCCCTATCCTGTGATATATTCCACAATACAGCCAAGTGCGAACAGGCCCTAGGTCTCAGGTTGGGAGGAATTTTATAAGCATTTTTATATGCAACCTTTTGGGGATGTTTACCCTCAAACTGAAGCAGTAATCTCCAGAAGTATTCAGTTGCCCAATTACAGCTTCCCTTATGGTTTCTAGTAACCCTAACCTTAACCCCTAAACATATCCTAGTAACCAAACAAGGAGCTAAAAAACTTGTAACAGCTCTAAAAAACTTTTGAACTCCAAGAGCTGATTTTCCACTCCCAGAACTTTACAAATGTCACACTGATTGGCAGGCTGACCTGCTAGCTGTTTTACTCACATATATAAACAACTCTGGATGCATTCCAGATGGCTGGAATTTATCCATTATAGTCGGCGTCTTCAGGAAAGGAGACAGGAGGAACTACAAAAATTATTAGATCTCAAAATTTTATGCCAGATATTTAGTCCTCAGGATGGAAACCTAGGTAAACCAAAAATCCCATTCTAACTGAAGAACAATTGGGTTTTCAATATGGATGCTCCACTCAGCTAACTGCTTTCTCCTACAGCATATGATTACTAAGAACAAAACCAAAGGCGGCAAACTTTCCACTGCTTTTGTTGACCAAAGCATGACCTTTGATTCAAAAAACAGATAAACAGAAAGCTGGCAGGGTATTTTTAATCAAAACTCTATACTCGATCACAAGGATCTAGGTCTATGCAGGGATAAACAGCTTCTTGACAAGAGAAATCCACGCTTTCAAGGGATTTAAAGCAAGATTGAATCCTTAGTGACTACCAATCCACCCTTAACCCTCACCCAAAACCTACCTCCAGGGTGGATGACTTCTTGCACAGGAGCTATCTTCGGATCCTGGTGTCATCATGTGGTGAGGCTCCCAGATGGAGGGAATGATTTCTGGTAAAGAAATGGCTCCTTCACATGCAGATGTTCCTGGGGGCTAACCAGAGGCATTTTTGCATTACACGGACGGGAACGGGAAGCCTAAGGCACTTCAGGACGCTTTGATCATTCACACACAGGAGCGCAGGAACGCGTGGGCAACTGAATGCTCAAAGCATCGTGAGCTGTCTTAGCTGGCAAACGCCGGCAAGGGGCGGGGAGACAGCTGAGGAGGCTCCCGCAGCCGGCGCTGGCTGAAAACAGCTGATTGTCAAAGCTGTGCCGGCGTGGGAGGCGAGCCCGCGGCTGTTAGGGAGAGAGAAGCAGGCGCAAATGCTTCTCCTCCCGAATGCCTGCGGGCAGTTCGTGCACGCCCGAACGCATGTAGAGCACTTTAAAGTGCTCTACATCTCGAACGCGTGCAAGACAGCACCGGACACGTCGGAGCGCAAGCCCTGCTGAGCCAGTGCGTATGCCGTGTCCGGAGCTGTCTTGCACGCGTTCCGAAACGGCGTGTGCGAAAACGCCTCAGGTGTTGACTACTGGTCCAAGTACAAATTGTCCCCATGCCTCCCAAACTAAAACATCTCCTGTTTGAGTGTTGAAATTGCCGCCAAAGCACATAGAATTGGTGCAGATTGAGAGAGTCAAGGTTATTTGGTGGAGTGCTACCCACCCAGTTTGGTCTAGTGGTTAGGGAGTCCGACTCTTATCTGGGAATACCAAGTTCGATTCCTCCCTCCCCATGAAGCCAGCTGGGCTAGTCATAGTTCTCCTCTGAGCTCTCACAGCCCCACCTACCTCACAGGGTGTTCTGTTGTGGGGAGAAAAACAGAAGCTTTGTCAGCCACTTTGAGTCCCCTTAAATGAGTGAGAAAAGCAGGGAAGAAAAGCCAGCTCTTCTGTACTGTATTTTGGAACTGGAATGCTAGGAAGATATATTTCCCATTGAGCTACTGGAAAACACTAGCTGGGATGGCATCAGCCACACATCTTAAAGATCTCTTTAATCTATGGATATGAGTTTCTCATATTAAGATGCATATTCTTACTAGAGTAAAGATGTTTGGGAATGGTTCAAGGCTCCTAGTGGACATAACTTCACAAAGGGTCATAAAATCTCCAGCTCATTAATGCATTTTTATGCTCATCCTACACCCTAGATGTGATCAAACACAGAGGCAGCTCAGATAACTTTTCAAAGTGGAATTCTTCACATGCCAGCCTGCTCCTCCCCTTCTCTCCTGTGCTAGAAAAGGTGACTTAGAAAAAGGTTGGGAACATAAAAGACCACACAAGGTCTCTTGAGTTGCCACTGAGACACCCCTTTTGTTATTTCTGAACACAGCCCCTATTAGTGACATCATTATGAAGCCTGATCAAACAGGTAGGAATCACAGAACTCCATTAATTACCTTTGAAATTGTAGGTAGTACTTAAATCACAAATGGACTTTCTTCTGTTCAACTTTACTGCTCAGACATAGTAACATTACAAACTGTTGTAAGCCAGGAAAGTTTCATACAATACCCCGAATTCAAATATTTATGAACAAACCATTAACAAAACTGAATTTTAGAATGGCACTTGTTTAAACCATCAATATTCTGAACTGATTTTGATTCAACGAGGCAGTTCAGAAGACCTGAGGCATTTCCGCACTGCATCGCGTTCGAAACGGAACGCGTTCAGGCGGAAAGCTTAAGCCAGCTTCGGGCGCTTTCCCCTTTCACACACAGACGCGCCAGAACGCGTGTAAACGCGTTCCGAAGCGTCTGGGTGCGAATGCTCAAAGCGCCCGAAGCTGGCTTAGCCGGCAAATGCCGGCAAGGGGCGCGCAGACAGCCGCGGAGGCAGATCGACAATCAGCTGTTTGTCAAACAGCTGATTGTCAAAGCCGCGCGGCGTCGGAGGCGAGCCCGCAGCCGTTCGGGAGACAGAAGCAGGCGCGAACGCTTCTCCTCCCGAACGGCTGCGGGCGGCTCGTCCGCGTTGGAACGCGTGTAGAGCACTTCGAAGTGCTCTACATTTCGAACGCGGAAAAGCCAGCTGCGGACACGTCGGAACGCAAGGCGCGCGCGGCCAATGCGGATGACGTGTCCACAGCTGTCTTTTCCGCGTTCCGTTCAGCCCCGTGCGAAAACGTCTCTGATCTACCAGAAAGTACAGCAGTAGGACAGAAATGGATGCTTTCATGGCCTATCTGCCAGCTAGGCAGGCTAATGGCAATAAATGCAACAGTGCACGTAGAGTGTAGTCAACTTCCAATTCTAGATCTAAATCCAAAGGTAAGCTCAAGTATCTAACTCTTCATGACTCGGCACCATAAACCTACTCAGCCCACTCGTCTGAAGAGACCAGGTCCATATTGTCAAGAAAGCCTTCAGCTAGGCGCAGCAACTGCCTCACTGCCATAAGTGTTAGGATATCAATATTGGTCTTAAGCTCCAATTCTGAGGAATAGTTCTTGACAGGAACAATATGACACAGAGGGATGCCAAATTTTTCTTCAATTAACTGCATCTGTAAAGGAAATAAAGACTGTTACCCAAACACACTCTTTTTCTACTGCATTCATATCTTCATCGGCCAACAGCCTATCTATCAGAACTATGAGAGTCTTGGCAAAGAGCATTATTCCCATTGAAATTTTTTCTGCTCCCCCTGGGCTGCATTTGGATCCACAGAAATCAACTGGATGTTAATGGACCCAATGTGCAGGATACTGTTGCTGATCATATCACTGCTCTTGTATGCATCCTATCAAAAGAAGCTCTTGGGTCAGTTCTCAGAAGTTAGATCCAGTCCATCTCTAAGCTCAAATAAACGGTTTTTAAGTTTGCAGACAGGATAAAAAATCCTCAATTTCCATATGGCTTTCAAAGTCATCTCCAGAAACCTTGCTTTCCATACCACTACCAAAACAGTTATAGATTTACAAGAGAGACCTGATTGAATTTGGCTTTTCTGAAATCAGGGGAAGAAGTAGTCCTCCAGATCTTAAATCCTGAACTTTTCCTTACTGAAGTTATTCATATAGTTTTTCTTGTACTCTTCTATATCAAAGACTGTACTCACACTGGACTAGACCCATGGAACACATCATCCACACTTCTTTGGTCTACTGGAAGGTCATGCCTCCAGCAGAATGATGCATCTGAGTTACATGAGTGCAGATGGCTCCCCCTCTGGCCCTGATTGTCACCTCACCAGAACCCAAAACCTATCAGGAGGTTCTGCACCCTTCTTATTTCTGACCACAGGTAAGTGCAGAAAGAGTATTGTAGACTTTGCATTACAGTATTTGTCTGTTTGAAACAAAATGATAACACAGATTACCTGCTTCCGAACAGACATCACTTTGTACACAGCTGAAATATCTTCCTCAAGAATAGGACAAAGCTGATCCACTTTGGTTAATATAACCAGCTGTGGCACACCTGTAAGAGAGAATACATTCAGAAAAAGGATGATATACAAATACCTTAGTTCATGTTTATTTTGAGGCGAGTTCCTTCTTTATCTTGCTTAAATATGCATGGTTCACCATTGAAGTTCTCATCAGTTACTATCACTGTATTGATTTTTACTGTGCACGCTACCTGGTATTTTACTGAAGAAATGTAAGTAATAAATATTCTATTCTTCTATATTTCCCAAAGTGTGACACTACAAAGGTGAATATTTGTGAATACCTAACTGTGTCTGAGAAGAATCTATTGCTACTCTTTTTGATTGACTGACTGACTGATTTGTATTCAAAAGAGACTCAGCTTTTACTGTTTCATCTTTTATAATTTTGGCAAGATCCATGTAGTGCATGATATACATGGAGAGACTGCTCCTGAGAGAAACACTTTCTCCAGCCCACGAGACAGCATGTCCAAAATCCACCAAGGCTGCCTTGAGACATGCTGAAAGCTTTGGTGTCCCTCCTCAGCAACTGGGGCAGAATGGAAGACACACACACAGCTTTAAGGTCCATCTGTGGCTGTACCACTTAAATCTTAATCTTCATGTACTTTGTCAACAAGTAACATGCCAACTAACTCCTCATTCAGGCTTTTCAAATATTGTGCTCATGCTGTTCAGAACATAAATGTAAAGGAATAAACAGGAGTCTGACCAAGGGCGTTTGCTTTTTGACGGATTTGTTTCAGTTTTTCTTCAAGGTTCTCAGGAAGAATCTCAACTGTAGATCCATCAATAATGAATGCAACACAGTGAATTTGGTCTTTCAGACAGGGATTCTTGATATAGCCCAGAACATTTGGGGTCATAGCAGCAGAAGGATTGAACTGAAAAGGAAAAGGTCCAATAAGCTAAGATCATAGAAGAAAATGCAACTGATTCCTGTACAACTTTTTGAAATAACAGCCAAACTATTGAGAACAGAGAGAAGATCTCAAGATAGTCACAAATCACGTGAAACATGTACAACAAAATGGTTTGAGCTGCGGCTAAGAGAAACAGTTCCCAGCTGCAGCAGCCCAGCTGTCCTGGAACAAGGCTGTCCACACCTCAGATAGCTGTTCCAGGATAACACCGACAACAGCTTGCGCTATTTTCAGAGCCTGCTGGTGGCCCTATGGAGACTCATTTGGTGTTCTACCAAAATGGGTACCCCTGGTCCATTTACTCAGGAGTACAATCCAGTTCAGTCTTCAGAAATCATCTTTAGCTTCTGGCATCTGTGTTCTGTATATTCCTATCAGGAGTTTTACATTAACTATGAGTGATTGAAGAACTGCAGCTGGAACATTTGTATATATAGTTTTTGGGATGGTTCACTTTGATTCTCTACATCCTGACTGTTTTTTTCCTTTTACATCAGTGCTGTTCGATATTCTTTTTTCAATACATTGGAACATTATTTTATAGGGTTTTTTTTATTTTTACAATATATTACATTCACTTTAAATTCAAATCAGGTTCTGGCTTTGGGTCTACATCATATGTAACTCTAGTTCTTTCAGCACTTACCTGCAATCCCCATAGTCAGCTTCTGGGCATCGTCGGTCCACACCTCTGTCCAGATGTGTGAGGCCTCACACACCACTAGCACACTTCGTCTAGGCTAGACGGAATACAATCCTGGGAAGCAGACCATCAGGCTCTAGTCCACCACACCTCCCATGTTTGAAACTACAGGAGGACTTGTTTCAGTGTCATTCTTTGGGTCCCCAGAGGCTCTGAGGCTAAGAAATTTTGCTCCTAGTTCTTTGGAGCACACACAATCTAGCCTTGAAATACATGTGAGCATTGAGGCTGGGGCCAGCCTGGACCAGCACCGTTCCAACCACCTTTGAGATATGATTGGGAACAGTGAGTCACACTGAATTAGATAATGGCCCCTCAGTGCTCCCTGGTTCTAGTGTTGTGCGATAAATTTTCTCTATCCACCTTTTCTATACCATGCATAATTTTATATATTTCAATCAGTTCCCCTCGTAAACTCCATCTCTCCAGACACAAGAGGCCTAGACATTGCAGCCTGGTTTCGTAAGGGAGGTGTTCCAGACCCTTAATCATTCTGGTTGTCCTTTTCTGCACCTTTTCCAGTTCCACAATATCCTTTGTGAGATGTGGTGACCAGAATTGTACCCAATATTCCAAATGTGGCCTCACCATAGATTTATAAAGAGGCAAAATAACACTTGCTAACTTATCTTCTATTTCCTTCCTAATTATTCCCAGCACTGAATATTGTTTTTTTCACTGGGTTGACACCTTCATTGAACTGTCCAACAAAACCCTGAGATCCCTTTCCTGGTGTGTTGCAGAAAGCTCAGACCCCATCAGTTTATAGACATAATTTGGAGTTTTGGCCCCGATGTGCATTACTTTGCACTTGTTAACATTAAAGCTCATTTGCCCACTCACCCAATGCTAAGATATCCCTCTGGAGCTCTTGGCAATCTCTTTCGGTTTTTACTACCCTAAATAATTTAGTATCATCAGCAAACTTTGGGTGTTTTTCCACTGTCACTAGAAGTACCCATTAAGTACCCATTAATGGGTGCGTAATGGCATTTTTGTACCCATTAATGGGTACTTCTAGTGACAGTGGAAAAACACCCTTTGCTACTTTACTATGTACCCCTTCTTCTAGATCATTGATGAATAAATTAAAAAGCAGTGGTCTCAACATTGGACCTTAAGAGACCCCACTTTTTACCTCTCAGTCACAAATCTAGGATAGAACCTGTCCTTTGATTCCATGGCTGATGAGTTTACCCAGTAGCCTTTGATGTGGGACTTTTCACTAAAAATGTTGAGTGAAAATTTCTTTCTTTTAACATTGAAAATGTTAAAGGAAATTAAGAAAATAAACCTCAGCCATATACGTCCATATACTGTGCCAGATTCATCTGTGGAAATTGTACCTTTGCAGTGATCATCACTTCTGGAAAATATTGCAACATAACTTCTGTGACAATGATAACAGACCAGAGAAATTTTGAAGTTTGCATTGATGTTCAATAAACTAGAAATTTAAAACAGGTTCCTATATGATTTTGTATTAATCTTAAGTGAGTCTCGCAGTGCATCCTACCTGGTATTTATTGGGGACATGGCCCTTCAATAGATTGTCAATTTCATCCACATTCAAGCCAGCTCCTTGGATATCTTGAAGTCCCAATGTGTCACAGAAAATGACTGGCAGTTCCTTTCCTTCTCTTCCAGTTCTAACTCTATAGGTCCTGTACTATTTTAAAAATAAGCAAATTGGCATTTTATATTTATAAATCATCAACCCATCTAAAGTGAAAGAAGTTATGAACTGCTTTGAAATATTCTCAGTAATTACACAATTTATTTCAAGAATCTAAGTAGACAAAGTTTAATAGACAGAATGTAACACTGATGCTTATAGAAGACATAAATGGAGGAACTTCAGGTCTTCTGGTCCAATGTATGCAAGCAATTGAGGGTATAATTTCAAATCTGTAAATTAGATTGGCTTATCCCATCTCTTTGTATGTTTGGACCAGGGAAAAAAAAGACAGTAAAGATCACCAAAACTTCAACCAAATGCTGGGAAAACTTGAAATAAGATTTAATTTTGAAAGATACCCCCCCACACACACAATTCCAGAACAAGGCCCTTGGTCCCCTTGTAAACTCAATTAAATGGATCCAGCACAGTTCTGGATTATGGGACTCTTAATCCAGATCTGGCTCCATCTGTGGGGAGGTGTGGACTGGACCAGCACCATCAGTGCAGACAACACTGATCCAGTCCATGCCTGCATGCAGTCCAAATAGCGGGCCCAGTTATTCCAGACCTTCTTGTTCTCTTCAACAGAAGCTCTCACCGTTCATGCCATGGACATATCACAGCTGCCAAGGAGGAAGCTGTGGGGAGGTTGCTAAAGTCTGGACAGTGTGCTGTTGATCTGCGGCAGGTAAGGTGCACTTTTTTCTCTAACAGTTGATTTTATTCCGCTAATCTGGATACTACCAAGGATTGCTCTGGAAGCGATTCCCATTTAATGCACAAGTTCTGCCCCCTCATGTAGAACCTGCCTAAATGGACTCAAACTCATACATTTCTATTTAAATTATGTCAGAATAAAGCTTTTATAGACACATCACAGACTACAGTTCAGTTAAAAGAAGATGAACAAAGAATATAGGGCTTCTAGCAGGATAACTTATTTGAGACCATTTTTTATTTTAACAAGAAATATGACACGAATTTGTCTTCAAAACTGGAGTGTTGCTAAAACAATGAAGACCAACCTTTGGCTGACAAATATTTCCGAAAAGTTAGCTAAAAATGCATCAACATTATGAAGTGAATGAAAACAGTTTATCAGGGCAGAGCTACCTGCTTTGTTAGACTTGTGGTATCACATCCCGTTAAAGCTTGGCTTGTTACATGGCCACGAAAAACAGAATTCACAGAATTGAAGAAACTGGATTTCCCTGCTCCAACTGGTCCAATGAACAGAATTCGAAAGTGGGACAGTATATTCAAGTAAGGCTTGAAAGACATTATTTGTTTCATGAGCTCTTCTCTTTCCCTGTGAGGAAAAACACATATATTTATATCTACTAATCACATTAAATTTAATAGGCTACTGGTAAACCAGACTAGGGCACCATTTTGGGCACCCTAGCCATATCTACTCCATCCTATGTGGGCAAAGCATGCTGGGAGGCAGCATAGCCTTCCTTATTCCACATCAGAGTGTGGAAGATAGACCCCTAGGCCCTTTCTTATATCACACTAAGAGCACATGCAGAAAGGAACCGTTCTGGCTCCCTGGCTGCCCAGAAAATGATACCTATGCAAGCCTCTAGTCTGAGTCTTGCCCCTCCACCCTCCCCCTTACTGTGATTCCCTTTGTCAGCAGCAGGAAGGTGTGACCAAGCCATTCCAGGCCAAAACAGCCTGGATTAGGCTGAATTCCTAAAACAGATTAAAATGTTAAGGTGTAACCGTGGCCTATGCTGAAGCCACAGACTTACCCAACTGTCCATTTTGTCTCCCTCCATGGGTTTTCCATAATGCTGCCAATACCTAAATGGCAAACAACATTATAAATTAACGAGACAACAGCTTAATTGCCTTCGAGTAAGAACACAATTTCTGCCTTCACTTTCAACTCACCTTCAGCTCTGTATACTTCACATTCCACCAGGTTCTGGTCATTTCCATGTAAATCTTCTGCAAAAAACTTGTAAGTACCAGCACTGCTGTTTGTGGCCACCTCTGGTTTGTCACCTGGAAAGAATATCAAGTCCCCATCTCCAAAGTAAGGACCATGTAAATTATTGTCAAGGACAGCCTTGGATGATATTTTGACTGGAAATTTTAGCGGCTTATTCCCTGTCCCTTTCATACTAAAGAGGAAAGCCTTATCATCACTCAGATTTGTGCCAGTTGAATTGTAACTCTCATTAGTGAAGCCTCCGAAAGCATAACCACTTGCATTATATCCCACAGTAAGAGTTGGTCCTTGGAGATTGCATTTGTTATGAAACACTCCAGCATTGTACCCATGAGCACTTGCTTTGTAGAGAAGGCTTAGGCTTTTACAACCAAGGAGATCCTGGAGGGGCCGTTTTTCCTTTTCAGTCAGTCGGGACTGGATACCAGCCATTCTTAACTTCATAAAAGAAGGGGAAGGGGGAAAGACAGGAAACAATGTTGTCAAGCTTTATTTGGATTTCCACAGCATCTTGCATTGTACACTGCAATTCTAAGCAAGGCCATTTCTGCACTTACCTGTGCAGGCCCACTGATTCCAATCACAAGAAGGTGTGGTTTGGAATAGTGCCATCTGTACAGCGGCACTAGTACAGATCAGCCCACGTTGTGAAACTCAAAGGTCATCTGAGCTTCACCACCCAGCCTCTGTGGAGACACAGTTAAGCAGTGTCCTGTGATGTTCTGCAAAAAGGTGTCCCACATTAATCCCAAGCATAGGAGGCGTATCTTCTGCACATTCCCCATGCTCAGGATCAGGGCCATCTGATATGTATGTAGACCAGATTATGGGTCCACTAGTGATACTAAACAAGTCCTCCTGAATCTGGATCATGTCCTGTCTAATGCAGACAGAGAAGAAGAGCAAAGGGTGTAGACACCGTGATCAGGGGTGTTTTTCCACTTAACACTAGAGTGCCCATTAAGGACCCAGTAAGGGTCCTTAATGGGTACTCTAGTGCTAGTGGCCCAGATGCCTACTCTGTAGCTCAATCTGGATTAAGGGTCTGTGCTGAAAGAGCTCATCTGTATGCAGAAGTACAAAAGCAAAAAAGAAAAAGGAAGAAATCTGGAAATTTTACAGCAAAATAATTCCCTTGATAGCCATTTTTTTAAAAAAAAAATACAAATTTCTACTCTCTCAGCACTCTGAACTGTAAAATATTTTGGCCTGATTATATTTTCATGAAAACACTATGTGTTCTTATTCAGAAATAATACCCATTCAGTTAAGTGGAACAATTAGGTGTAAAAAGCACTGGTCTACAATATGGGCAAGTCTTCTATCAAACAGTAAAATAATAATTAAATAAAAAGATGTGAAAATAGGTCAGATCAAAAGAAGTTCAGAGGCAAAAGACCCTTGGTATCAAACAATTATAGATAAAAAACATTTCTTTAATGGTGATATCACATAGAAAGGGGGAAGGGGGAGGACATGTCATATGCCAGTCACAGCCTTTGCCATTTCCAGAATTTATAGGTAGCACCCAGGTTAAGTGCAGTCACAATACTGGGTCCCCTGTTCAGTGGGGGTGAAGCTTCCCTCCCAGTATCATTAAATCAAGCCTAAAATTTCAGTTCCAAAGGCCGCATTTGCAAATAGTTAAAAAAGAGAGAGAGAGCTCAAAGGCAGCATAGAGGCAGCATACAGATAATGTTCCTATGCCATCTCTAATCCACACTGCAACCCATAGAATGCATTAAGGCATCAGCAGGCAGACATTTACGATCTCTAAGTCGCTTCCTAGAAACTTTTGTTCAACCACATGCGAACTAGGCAGGGGCTGGGACCGCGCTCGCAGGCGGTGGCCAGACCCACCAGCCTGCCCTTCCCCCTTCTCGTGAACATCTGTATTACAGAAAAGCGTAAAGAAGGCTTAGGGACGCGAGAGCCTCTTTGGTTTCGTGTGAACGCAGCTTTACGCGCTCTTGGGTCCAGGACTCCAGAGACCAGTGACGGAGACGTAGATTTCCCTGATGGCTTAAGGGTGGCGTCGTCCTTCGCCTGCACTTTGCTCCCAACCCAAAGGCAAACCTTCCTTCGTTAATGTGAAAGAAAGGCAGTCGAATCTGACTTCTAAACTGGGAGCCATTCCAGAAAGGGGCAAGAGGCAGCCTAGAACTTGCCAAAAACATCACCCTGTTCCGGCAGATCACAAAATAAGTCAATCGCCGGCCTCTCGGGGCTGCAAGTCCACTTTAATGAGTACATGTAGCAGACAAATCTACAAATATCGTGATCTTACCTGGAATTTTCTCTCAGGTGGGTGATCTGTTGCCGGGTTAGATAGCGTCCAACTCCACCCGCCACACACGATGCCCAAGTGTGAAAGTGAAACTGAAGTGTTTAAAAGCAATGCGGTGGATTCCAGGAAGGAGAAATTTCTCTCTGTGTGAGGAACTGCAACTGTATAAGGAATACAGTTACAGGAAACTGTATTCCTTATAACCTAGAACAAGTTAGTATCTTAAACAGACAAACAAACATTGCTGCTAACGCTCTCTGAGCTCATTCCAGCTTAAAATTTTCTGTTGCATTTCTATATCACACCTTTCTTCTCACTTCAAGCTCGAAGTGGTGCACGTTGTTTTCCATGCACAGGGAGTAAGCTGCGTAAAGAAAGGGGAAGGTTAGCTTCCTGCCGAGAAGTAAGGTATTTTACACCTTTGCACCCGTAGCTCTAACTGATCTCTGAAATGGTGAGGGAGTTCTGAAGCTCGCAGGGTTTCTCTTGCAAATCCTGATGGCTGAAATGCAGGTGGAGGAAACATGTAGTAGATCAAAGCGCTTTGGGCTCACCCAGAATCATAGTTTGTTATCTGTGTGTATTTTAATGATGCCCACAGCCAAAATACTTAGAAGTGAGTGATCACCACCACCCTGTATGTGTGGCTGCATTTTTTTTCCCACTCATACATATTCAGTGACCACAGTGACAACAGTGGCTCTGGCTACAAGGTAAGTTGTAGAACTATTTAAACCCATCACCAGGCTATAGAGTGACTTAGAGGGGATATAGCCCAGCCCCTCCATAGCACAGACATAACGGCACAATATTTCCCCATCTGGATGGGCCAAAGTCTGCCAGCATAGTATCAAAAAGAACTTCCAGAGTCCCAACACATTTGTGTTTTTGACACACAGGATGAGCTCATGGAAGTCCTTTCCAATGCTACGCTGAAGGACACCATCAGACAGCTGGTAAATCAAGTACGTGCCAGCTTAGTAAAAAATAATGCTGAATTTCCAAGCACTATTTCTACTCAACTTAAGTACCTGATAGTGTGTGTCATTGTCTGGTTAGAAAGATTTTCTTTTTGCCATGTCTGGGGAAGCTCCCTTAGTATAATCCATCTAAACTACACTCAAGGGAAACCTAAAGTCATGTTTTCACTGCACTCCATAATGAATGCAATGTAATCAAGAGACATATCTGTAACACGGTGGCTTTTTCTCATCTGTGACTAATTTGGTACTGTCATTTGGCCACTTATAAAGTAAACTAACCTGGACCCACAAGACAATAAAAGCTATAGGTGTATGACCCATATCTCCTTCATAGTCAAGGTGTTTAAGGGAGTGATGGCTGATCACCTCAAAACACTGTTGGATGGGACAAATGATCTTGACCTGTTTCAATCAGGGTTTACACCTTTCCATCATAACAGTAAACATTGTAGAAGCATATCCAATGTTCTAACATGACCAAAGCTTGCTTGGCATTCATTGTCATTAGAGAAGAACTGTTTTCCTTGGAAACTTGAAGGGCCCCAGTGAAATCACCAACAAACCAGGAACCCAGCTGACCACAATCTGTCCCACACCATCAGGAACAGTATAGGACAGTGATGGCCAATGGTACTGCACGCATGGTCACCCTGGCACCTGGGCATGTAGTGCTTGCTTGTTCTTGAAGTGTACGAAATACCAACTTTCAATTGAAGATTCAGCAAATGTAAAGAATTATTTGTTTTTGCTTTTAATAAAATACATATATCAAAAATTTAACTTTTTCACTAGAGCTACAAATATCACAAAATTATAGATATTTCTAGATGTGACACAGCACCCGAATTAAGCTAGGTTTTCTTGCGAATTTTGACACACCAAGCTCAAAAGGTTAGCCATGGCCCTGTCCCCATGCAATTGAAAGTCTGCTGGAACTCTTCTTTTGCCTCTGAGCGGCCCCATCCAGACTTTACAAGGCGCTTAGGGAGCTTAGGAACGTGAGACACCCGGCGATAAAATACGTGCACTTTAAAGAGTTCCAGCGCTCTTTCGGCGATTCGCGGGTTTTGCTTGCTATATCTGCCTTGAGGACGCTCCGTGGCAAAAGGGGCGGGGATTGCTTGCCTGCACACACAGCCAAAAAGCATTCACACATCTGAGAAATGCAGCAGGTTCGCTTCCTTTCCTTTGTAAAAAGAGCCAGAATTGCTCAGAATTGCAACATTGTTATCAGTGATCTGTGAAAGCCTTAAAAGAGAATGAGCGAACGATCGCGCTGCTGATGCCTGCAGCCGCTGACTTTCCTGGGGCAGAAAGCCTTTTCTAACAGAGAACTGAGGGAAAGTAAGTGCTGAAAGTGAATGAATGAGCGATCATCTGCCTTTGCTAGGGGCGGGAAGCCATTTCAGGAGACGGAGATCTGGCTATTTTTCCTTTTAACAAGAGAGGGGGCGGGGGGGAAGATGCGGGGAAAGGAAACAGGTTTCCTTGGGGACGGAGAAAGTCCGTTTAGATCGCGGCTACCATGGGGGCGCTTATTCCGGAAGTGGAGGGGACTTTTAAAGTCAGCTATAACAGAGTGACAGCAGAGGAAGCCGAGAGGGGTTAATAAGTCTTTTGGGGATTGGGCCCATCTCTGACCTAATAGATACATGTTTTAAGTAACTGGGGTTCGCCATCACTGGTATAGGAGCGGTGCAAATGGAACACTTCCCAGTGTTGCATCTGGACCCAGCTTACCCTGCCCTCATACAGCCTATGTGCCATTGCTTCACCCAGTTTCAGCTAAGGATGAATTGAGTGTCCAATGTGGAATGTGGCTATCCACACACCTGCCACTGCTGGGTGGAAAGGAAACAGGAACGTTCCTGCACTCAGTGTGCAAATGCCGCCAGCTGTTCTGGACTTAACCAACCTGAAATTCAGATTTGGACTGAACTTCTCCCATTAGGTAATAATCATCAAGTGAATGAATGAATAAACTTTATTGATTAGTCGCTTGACCATATCAAGTATCAAGTATAAACAAGAGTAAAATCAGGTCTGTACACATGTTATAGTTACATATCCTCATCACCCTTACAAGGCACTCCTTAGACTCAGTGAAAAGTTTCCTGAGCCGGGCTGCCTTAAGCAAGTACAAAGCTAACTTATATATTGCCTGAGCATTCTCTCCCTGCAAAAGGTAGTTCACTTTTTGCTCTGCATTCCAAAATGCCATATTTTGCAAAAGGGGATCCAGACATGCTATGCTTAACTGAAGAGTACAAGGGGCAAATAAACAAAATGTGTGTGAGGTTTTCAACCTCTGTTGTAATCATCAATTGTAACACTCACATTCTTAAGACATGTTTCCATATGAAGGAAAGACAATGGGTAAGACAGAAGTATGGAATCAAAAGAAACTACTAGATCATTCTTGACAGCTATAACTTATTACTTAAGAGTGGTGGAAGTAATTAACATTTGTCTGTACAGTCATCAGGAGCTGAATCTGTCTTGATGGGGCTGAATGACTGGGGGGGGGGGAAGCCCAACCATTACAACGTTTCTAGCATTTAACACATAGGAGGAGTTCATTCACAAACAAGCTGTTTGAAACACACATACACACCAACATCCGAAAGCCAATTTCTATTCCTTCTATAAGGACCATTATAATAGATTTTTTTATGTTTCTGTGCTCTCTCATAATTTTTTCTCAGGTACAGAACATCATGCATTTTTCACTTCTTCAGCTTTCATTCACTTGTTTAGATGGCTTTGTTTGGAACTAGGCACCTGGCCATCTCTACTTCGCTTCATTGTACTGTTCATTATTTTTGAGATATAAGAAAGACACTACAGGTGAGTCAAGATACAGTACCATTCATTCAGTGCTTTCACCAAAAATATAATAGAGACAGAATGGTCTTTGTTCCAGGAACATACACCAGAACATTCAGGAATCACTAGTCGCTAGTCACTAGTTCAGTTAATTACACATCTTTTCTTTACTTTCATTATTAAGATACTGAAAGAACAATGAAGCTTTTCTTTCCAATAAATAAGTAAGCATGCTTGTGTAAAATAGCTGTGCCGTTTATCAGGTGTAGTTGAGATTACTTAGTCTTCTGGTCGTTTTCTCAGTTGTGTGTAGGTTATCAAAACTGAACTTGCATTTTCTGAAGGGAAGAAATGAAAGATGCTGCTGTTGTTTCTTCTTTTTGTTTCTCCATCAAATAATTTCTCAATAAAAATACATTCTAAGACTACTGATGATCATGCAAGTCATTTTGCATCTACAGCATTTATATGCCTTGGGAAGGACTGGAGTTTCCTTCACAACCAATACCTCACAGCAGCAAGCAGAACATTGCTCTGACTTCTGCAGCAGTGAGAAGTCCACGACTTACTATTATTAGAAATCCACACATTTATTATTCCCATTGTAGTCCAATATTTAAGTAACTACATGCCTCTGTTTATAATTTTTAAGATTGCCAGTTGTTCTATTTTTTATGCAGCTTATTTTTAAAAAATAAACATTTTTCAAAATACACAATCAAATTACATTTGCTTCATTTTTTGCTTTCTCACTTTTTTACAAATATTTATTTTAATGAGCCATTCCATATAAGATTGATCAAGTCAATGCTCTCTGCAGTTTGCATCTGAAGCATTTAACAATGACCCTGTACACATCAGACATAGGGTGTTTTTCCACTGTCACTAAAAATACCCATTAAGTACCCATTAATGGGTACTAAATAGCATTTTTGTACCCATTAATGGGTACTTAATGGGTACTTCTAGTGACAGTAAACACCCATAGTTTCCCAAGAAAACCACCAGTTCTCCTCAATGATCTCTTGCATTACACTCTTCTATTTCCCATAAAGTGCCTTTTTCTGGGCAGAACTGGCTTTCTACTTTTTTATATATATATATATATATTGCCATCCCAGTTTGATGTACAGGATCAGATTCTTGTTTTAATTTTAAACATTCTGAGCAAAGAGTTCTGCTGAACAGTGAAAAACTTTGATTCTATATTCCTAGAGGGCATTTAAACATCAGAAATAGCAAGGAGTGAATTAGGCTACAGGCAAGTACACCAAGGCCGTCCTGGAAACAGCCTAGTTAGCATGATTCTTCTGAACTCTTTTTGAAGGACTCTGGACTTTTTTGTTTTGTTTTTCTGTTTTGTTTTGTTTGTCAGTGAGCAGAGGAATACTGACACCCCAGTGGAAACCTGAAGAGTTCCTTTTCAGATAGGGCTTTCCACAGTTCTCCGTTGTTTCTGCTGCTGTAATTCCAGTCGTCAAAGCGGCTTCCTTCTTACTGTCTTTGATTAAAAGTGAAATGTGTAGATTTGGTGTCAGCTTGATCAAGTTTGAATTGAACCAGGTGGTTCAGCACAGTTAAGACTGAGTCAACTAGCCCTGTTCAAGAGGGGCAGTTTGATGCAAATCAAATCAAATGAGTCAAACCACTTAGCTGGATTCAAACTGTTTCCCTGGCTCTTTAAATGGGACTTTTAAAATGTATATTATTATATTTCCCCCTTTTTTATCAAACAGCTTTCAAGGTTCAATTTAAACCAGAGGCATTTTCGCACTAAGGCGAAGACGCCTCGGAACGCTTCCCCC
>MTQE01001134.1:43232176-43258328 GCA_014337955.1 Aspidoscelis marmoratus | reverse complement strand
GTGCGAACGGGAAAGTGTTCTCAACCCGTTCGGGGGGAAAACCCTCCCCCAGGCTGCTCCCATTGGCTCCTATGGAGCCAGTGTAAGCAGCTGGCAGCCTTCTGTCCCTGGGTTCCTGCTCGCTCCCGAACACCAGATCGGGCTCTGGGGGTGGGCAGGAACCCCAACCAGAAGCCCCCACCCCATCCCAAGGGTCTTACCTTCTCCTGCAGGCTCCATTCTGTGTAGAAAGGCCGGGCCGTTCTGAGCACGCTCGAGGGGGCGGCCCCTCATTGTCTGGGCACCCGCCTGGCTTCTATTGCCCATCTGAGCATGTGCGGATGCCCAGCCAATGAGGGGCTGCCCACCCCCGGAGCCTGATCTGGGGTTCGGGAGTGAGCAGGAACCCAGGGACAGAAGGCAGCCGGCTGCCCACACTGGCTCCATAGGAGCCAATGGGAGCAGCCTGGGGGAAGGGCCAAGCTGTCACAGAGAGAGAGCATGCGAATGCTTTCTCTCTGGGACAGGTCGGAACGTGCAGAGACGGTTTCAGAGCACTTTTTAGTGCTCTGAAACTCGAACGCATGGAGGGCACATTGGGACGCTTGTGGGCGGCCTGGAGTAGATCCCGCCGCCCGCAAGAGCGAATGCTGCGTCCCGGCGTGCCCTCAATGCGTTCAAAAAACCCCTGTGCAAAAAGGCTCCAGGTCTGGCCTTCTCATACTGGTTCTAGACTGAATCAAACTCAACAAAATTTAGTTTGATTCAGACTAACGAGTGAGTTTTAGTTTGTGCAACATTCCGCTGCTTCCTCTCATCTCCCCTAATGTTTCAGATTCAGTGGGAGTTCAAAGCCTGTGAAACTTTGCCTTCCCAACAGTGCTCTGGCTATTTCTCACTGCCACCCAACAAAGCCTCTTTTGAGACATCTGTGCCAGCATAAAGGGAATTGGAAGTCAACTTATACCCATACAATCTGGGTGTGGAACACAGGGTATGAGATTTGGAAACCTTTTCACAGACACTACTAGTTTCTGCTTCCATCTAATGAGGGCCTTAGTTGTTCAGCCTTATCTGGCAGGATCCACACAGTGCTTTTATGGCACCATAAGAAGGCAGGGTCTGCACAATACTCTCCCTTTATTGTGCCTTCAGTACACTGGACGAGTCCTGATGCCATGCCACAATAAGCACTCGTTGTCCTAATGCAGTACCATTGAAAGCTCCTGCATTTGTCCTGATGGGAACCTGTTTCTGATTATTATTTTTTGGCAGCCGTGCCACTGTTGCACTACCACCACTGCTTAAGGAGGCCTCCCTGTCTTCTTGGCAGCCTCATCAACATAAGAATGGGGCCATTTCCTGGGTTGAGGATCCCCACCCCCATCAAAGTCAAAGATTCCCAAACTGATATCTTGATGGCTAGGGACAGCCCGCTCATCCAAATCACAGGCAATGAGCCCCACCTTTGATCTTAATGGGCAGGAGGGCTGCTCCAGCCATCAAAATCAAAGTCAGGACAATGGGTGGCATATAGACACCACTTCCCTGCTTTAAGCAGGTGGAAAGCATTCTTCCCCCTTCTCCTTGCCTTTCTAGCCATCCCCATTGAAAACCCTTTAGTTCCTAAGCTTCTGTCACACTGTTTATTCTTTGGATTTGCTTCAAATCCAACCTATTTTTTGGAGAATATTCAGAAATGAATATTGGTGATAGTAATTCCGGTGTGCTGGGTAAATAGGCTGCCAAAAGATTTGCAGAATAGATAAACCTGTGGTTGAGTTGTCTCTTCAGTGGCTTTGGACTACATCTATTCAAGTGACAGATATGTATCCATTTATCCTTTATGGAGAGATTCTATGTCCTGTGTAGAATGCATGGCCCTGATGGCAGACAATAGTTTTGTGAGGAAAACAGGTGGATCAGCCTCAGGTGTTGTAGATAATAAGATTAACACCACCTCCAGCAACATCACTTATTTATTCTACGATTTATTGTTTACTGTTAGAAAGCATATCCAGAATTACTACACACTGCCTAGTCATTAGATCAGTACTCTGGGTTTTAGCACTTGCTGCAAGATTTTCTTTCCATGTGACCTAACCCTGCCACCATGCCATACAGATGGCCTATAGCATCACATGAAGTATTTCCAGGTAGTGAGAGCTCACACCAAATTTTCACTGTACTTCTCATGTAGTATTCCAGACAGAGCTGCAATTACTGAATAATAGAATATTGTGCTACAGTAGTTAATTTTACTGGAATAACAAAAACCCAGTAAATGGGTTTATATTCCAGGACTGTATTGGAGGCTCATGATCACATCTGGCAAATCTGGTACAATTACAAAATAATTATGGGGGTTTGACTCTGTCTGGACGCAGCCTAGATCACCTAATGAGGTTTCCAAATTTTAAGTAGTCATAAACTTTCAGTGGTCACTAGATGGCCCCCTTAGCACAATGCAGTACTGTATTGCGTTATAACTTTCAATACCATTTACAAGGTAGAAGTTAGAGTATACAGTTCTTTATGCCTGTTTTAGAATCCTAGTATAGTATCTCCTTTGCTGTTTCCAATGAGACATGTTAACATGTCTGATGTCTTGTAAAAACAAAGCTAACTATAACAATGCAGGGTTTCATTCGTAGGTTTACAAGTGACATCTGTGCTTGTGTTTTCAAGAGAAGCCATAAAATCATCTGGAATCAATAACAATTAAAAAAAATAGATTCCAGATAATTGAAAGTGCCAGAAGATGAATCAGTATTTTGAATACTAGTATCCTGAAATATGAAAAACTGCAAAATGCTGAGGAAATAACAAAATTTGTAGTTTTATTGCTGTAGTAACTTAAGGACGTTTGTTTGTAGAGAATTACAATATTCACTATCAGAGATTTTGACAGCATTGAGAAGATGACTGTATTCTGGTTTCTCCAGGAATAAGAAGAAATGCCTGACTTTGGAAGAATCCAGTGTTTTCCCCTGCTTCAGCCTCCCAAAAAGCCAGCAGATTTCCTTAGCACTTTGCACCATCTTCTAGCAGCAGATCCTTCTTTATGGTCACAACAGATGAAGCTGGCTCTGTGCTGGGAGGGACAAACTAGATGCTGGCCAAGTGAAAATATGCCAGAGTTTTTTACAAAATGCAGCATCTCACACTTTCTTAAATCCAGACTTCGGGGGTGGGGGAAAAGGCTGGCCAAGCTACCCTGTTCGCTGCCCCAGATCCTCACATAGCTAGATGGCAGTTTTGTTTTGTTTTTTACAGCATCTGGGAACTCCCAAAGTGAAGCAATCAGAAATCTGTATACGTACAGTGTTAGTGATGTCTCTGACATACTCTGCCACCCCTAAGAAGGATAACCAGTGTGAATCTATTGGGGGATATAAAGCAATCACATTTGTGATTTTAGGCCTTTTAAGCTCCTCTTGCAGCTTGCCTCTAGCAGAGATTTGTGACGGGTTATTTCTGCAGCTAGCAAGAAGCTGGGATCAATATTAACTAGCCATACAGCAGGGAAAGCATCAAGGATAAAAGAGTAAAGAATTGGGTGATAATTTGCAGTCTGAATTGATGCCCCAGAAAACTCATATTTATTGACAGATGTTCTTAAGATGCTCATCAACTGTTAGCCTTGGGACAATAGAGCACAGACACACAGTTCACCTGCAGTGTGTTTACTCAAAGTCTCTTAAATAATAGCAGAGAAAAGCATTGTTCTGTAAGTTCTTGCTGCTTTTTTCATATATTACGAAACAAGACACAGCAAGGGTGGAATGAGCCCTAGCCAAAAAAAAAAGGCTAGGAGTACAGATGGTCACCCCACCCCACCCCTACTGACACCTGAGCCACTGCAAGTTTCAACTGTAGCTGCTTTGGTCACAGGAAATCACTCCCAGGTGCGGATGCACAGGTCAGGGAGGGAACTCAGGAGTCAAGGATTCCACCTTTTCAGTTCTCTGAAGGAGGTCTAGGCAGGACCCTCCCTGCTGCAAGCAGTAGTTCCACTCATAACAGTGTTCTAGTTGCCACACAAGGCACATGATGCAAAGCCATTGCTTTGAACAATAACATTGTGGCTTCAAGACTCCTCCCCCAGATTCTGCTCCTCACAGGTCACATATGGATGGAATACCCTCCTCCCACTGCAGACATTGTTTTATACTGTTTTTTATATATGGCTCTATTTTAACATGTCTGTTTTAAAATGCTGTTACCCGTCCTGGAGCATGCAGCTGCCAGTTACTGCGCATTTCCAGCGGGGTGCGGCACACGTGGGAGGGTGGAAGGAGGCAAACTGGCCTGCTTCCGCCTTCCCCAAGATGGCAGCCACAAGGACATCTGTCCCTTTGCCTGTCCATGGGCGAAGGCATCCTGCTTCCACATGAATTAAGGCAAACTTTTTAGGTCTTCATTTAGAACCAGTTTTCGGCAGTGAGACCCAATTTAGAGACGGATCTAATGCACCAAAATGTGGAAGCGGCTTCCTGAAAGGGTCCCTAAAGAGGTCTGCAATGTGGGAGGGTTTAAAATGTGTTCTAAATGGATCGTTAAACCGGTTTCTGCAGCCAGTGTGGAAACACCCCTGGATTCTTGGCAAAAGTCTAGGCTTGCTCAATGGTGATTATGCTTCTAACAAATCATAAAATTAATTTCCAACAATTTCTTCTTCTTCTTTTGTTTTGTTTTTAACACCTGGTTGATGCTTGCCTTTTTGTTTTACTCTGGCTGTAGTTACACTTTCCTTTTAAACCTTCCGCAGTCCATCTTGAGATATGACTGTTGTTCACACCTTTTCAGTTCTATCCATTTTGTTTATGGAGTTTCCATTCAGGAAAGTCAAAATGGAGGCTGAAAAGTCCACAGATGAAATGGACAGAAATGAAAAGGTGTGAGCAGTCAGGTCTGAAGATTTGTTTGTTTGTTTGTTTGTTTGTTTGTTTGTTTCCATTTCTATCCCGCCCCATACCCGAAGGTCTCTGGGCGGGTAACGACGGATCAAACAACATATTTAAAAACATATTAAGAACAAAATACAGATTAAAACATATTAAAAACATATTAAAAATGCAATACAAATTAAAACAAGGTACTTGGTTAAAAATTCTGATATAAGCCATGCGCTCCATAGTGTATTCATAAGAACTATAACTGGATGGAGAATGTATCTCCTCAGCCAAAGGCCAAGGCAAAAAGGTATGTTTTTACAGCCTTCCTAAATGATAACAAGGAAGGGGCATGGCGCACCTCAAGGGGGAGACCATTCCACAGTCTGGGGGCCACCACTGAAAATGCTCTCTCCCGGGTGCCCGCCAACCTCACCACCGAAGGCACGGGCAGGTCGGAATGAGAGAAGGCGTTCCTTTAGATATTTGGGGCCCAAGTCTGAAGAAGGTATAAAATGAAGGTATAACCACAGTCCTTCACCAATAAAACGATGGCTGTATCAGAATTATTTAACTCCCAGATCTTTTGTGGATGAGTGTAGAGCACAGCAGGCTGAGCTCTTGAAGAATATAATGAGCTTGTTTTGGCTACTAGCATCTGTCCTTTTTCTAAAGAGAATGAATTTGATGGAAAGCCATTGGGAATGCAATTAAAATGACTCCCCCTTGTTGAATCCAGCCCACGTTGCTATGTATTTAAGCCTCTTGGGGGTAAATGTGATAACATTAGCATTTATTTGCTGCCATCATATAACACACCATCATGATCGCTATGGAAGCTACATATGCTCCTAGCTGCCAGACTTACTTCAACAGCCGCACAAGGCCTCTCATTTTCCTCCTAACTCATTCATTTGTCTCAGCTGATCAATTCTTTCTGCTCTTGAAAAGTAGGCTCTTTTATTACCTTATTTCAAATTACTCTAGTGAGAGAAAAACCCTCCTGAGTAATATGGTATCATGCCAAGCTTCTTATATTCAATGGGGTTGGAGGCTGGAAAAAAACTTCTCCTAGCTGTCTCACAGGACTATTTACAGGCTGCATGGAGACAATGAAAAATGTGAGCCTGGTAAGGATCGCTTAGATGGTGTGACTGGATATCTTATTTTAAAAAAAATTATATCAAAAACAAACAAACATACAGATTAGATAATATCTATAGGGTAATACAAATAGCATATAAAAACAAAAGCATATATACATATAGTTCAGTCATTAATCCTATTACATAAAATGGATATGGCAATCAATGAGGTCCGACAAGTAGAGGCATTCACAAAAAAAGGTTGCCAGACTGTGAGATAATTTAAGCCCTGTGAATAGCCTTGCATTTTTTTATACATAGCAGCCACATACTTCAGTTTGGCAATTTGGCAAAGTTTGATGTACCATTTTTGAACAGATATTATACTTAAGTTCTTCCAACCTTGGGCTATTGTTTGTCTAGCTGCTGTTAAAAGAAAGTCAAGCAGTAAACTTTTTGGTTTATTCAGTTTAAGATCCAAGTCCAATTGTAGCAAGCACAATTCTGGGGTTAATTCTACACTTGTGTTAAGAATAATATTTATTTCTACATTGATCAAAGCCCAGTATTCCTGAATTTTTTCACAGCTCTACCACATATGGAAGTAATAACCTTTGACTTTTTTACAAGGCCAACAAAGGGAGGAAGACTTACATGTTATTTGAAAGATATGGACCTGTGTACAGTACTACTTATGTTTGAGTTTCAAATTAATTTCTACTATATTAGGGGCTAAAGAACAGGGTTGAGAAAAGATGATTTTATACCATTCAGTATCACTCAAAGGTTGTGTCAATTCAACATCCCAAGTTGATTTTAGGTTTGGCACTGGGGCAGGTAATGTCTTAATTAGAATGGTATATAGTTGTTTAATTATACCTGAATCAGAAGGCCTCCCTAGTCCAGACCCACTGGTTCTGATCAGGCCGGGTAAATGCAGAAAGACTCTTAGACTGGCAAAAGAAGTCCTGCTCTCTGAGGCCCCACCAAACTGAAGTAGCATGAGTGTCCAGAAAGGAAAGGTCTTTGGAATAGCTTTTCTTGAATCTCATCTAATGCTGCTTGTCTTTAGGATCCAAGTGAATACTTTTTTATTCACTCAAGCACGTTGAGAGTCAGCCTATTTTAATATATACTTTGTTAAGAGCAAGCCAGAGAACCTTTGTGTATTGGAAGGCTATATGAATTTAGCAAGCAAACAAACAAATAACAGATTTCAGTCAATTCATTTGGATTGTGGTCCAATCTGCACTGGGTCTTAAACTGGATTATACCCAGAATAGGGAACTGGCATTCACATGCTGGTGCAGACTAAAGCAGTTGCATTTAGTTTTAGGTGTGTTTATACAACACATTTGAAGAGGCTGGGAGAATGAGAGGGTTTTCTTTCCTCTCTTCCCCTAGACACCAGGGTCAATCATTTCTAACAGAATACCTTTGGGCTTCATATCATACACTGGAGCCTTCATACTTTAAATTTTTAAACATTTGCTTATTTGCCTGTGAATGAAAGCAAGAAATAAACATAAGGTAGGAGCAACAGGAAGGGAACCGAAAGCAAGAAAGGATAGCAAAAGCAGGAACTAAAAACAGGATAGCAAATATATAAAGAAAAGTCTGGTACAGGAGAAACACCTGCTGTGAAAATTATCACACACGAAAAAGAGGAAAAAAACTTTGCAACTTTAGCACACAGACGCAGGACCCAACAGTTTTGCTTTTGCACTGGAACACAAAAGTGTAAAAGGGTAGAGAATGACAAGTTGTGCAGACCGGTCAGAACTTTGGCAAGGACAGGTTAAAAATAAGGGATGATGGGGGCAGAGTACGTTAGATATGAAGGGTTGTTTTAGCATGGTAGATAGGCACAATATTTGTGTTCCTTGCTGATGCAGATAAGAAGCATTCTAATATGGAATTAAGCTGAAGTAGAAGGTAATGTTTTTGTGCAACTAGGTTCCAGAAATCACCAGCCATTCTCAGGTGCCCACACCACTTCCATGTACTTATGCATCTGGACACCTTTTTCAGAACCTAGAAAGTGGCCTCCATACAAGTTGCTGTCACTGCCTCTTTGGGAACAAGGGGGTGAGATGTCAAGCATAGATGCCACCTGTCACACCCCTGAGGTGGGAGGAAGTGCTTCTGCCCTGGTAGTGCTTACAGCCTCCTTCTTGTGGACCCATCCTAGGATTGGCAAAGTGCCTTTAGCACTAGAGGACAGAAAACTTTGGGAATTGCCTTTAATGTGGATCGGAGGCAGGATGTAACGTTAATGTGTGGCAAAACTGCCCAGCTATCAATTCTAAACAGTTTCTGAACCACGTTTTAAAATGTGTGGGAATTTGGCTTGGAAGTGATAGAAAATCTTAGAAGTGATATTCCACTAAAATTAATTTCACATGACCTGGGTCTTCTGACATTTCTCCTGCAGTCATGGGAAAGGTTAGGTTGCAACTCTGCTCAGATGTCATGGAGAAAGAATCTTAACTGTTCTTGTAAATTCCTTTAAGCACAGAATTCGTCAGCTTTTACTGCCTTCCTTCTTGAGTAAACTAAGCACCAGTTATCCTATTTTTAAAAAACTTATTTGCTTAAATAAGGTTAATTAAATTGAATAACTATTAAATTACTCTTTTTCTCTATGGCATTCCCTATGATTTCTTCATTTAAGGGATACATTCTGCCTCTCACTTCACAGCAGTCTATGTGCTTTCAGGTTCTGGTCACATCCATATCTTGGCAGCATAGATCACTCCCAAGGCAGGGCACAGGATGTCTACATGCCCTGCACTCTTTGGAGGTCACAACTCAGATCCAGAACTGAGTTGTTTGGTGTTCTGATTGCATTGGGAAACGGCCTTGCAAGCAGGTACCTGTGCAAAGCAGGCACACAAGCCATTCTCACAGAGCCATGTGTCTACCTGGTGACAGTGACTGAGAACAGTGGGAACCCTCAGAATGTTTTCATCTGAAGAAAGGATCTATGCTAGCTGGCCTTTAGGCACCCTTTTCTGAGCATTGTACTAAGCATTGTATAAGCCATTGCTTTATACTTATTTGCATCAACATACTCGGCCTGTAATTCTTTGCTTTTAAACCAGACTTGGATCAAACATTATGTCCTTTAAACAGAAAACTCTCTAAAACAAAGGAATAAAGAGTTACCATTAGCAAACATAAAGTACATTCACCCAACAATTACAGTCCATAACCATAGTCTATTCAATACCAACCAAAGAAGAAACTTTGCACTGAAGATGCCAGCTATCGCAGTAGCAAAATGTCTGCAGAGGAAAATATCAAGTCTGGAGAACCTTCTGCAGTTGAAAACTCTCTGTCCTAGTAGAGGTTTGTCCTTTAGAGAGCAGAAGCCCAAAATCTTTGGCCCATGACATTTCCTGAGAAGTCTTGGCTGGTAAGCACAGATGCCCAATAGGAGGAAATTGCTTGAGAAAACCTAATCAAAATAGGGTATTGTTCGTAGCTGGATTTTTCAGTCAGTTTTCAATACAAAGTTGCACTGACAATCTCTTGCAGCCAAATATATATTTTTATTACTTTGCACAACAGAAAGAAATCACTTCCAGAACAAACTTGTCCAGAGAAGCAACTAACCAAGCTTTGAAAGGAAAAGTCCCAGAAAAGAAGGAAACAGAAAAGAAATGATCTCTATTTCCTGGCTTGGGTGAGAGGTTTTCAGTTGAAACAATTCTAGTAAACAAAACAATATGTTTGAACAAAAAAAGTGTAATTTCATGAAGTTAGTTATGTAAGCAATTAGATTATGTTGTCATAAACAAAACTTACTGAGGAATTTTTGAGGTTTTTTATTTTTCCTTATTGAGAACAAGCATTTCCAAATTCTGTTTAACTGAATTCAAAATTTTGATTTACCTATGTAATATAGACTCTAGATGACAATCAGCATTTCCAAATAATTAGCTGACTTACCAAGAACCATTAATAAATCCTTAGCAAAGCTAGCATTCAAATTCTGATAATTCAAACTTCTATTCTCAATTATATTTTGCATATTCCACAAAGCTGGTTCTGTGCCAATCAAGAATTTCTCTACTGAAAGCCAAATTTTGTCCAATTATGTATGAAATGTTGCTTTAGAAGCTACAATGTATTTTACATCTCCCTTCATTGAGCATAACCAATGGCAAGTGATGATGGGAATTGTAATTCAGTGCTGGAGAATCACCCGTGCTTTAAAAACACACACACATGGCCCCCAGGATTGGAATTTGCATTCCTAGCCTTTGGAGGCGTGGGCTTCAAAGTTCACCCAAAATTCACAGCCATGGGGAAATGTGAGTTGGGATCAGCACCATCAACACAGATGGTGCTGATATGGCCTATGTCTCCACCCTGGCCAGATCAGTGGGCTTGGTTATTCTGGACCCACTGATCCAGATCTACATGAGGTAAGTGCAGAAAGAGCCTAAGTTGGCACTTCATTTAGGGGCTAATTCCCCAAATGGTATGCTCTGCTCATCCCTTGCAATTGCCTTGCTAGATCACTTACAAGGACTTCTGCAGTCTGTATTTTAAAATGCCTTCTGAGACACTAAAAAGGGCTTCTGTGCCTATTCCTTTCTTTCTTCTGTCTCATATCTTCAGGCTGAAAGATATTTTTACAAAACCCGAAGGTGGGAGAGCAAATACTGTCTAGTAATAGGCAACTAGGGCCCTTTCTGCACTTGGCTTTATGTCAGACTATATCTCAGAATAAGGACCCGCCATCTGCATACCACTGCAGACTACAGTAGGCACCATTCAGCCTCTGCCATAGTCTGTATTAGTATGCAGATAGCAGGTTCCTATTCCACAATACAGTTCAGAATAAAGCCCAGTGCAGAAAGGGCCTAGGTTTGGGGAGGATTTAGTCAATTAAATCCTAAGCTACATTTGTTGCATCTGATTTATTTATTTATTTATTTATTTATTTATTTATTTATTTATTTATTTATTTATTTATTTATTTTTATATCCCACCCCATACCCAAGGGTCTCTGGACAGCTAACAACCTTTAAAAACAAACATATCAAAACTGTATCAAAGACAATAATAAACTAGTACAACATTTAAAATCCAGCATGATAAAAGCAATACAAAAACAGATATACAGTAGTATGCAGCATTCAATATGCTTTGTTTTGCAGCAACTGGGCTTTGATCTATGGGTTGAAGTGTGCACCACTTTGAGATGGAGCACTGCTACGCACTGGTCCCCAGTACCACCAGCACCATAATAAGAACAGCAGCATAAAAGTTCCCTCCTTCCTTATCCCATGGTAATGTAGCGAACAACACATGCTTTAGAAGTTAAGTAATACCAAACAAAAATCACTACCTTTGGTCATCTGTTCTTTATATTCTGAAGTTAATCAAAAGTAGATTAAGTCTTAAATGTATCCAGACCCCAAGGCCAGTAAAATACTGTTAGTCTAGCTCTCCTCAGAAAGTCTTCCCATTCTGGAAAACACTGAGGTACAAAAATTACCCCCCACTGGCTGTATTATCAAGATTTGGATATACTGATCACCATGCTATAAATGCTTCTGCACTCTATTTTTTGCTTTTTCATAGTCCACAGAATGTGATCACATTTCTGTTTGCTGTGCTTAAAATCCTAGATTCTTGTCTAAGTTGTTGACATAGGTTCTTGCACTGTGCTTCTTTGCTGTGTTGGCATTACATGAAGCGTTTGATGTTAGATTAATAAAGGAGATAAAACGTTTTCAACTGAAGTATTAGTACTATGCCATTAATATTTGCAGGCAGGTATGAAACATCTATTTCCTGTTTGTCCACACAAATTATTAGTGCAGTTTAAATCTTTCTTCTCCCTCAATTTTTCCAATGTCTTGTGAGTTTTTTTCTGCTTGGTGAAAGAAAACAACTGGCAGTATTTTTAAAAAATCAAAAGAGTTTTATGGAAAGTTTGATTACTCAAAGTCTTGGACTAAATAGCAGATTTTTATAAAGAAATCCAATTGTTGTGGAATAAATGAGCTGAAAAGCAAGACTTGTATTCCAAGAATATATTATATAAGAGGATCTAATCTGTTCTGTCTTTTAAATCTCATATATCTTTTACTGCCCAAGGTTACCTGTTTGGCCAGATTCTTGGGTGGTTATCAGATTTTGCAGTATTTTCACTGCTAATGCTTTTGACTTTAAATTCTCACTGAAGCAGTAAAAGTTTCTTTGAACAACAGCCTTTTAATTTATATTTATCTTTTTCTGCTTCCTACTCTGGATTAGGGATGTGCACGGATCTTTTTTTTTTTTGCATTCGAATTCAAGTTGAATCAAATGTCAAAACATTTGATTTGATTTGAATGTTTAAAATCCAGATGCAACAAAAACTGGTTCAAATCCGATACATTTGAAGCTACAAATGTCAGCAACATTTGTATGCATTATATGTATCTGTACGCATTTCGTATGCATCCCAATTTATCCCGTATGCATCCAGTTCCAAATTATAAGCACAAATGCGTACAGAAGTGTATCTAATACATATGTATCTGTACATTCGAATTATTTGAATCATTCGAACGACTCTTTTGGAACATTCAAAATTGGTTTGAATGTCTAAATTCAAATGTGAAGACATTCTATTTGAATTTGAATGTCCACATTCAATTTTGAATGTTTAGAACATTCGTTCACATCCCTACTCTGGATTCTGTTTGGATATATTTTCAGATATTAAATTGTTACTCAGTCAAGTTATTTCTAGTACCAACTTCCAGCATTCAAGTTATCATGTCTCTTACAAATAAATAAGTGAACCCAAAACTGATTGTGAAGATGTGAAGTACAGATTTCTGCTAGGAACAAACTTGAAAATAAATCATTTGTGATAAAAGATGAGGTGGAAACAGTTTAAAATCAATGAAATCCAAAAAAAGACAGGTAAAGAGAGAGTTGAAAAACACTGCCCAGAGTAGGTTTGAGTTAGGGTAAGCTTGCCAGACCTATGTGAAGCATTATTTAAGCTGGAACTTTTAAACAAGTAGAAGAATCCACATTCTAGAAGGACTTATCCCACATTTTATGAAATTCTTTTGAACAAGTAGATGTTTGCTGGGTAAGCTATGTGTGGATTTTTTTTGTGGATTTTTTTTAGTACTGGTAGCCTGCAGATTGGTAGTATGGGATTAAGGAAAAGAGAGACCATGGTTGTATGTAGGCTTTCACGGCCATTTTCAATCTTATTTGTAGCAGTTTTGTTCCAGGTTTCAAACTGCTACAAATAAAATCAAAATTGGCCATGAAAGCTTACATACAACAAACCTCTATTGGGTGGAGGGCTACCAAGGTTCTCAGAAGAAACCTAGAACACAGCATAATAGCTCCAAAACTGCTACAAATACAAAACAGAGACCAGCTTCAGTTGGAATCCTTGCTTTGATCTCCTCAAACCTAATTTTGATTCACAGCAGGACACTCCACTTAGCAGGCACCACTGCTTTCTTGGATTACATGGAATGCTTGTATAGCTGGTTGTCAGCAAACAGAATGCTGAGGTGTTAAACTCTTTGAGGGTATGTTTTCTTGTTGATTTGGGAATAATAACATGGACAGGAACCACCACATGGCTTATATTCAGATTGCAAATCCCATTAAAAAATCCTGTAATTTCTGTGTTCCAAGATGTGAGCTTCAGTCCATCCATGTGGCGACCAGATTGTTTGGAAGGGTCCACTTGATTGGGTTGAGGGAACCCACTCAAATTCCAGACACATTCAATTTGTTTGCTGATCTCTAAGGAGATCCTAACATGGAATTCAAGTACTGGACTATAGCAGTGCAATGAGTAAACAATAACATGGAAGGTGCCAGATAAAAAGCAGGATGACATTAACCAAAGCAGCAGACAAGATTGCCAACAGCAGATGTGTTAAAAATACTGTTTATCCCTAACCAGATGTAAGATCAGATGAAAACGAGTTGGCCAGCTATTAACTTAGGAAAGGAAACTCCCCAAGGAAAAAAGATACAGCCCATTTGGTTAAGAGAAAGATAATTTCTACAGAGGTCAAAGCATTTTAGGATATAATTGCCAGCCCTATGGACCAGTTCATTGAGAGGATGGCATAAGGACACAGCCGTCTCAGTGATGGCTCCTAGTTTGTGGAATAGTTTATGCCCTGAGGTACATCAGGCACCTTCATTTCACGTATTCAGGAGAGCTGTGAAGACATACCACTTTGCCCTAGCCTTTGGTTAAATAAGGAACAGCTTTTCCTCCCCACTTCCAGGAACTATAATTGTTTCACAGTTTTCATTTTATATTTGGTTTTAATTTTGTAACCCACCTCAAGACCTTTGGGTATAGAGTAGGATAAAAATCCAAATTAATAAATATCAGAACCCTGAAGGCTTTGGCTACTTAGCTATCTGTCTCTGTTTCCCCACTGGAAAAAACCACCCCCACCATCAACTAAATTCATTTCTTCCCTTTCCCCTCTAGTGAACTTTGTCCTCTACAGGTGTGCAAAAATAATGCTCTGGCTAATTTGGAATACCCACATTCTCTATTATGTGGGGGACAGTATACAGGTATGCACCCTGCACCAAGCCTCTAGGAGCGATGGGTATTTCAGCCCTCTGGAATTCTCTGGACCTAACATACTTGCATGACTTCACATTTTTTAAAGACTGCCATTTTGGTCCGGTTAATTGCTTTTAGAATACCAATTAAGGAATGGGCATAAAGTTCTGCCAACACTTAAAGAGATGGTGGCATGCCCTTTCCTTAAGAGGTCTGCCATAGAACCAGAAGATTGATACATACAACTATCATCTGGTAGCTAATAAATTCTTTGGGGACAAGGTATTGGAGAAAGTTGTGGCTGTTCAGACATACTCAAAAGAAGCTGATTATCTAGACCCTTTTCAATCTGACTTCAGGCCCAGTTATGACATGGAAACACCTTGGTCACCCTGATAGATGACCTCCAGGAGAAAGACAAGGACAGTACTACCATTTTGTTTCTCCTGGATTTCTCAGGGGGCTTTTTAAACCATTCAACAATGGTATTCTTTCGGTAAGGCTGCAGAGTTTGGGAGCTGGAAGTGCTTACAGTGGTTCTGCTCCTATCTCCAAGGCTCATGTCAAAGGGTGGTTAAGACAGTTTCTTGCTCAACATCCTAGGAACTCACCTCTGTGGTTGATCTTATCTACATGCTATTTAATATCTATATGAAGCCACTTGAGAGAGGCCATCAGGAGATTTGCAATGAGGTGTCATCTATATGAAGATGGCACCCAGCTCTATCCTGCCTTGGCTTCTGAATCAGGAGAGGTGGTTGAAGTGCTTGGCCCTGGCAGTGGCTTCACACCCTGAGACATGCCCTGAGAGGAGCCCTACTGTCTCACCCACTGGCTTTTGAGCATTCTCAAGCAGAGAGCAGAGGCAACCTGCTCTCAACTCCCCACAAATGATCTTTAGAGGAAATCTGCTCATCTCTTCAAGTTGGAGACAGTATTCTGTACCTATTGATACACCCTTCTCCATGAATTTATCTAATCCTTTCTTAAAGCTATCTTGGCTGATTGCTGTCATCACTTCTTCTAGTAATAAATTCCACAGACTGATGACCCTCTCGGTGAAAAAAACATACCCTTGTCTGTCCTAACTCTTTCACCCATCAGCTTCCGTTCTACCGTTGTATGATGGAGAATTTTTCTCTATTCACCTTTTCCACACTGTGCATGATTTTACATACTTCAAATAGGTATCCTCTTAATAGACCATCTTTCAAGGATGAAGAAGCCCAGATTTTGCAGCCTCATTTTGTAAATAAAGTGTTCTATCCCCTTGATCATTCTGGTCTCCCTTTTCTGCACTTTTCAGAGTTCCAGCACCCAAGAACAGAAAAAGTCCTTGCCATTAGTTTTAATTACCTGGAAGAACTCTTTAGCTGAGAACCAGACAATGGTCCCCTCCTTAGTTTGACTGCTCTAGTCACTCCTCCTGATAGACTTTCCTCTGCAGGATCCAAATCTGATGGTCCACTTTGTACATTTATTCTGAAAACTAGTTCCTAGTTCTTCACCAGCTTGTTCAAACTAATCTGAAATCTCAAATTCTGAGAGGCTCACTCATTAAAGCCACTGCAAGGACCTGCAGAATTTATCTCCATGAGCACGTAGACAGCCTCCTGGGTTCTGTTATGAAAAAAGATTATAACTGGCTGGGTTTATATAACACAAACAAATACTCACCTCTAACAATATGTGAAGACTTCTTTTGATAGGATGAGCTACATAAGCAGCTTTGTTTCACACTTCTTTTAAATAGATTTTTTTTAAAAAAAATTATGGAAGAGACATAGCCAAATAAGTTAACAGAATTGAATTTTCCATTTGTCATTAGGCAATTTTGACTTGTAAGAATCAATATGATATATGCACAACAGATTTGGGTTCAGCAAACTTCTCAGCTGGAAAGGTCTTACGTAAGAAGAGACAGCTCTTCACATTTTTAAACAACAAGCTCCTTTCCCCACTTTCTTTGAACTCCAGCTGCATTCCCATTACACAACAAAAGCTGCTTAATAGGTGCCCCAGGTAGCTGGTCTCCATTGGGAGTAATAGAAGCTGCCACACTTAAGGTGCCTTTACTGTGTAACGGAGACACAGCCTGAATCTCCAATTGCACAGGAGGGCCATATAAGAGGGTCTCTGTATGTGGAGCCAGCTACACCTTAACTTTTAATCCACATTACTATGAGAAAACACATAAGCAAAGTCACAAGTAATTTTCCTTCTACTGTAATTTCTGGCCATCAGAGCCTTTACAGCAGGCTCCAAAACTTCTGTGAACTTTGGAGCAGTTCAGGACAGGGTGGTGCAGGGTGATGTGAGGTGGCAGTGTGGTGTCCCAGAACAGCTGTTCAAAGTACAGATGGCCTTGTTCCAAGACAGCTGGACCACTCCAGCTGGGAACTGTTACAATAGGAACAGCTCCAGCAGGAGCAGTCCAGCCCCTGCAAGTGTGGAAACAGTCAGGTTTCTTAATGTTGAGCAGACCTCTCTTTAACCCTCATCAAGAAACTCTTTAATTCTTCTTCACTTTCTGCCATTAGAGTGGTATCATCTGAGATTTCAGACTGCTGGTACTTTCCCCAACAATCTTCATTCCAGCTTTTGACTCATGCAGCCTGGCAGTTCACATGATATACTCTGCATTTAAGTTAAATAAAGAGGGTGACAGTATGCAGCCTTGTTGAACTCCTTTTCCATTCTTGAACCAAGCAGTTGTTCCATGTTCAGTTCTAACTGTTGCTTCCTGACCCATGTCCAGGTTTCTCAGGAGACAGATAAGTGGGTAGCTTGGTAATCTTTAAGAACTTGTCATGAAGTCATAGGTTTTATTATAGTCAATGAGAAATAGGTGGTTTTCTGGAACTCCCTTACTTTCTCCATAATCCAGCAAATGTTGTCAATTTGACATTTAGCTCCTCTGCAAACCAGCTCACACTTCTGGTAGATTTACGTTCATGATTGCTGAAGCCTGCCTTGCAAACTCTTGAGCATAATATGTGAAATGAGCACAATTATCCAGTAGTTTGAACATTCTTTGTTTGGCATTGGCCTTCTTTGAGATGGGCATGTCCCTTTTCCAGTCCTGGGGCCACTGCTGAGTTTTCCAAATTTGCTGACATATGTGCATCATCTTTAATACTATAATCTTTTAAGCTTCTAAATAATTCAGTTCCATCATCTCCACCACCCTTGCTGTTAGCAATGCTTCCGAAGGCCTACTTGTATTCATTTTTCTGGCTCTAAGTGGCAACCTAAGAAGGAAGGAAAAACAACCAAGTATCTCTTTTATTGGTAACACATAACAGCAACTGGTGAAAGTGATTAAATACCATTATAGTTGGGAAGAACCAGAACAATCGGTGGGCTGTAATAAGAAAGATTTACAGTGGCTGCACATAGCCTGCTGAAACATATTTCATTAAAAAGGTGGTGGTATGTAAGACATGGAATTGATTAAAAGGAACAGCAAAGGACTCATTTTACTTGAGAGTGTGATCAACATAGGTTAAAAAGAACTGGCATGCACAGAGTACTGGAAAGACTAAACATTCACATCTCATAATTTCTTTCACCTTCTTATATTCCAGAAAAAAACATCTGGTACAATGACATCTGATCTCAATAGAGGATTTAAAAATGGGTCCCATGCAAAGATAGTTATTTTCTCTAAACATAATTTACAACAGGTATTTTGTTGCAGAATAGTCACTGTAAAATGTATATTACTTGGGGCTGTTCACATTTACTTCTCTGCAACTTCACTGAGGGTTCCCAGTGAGCTCCCAGGTGCACCATTTGCACTTTTTTACCAGGCAAACACTGGGGGGGGGCAGGGGGCACAGCGGCAGATGCGCAAATGCATGCCACGTTGTGATCACCATGGCAACAGCCCAGTGTGTGCCCATTGGTTAGTTTCAGGATTGCCCCAGCACTTAAGTGCAGAGGTATCAAGTTTGCTCCATCTTAACTCCAGTGGGATGGTATTATTATATCATCCCATGAAGCTAAGTGTGAACAGGCCCTTAGTTTGTTAGGAAGTTAGCCAGATATATTTATTCTTTATACACTTATAATAAAACTTGCTGGAAGGACAGGGTTTTGTTTTTTAATTCTTTCAAAGCTTTTATGTGTTTAAATCACTGCATCCAAAGAAAGTGTGCCATAGTTTTCTGCCAAAATGTATCACTTATCTTGGCTCAGTTGCAGCATGGGTTTTGCCGTCATCTGTTGAGTGTGATTTTGGTATCCTTGCAAGAAAATTATATTCATATATAAATGAATTGTATTTTATATAATTTTTCATTTATTAAAATTTATTAACTTTTGTATTCTGATATGCTGTGCATAAAATTAAAAAGGAAAACTAAGCTATTATTGTTCTGACAATAATTGATATTATGTTGCACTATAATTGTAAACTGTTTTTTTATAAATGAAAATTATTTTTTTTCAGAATGAAGTCTATTTATTGCTGCCATAGAACAACAAAGACTTTTTACAATGTGGAAGGTGGAGTTTAAGATACTAATTATCACATGCAATAGTGCTTCTGAGTGCATTCTGTATTGCTAACAACCCTTCATTGCATTGCCCTTTTCACTGGCCCTGTCATTGACAGCCTGCTCTATTCTGAGTAAATTATATTGAAACTGTAGAAAACATTTGCAGGAACAGCCTAACAAGGTATAATTGTATCTTCAATTGTTATCTGATAACTGCGTGCAAAATACTCCAATGTCTGTCAAAACAACTCAGACTCTTTCGTGTTAACAGCCATTTGCTGCAGATATCCACCAACTCCCCTCCCAATAACAATTCCAGGTGTTTCCTGTTTGGAGTTATTATCCAGTATTACTAATACTTTGGAAGACTCAAGCTGTGGTCACATTAACATTTAATCCAGCTTCAGTCCACTTTCAGAGTGAGAGAATCCATCTGCAAAGGTTCAAGCCGTTTTCTTTCAGTGTTAAATAACTCAGAAAATTTAGTTTTGGGATAGATAATGTGGAAAGAAAATGACTGGTCACTTTGCTGATGTGTTTTCTCACTCTGAAGGTGGATTAAACCTTAGTGCAGTGATGGCGAACCTTTTGAGCTCGGTGTGTCAAAATTTGCAAGAATACCTAGCTTAACTCATGTGCTGTGTCACATCTAGAAATATGCATAATTTTGTGATATTTGTAGCTCTAGTAAAAAAGTTATATTTTTGATATACCATATGTATTTTATTAAAAGCAAAAACAAATAATTCTTTACATTAGTGACTTTTGTTGCTGACTTTTGTTTGCTAAATCTTCAATTGAAAGTTGGTATTTCATACACTTCAAGAACAAGCAAGCACTACACGCCCAGGTGCCAGGGTGACCAGGTGTGTCACCCAAAAGGGCTTGGTGTGTCACCTCTGATACACGTGTCATAGGTTGGCCATCACTGCCTTAGTGTGACCACAGCCTCAGTGATTCCCTGTCCCTAAACTGAAAGCAAGAGATCACAGATAATTAGAAACATGTTCTTTGTGTACCTGAATTTAGTATCTATTACACAGTTTCATCAACACAGCTTTCAGTCAGATTTAGTTCAGGGAGATTTTATGAGGCTTTTCTTCCAGAATTATAATATATAAACACAATGATGTCTGGCACTGCAGAAATAATTGTATTTAATCCATCACTATAGGATTCCTTATTGTGTTTGAGGTAACAATGGCATTGCCAGGAACCCTATAACTGACCTTCTGCTATTTATTACTAAACAAAACAATGTTTGAAGTTGAAGCTAGCAAACAGAATAAATCTCATTGCCTTTTTCAGAAGCCGTTATTAAACATCTCTTTAAGGAGGCATCAGAAGAATTAGACTGTGGAGCTCTACTGGGTCTGTCCTGAATTGAGATGTGTGCATTGAATCTAGTACCAGCTTTTGGTTATAAAATGCTGTAAGGTAAGATCAGGGTAGAGTTAGGAGTCAATAGCATAAGACTCTTGCTGAGACAGGCCCTTTCTACACTGGGCCTTATTTCAGATTATGTCCCAGAAAAGGGACCTGCCATCTTCATGCTGGCATAAGCCTACAGCAGGCACTGGATGGAGCCTGAACCATAGGCTACACCAGCATGTGGATGACAAGTCTTTACTTCAGGATATAATCAGGAATAAGAACCAGTGAATAAATGGCCTTAGGCCCCCAGCTAAATCTTAATTCACATTCAATCCACCTTCAGAACAACATAACACATCAGCAAGTGATGAGCCATTTGCTTTCCTCATAATCCAGCTCAAAGGTGGATTTCCAGGGCTAGATAATGCAGAAGAAAAAATGCTCTTCACTTTGCTCATATGTTCTCTTGCCCTGATAGTGGATTGGAAGTGGATTAAAACTTGTGAAGCTGAGCCCTTGGGCTGCATCTCATTTATTTATTTAAATTATTATTTCACCCTATACTCAAAGGTCTCAGGATGGATTACAACAATAAAAAAAAAACACTAAAAAGTTGGAAGGGGGAAACATGCCTAAACCAGGGCCTCACAGCAACCACATTCCATTACGATGATGGAAAGTGGCTGCGCTGAATCCCTAGGTAAGGGCCTTTGCTATATAATGGACATCTAGTCCATATTCATGCACTGTTGAGCTGTGGGACTCCTTACTCCTGCAATTGGTTCATCTTCTCTCTTTCTTTATGTACCTCCTTTGACAAACATCCAAGCACTGGCAAGCATATTAAATTAGACAGTATCCTCCACTTGCCTTTCTCACAGGGCAGGTTAGACTCGGTGGGAAAGATCTTGAATGGAGACAAATTGGCAGCAACAAAGATGGTATTTTTCACAAGAGCCCCCTAAAACCAGAGCCAAAATAATTCTCAAAGATTGCCTGCCTAATTCTTGCCAATGCTGCCAGCCATTGCCTCTTTCTCCTATCTCCTCCACCAAACTCATGGTCACAAGAGGGAAACATTAAGCGTTTTATCTCGGCAATTATTTTCTGACAAAAAATTCCAACTGCCCCAGTTTTTGTGATCTGTTCTTTTTCTTCCTAGCAAATTAAAATGAAATGTTACTGCTGTGCTGAACATCCAAAGCAATTTTCATTCCATCTGCTTCATAATAAAATACAGTGTGATAATTTCTGGTTATTATTTTTGTGAGCTGAATTGAGTACAGTGAATCAGATTGTAGTTATGCTGATATTAAAGGTATAATAAATTGGTGCAAATCCAGAACTACGTAAGACTGTTCTTTCCCATTGTGACTCCTTAAGACATCTGATTTGACAGTTTTAGTTCATATTTTCACAGCACCAGAAAAAGGATATGGCAGATCACTTCACCAGTCCTAATGGTATAAATTGTTTGTTAATAATTGGTTCTGATATGTTTGCTCGAGGGCTCACAGTGCTTTTTCTGCAAGCCAAGGTAAAATTATTAGAGACCTTCCTACCTGTGCTATACTTGATCTGCATAATTTAAAACCCTGTGCTGTCTTAGCCACATTATTTTGAATGCAAGGATACTACTACAATGTACTTGGAAGGGCTCCAGGCTGTATCCATATGGTTGTAAAACCTGAGATTAACACAGGGCTATGTTGGGATTGCCACACATGTCTGTGGCAATTGCAACATAACCCTGGAATATTGGAGTGATTTCCCACACTAACATTATTATGAGAAAATCAACTCCCAGCCTGGTTTTTTGGGGGGTAAAAAACAAAAGGACTTATCTGGTCTGGATCTTTGCTTGTGTGATCCACTTTGAAAATTGCCACTATGCCATTCAGGGCCAGACTAGGGCCATCTGAATGTGGATAACCCTGTCCCACTCTAGAGGCAACTCATCATCCCAACTTGGGACAGGTTGCTTCCTCTAGGATGGGCTAGCTCACCCTGTCCTGGAATGCCACACACAAGAAAGGAAGTGAAGACCTCAAGTGCTTGCTTTTTGCTGTTCCCTATTCCCTCCCACACCATTTTCCCTTTGTTTCGTGTCTCTTTAGATTGTAAGCCTGAGGGCAGGGACCTGTCTAAGATTAACATAATATTGTAACCCGCCCTGAGTCCTTCAGGTATAGGGCGGGATAGAAATACAAATAAATAAATAAATAGTGGTCTGAAGCTACAAGTACCTCAGGAACCAAACTATGTATCCAACGGTTCTGCTGTCATGTGTTGTTTTACTTAATTCGTTCTTTGTCTTTATACAGTATTGGGTAGGGATATGAACAGATATCCAAAACATTCAATACGTATCCAATACGTATCCGAGATATGTATCCATTAACAAATCCATTCTGAAAGTCTCAAATCCAACCTGAATCCACTTTTAATACACTCTCAATCCATGTCGAATACACTGTAGATCCATTGCAGATGTGACTGGTGCAGCCGCTTTCTCATCTCCCCAGTTTAACGAATGTCCAAACTATTTGTACAAATGTCTGGGTACATTAATATTCATATGGATGTCAATATACAAACATCATAACATTCTGTTTGTGTACGAATGTCAAAATTTGTTTGAATAATGAATGCTATGAATATTCATGCACGTCCCTACTTGTAGCCCATTTGTCATTAAATAAAGTTAAAGTGTTTATCCAGGAGCATCCTTCTCCCCCAACAAAATTAAGGTTGCCCCTATCATTGCTGATATTTAGAATTATATTTAATACCTATCTCTTTGCATTTGCCTTCAGGGAGTACAACAGGAAAATGATCATTTCTCTGCACGTCACCGTAAATGTTCCCTGCACTGGTGAATTTATGAGCTGTTTACACTGTTCTATTTTTGTATTATTATTGGTATTTTTATGATGAAGGTTGAAAGCTGTTACGTTATATGGCAGAGATTTATGGCATGTTCCTCTTATTGAGAAAGGGTAGATTATAAATTGAATTAAACAGATAAACAAAAATTGCTCGTTATGGCCTAACAGGCCAACAAAGTCTGCAATTTGAAGCAGAAGACCTTTTGAAGGTGACAGTGATGGGAGCACATTCTTCATACTACTGTGGCTGCATCTAGATAAAGCTTACTTATTCCGCTATATTTGGATATTCCAGAATAAAGCAGGAATATTCTAAAATATCCATGATTTGTTCTGAAATATCCAAATATAGCACAATAAGTAAGTGACATCTAGATGTAGCCTATATTACAGTCGTCAGCATAACCCACTACTGCCATGTGAATTCTGAACAGCCAGTCAGGCAGCACTAAAACATTTGTATGAGAGCAACATTGTAGCTCAGATAACTCTTTACCTTAACTCTATGGAATTAAAATCAGGGCCTGCTTCCACTTGGCAAACAGGGGAAGTCGTGGATGCTCCGGGACAGAGGACTGGCATTGTGCAGAAACACTTCCATCCTGGAAGTATCTCTGCACATTTTGGACCATCCCTTCCCCAGCTCCAAAGCTATATTAGCCATGTCTGAGATGCGGCTAATATGCTCCTGCACACACACCTTTGCACTTCTTCTGGGCAAATGGGGCAGGTAGGGATGGGCATGAATATTCCTAACATTTGAGATTCATATGAATTCGTACAAATTTGGACATTCAAAACTGAATCCAATGTTGGCGCATTCAAAGACTGACATTCAAATCAAATGCTTCGGAACATTTGTGAACCTGGGGAGGTGGAAAAGCAGCTGCCCTTGTCACATTTGCAACAGATCCAGAGTGGATTCAAAGTGGATTGAGAGCAGATTCAAATTAGATTCAGGGCAGATTTGATGCATTCAGAGTGGACATTTTGTGGATACGTAGCAGATACGTACTGGACTTGTATGCAATTCATTTGTATCAAATTTGTATTGAACATTCATATCAAATTCGAATCCTACCACATTCAAAGGGTATCCATTTGAATGAATACAAATTTTCTTGCATTCAATTTCATACGAATTGAGTGAAAAAAAAGACATCTGTGCACATCCCTAGATGTGGGGGTGCAGTGACGCAGCCACAGTCAAGTGCCACATCACCCAGTCGCTGTGACAACATCCCTGTGCCTGTCTGCCGCTACTACAAAGCAATTGAGGTGATCACTTCAGAGATCCCTCAGAGGTAGCGTGTGCACCTTGGTTCCCAAGCGTTCTCAAGTCAACCTTTTTTGGCACACAGTGTTCAGGAGAGGGGGAGGGGCAGGCTGGTGTTTGAACTATCTTGCTTTGAAGTTATCTCTAAACTGCCTCAGAGGTACCTCGGGATGCTATTTTTGCTACATCTGATCACAGCCCAGGTTTATTGAGAAATGGAGTCCCCTTTTAAGTATAGTCTATGAAAAAGTTCCATTTCTTGAGCAAATTAGATCCTGACAACAACCTCAAAGGTCATTTAAAGTGCATGACAAGTAAGTTGACTCCCAAGAGAATGACCCACAGCCAGTTGGAGATGAGTGCAGGGGCATCCAGATGTTTGGATGGACCACTCTTGCTGAGTAAAGCTGACCTTCTAAGTGCCTATGGTTTTCTCAATAAGAGTGTTTTAAAATACTGCTGGCTGGCTTTGCATGCCATAGTGATGACTTATTTGTCCTGCATGTTTATTGGAGTCATCAAGTTTACAGTAAACTGAGGAAGATGGAGTTTCTTTTTTTTCCAGAAATCTAGAGAGCTTCCATCATTAGTAATAATCTTTAGTGAGTCAATTTGTAAGGGCAAAGAGAAGAAGAGCAAAGAAGAAATAAAATGGTAATCGGAAGACTACTATCTTAGTAACAAAATAGAGGCTAGTAATATATTTTTCCTTTTTTTTTCTCCCCAGTTTTGCAGAATTTGTGTCATACTGTTTTGCCATGCCAAACTTGTGAGCATGTGCTAATAATAGTTAATGGCAAATCTACAGAACTGTACTGGTAGAAGAATGTTAGGGTGTTTCCACACTGGCTGTGGAAACCCATTTAGAAATCCATTAAAGACACATACAGAACACATAGAAACTTACCTTCCATATTGGAGGTCGGATCTGGGACCCTTCACAGTGGCCACTTCCGCACTCCGGCACGCAAGACCTGTTCTTAATGGGGTCTCGCTGCTGAAAGATCTGGCCTCCGGGAAGACCTCGAAAATTAGGTCATCCATCCAGCCCCTCGCCTCGATCTGTTCGGAAGCAGGATGCTTCTGCACACGGAGAGGCAATGGGCCAGATGTGCTGGTGGCCGCCATCTTGGGAAGGGCAAAAGAAGGCCAGTCTGCCTCCTTCCACCCTTCCCCCATGCACTGCGCACCAGTGGAAATGCACAGTGACTGGCAGCTGCATGCTCTAGTCCCACGGCTCCGTTGGTGGTGTCAGCAGCGCGGGAGGCCAGATGCCCTTTGGAATGGGTGCTGTGGCCTCCGTATAGCACCCAGGGGATCCTGCCAGCCCAATCCATCCTCCCCACGCATGTGCGGACATGCAGGGCCTCTGAGGACAGATCATCAGGAAATAGATTTTCTTAAATCCATTTCTCGGCGGCAGGTGCAGAAGCATCCTTATTGACATGCAGTGATAACACTTTCAAATCACTGGGTTGAGATAACAATATGCTTCATCTGTGATTGATTGATAAATTGATTGATTGATTGATTTAGAACATAAGAGAAGCCTTGCTGGATCAGGCCACAGCCCATCT
>MTQE01001134.1:43180381-43221472 GCA_014337955.1 Aspidoscelis marmoratus | reverse complement strand
AGTCCATCTTCAGATCTGACTGCTCACACCTTTTCATTTCTGTTTTATTTATGGACTTTGCACCCTCTGTGGACTTTCCCAAATGAGAAGTCCACAAAACAGAGGGAAATGAAAATGTGTGAGCTGTCAGACCTGAAGATGGACTGAAGAAGGTTTAACATGAAGTTGTGACAACAGCCAAAGTTTGGTGTTTGATTTCAGCAGCAGCCAGTGGGGTTGAAGGCAAGCAGAAGATCTTCCTCTGCTGAAGGCCAGTTTGTAAACTTAATTTCAGGTCACATCAAAAGCAGATTTGCCAGCATCATATTAGGGAAAGGATTTGCCGCTTTGTATCTGCACCAGCTGCTACAGTTCAGTTTGCTGCATAGGTCAACTTGCAAGAATATATAATCATCTAAAAGAACTACACTAGCTGCCAGTTTACTGCTATACCAAATTCAGTGCGGCCATGTATTCCAATAATTCAGGAAATTAATCCTGGCTTTCTTACTTACATATCTACAGCCTCAGTCTTAAAAGCCGTTTGTTGGGCCACTGGCGTCTCTTTTTCATTCATGCAGGACAATTTTAGGTCTTGAGAAATGCATAGCCTGGCATTGCTATTTCCTAATGTCAAAAGCTATGAAAAGAAATGGCAGCACATTTGTTTCTGAAGGCCTACTCTTTGCCACTTCCCACATTAGAAGACGCTTTATATCAAATCCACTTATATGACTAATACTCTAGTTAAGTGCCTACTGTCAGAGCTTGTTAAATATCAGGAAGATCATGCTCCACGCTCGCAATTTCTGTAATAAAAAAATTCTACCCAACTCAGTTGCAGATTACTGTTGTCCAGCTTATGTCCAACTTGACATATATAGTTACAGTTTTAATTTTAGACAGGCGTAAATTCCCAGCAAACACATAACAGGAAATAACCAGAAATGATGCTCTCATGCTCTCAAGATGAACACATCTGAAAAGAGATGCTGAGAGACAGTCGGAGTTCTAGTTCAGAAATTCTGGAAAGTGAAGGCTGGTTTACTTCACTGAATGGCATTATGGTGTTCACATAATCAGACGTTTTTTCCTCTTCAAGTCCTACCTCAGTTTGATAAGATGGCTTCACAGCTGAGATAGAAACTTGGTACCAGAGATGTTCCTGCTTAAAGCAATAAATGCAAAATCGGATTCCTAAAATAAAAATATTAAAGGGTGACCGGAGACCTAGAAACAGCATAAGCAAAGAATACACTGCAATACAATATCTTCTAGTAGAGACTCGATGAATTAGTACTGTTTTACACACTCATTGCCATGTTTGGAGATGGGTAGGAATGTTCTGCCAGCATGCAATTGGAAAGGGTATTTTCATCCCCCTCTAGTGTATGTTTTGGTTTTATAATTTGCTTGAGCTTTTTAAGTTATTTGTTCTGCTAACACTGTTGCTTTGCCAATCTTCCAGCTCTGTTCTTCTGATACATTTTTTACCAGACTTATGTGAGTTAAATGCTGGTTGGGCAAACCAGGAAACAATACAGAGACAAGCAAGCAAATCTGATAATTTTCTTCATAAGATCCCATTATTCTAAACATTTCTGTGCCATAGTCCTCATCCAGTTGTACTAAATCACCACAAAGTTATGGGTTGCTTTTATATTTTTATGACCTTAAAAATGAATGTCTACATTCATATTAGCTTGACTAAACCCATCAAAAATATTCTCAGAACTATTCTGCATATAACCATTGGCATTCAGTGTCATTAGGAAGCCTGCTAATCATATATTCAATTTCCATCTTTTCTTGCTGAAGGCTGATCAGGAGAATATATTTTAGGATTTTAATAGTTTACATACTTATGTGGGAGTATCCACTACTTCTGTGTCATCTCTGCTGAGTACAACATAGACAGAAGATTCTGCTTCGTCATTTCATTTCAGCATTTTTATATTTCATTATTATGAGAAATCAATATGAATGGTGAAATCCTATGCCAAAACCAAGTTCAAATGAAATTCACTCAGACATGAATGTCTGACAGTTTCCCTGTACTATAGTCCCAGTTCTATATACTGTATTCATTGTAAAAGAAATCAGATCATTTTATAGCTCAGTTCTGCTCCACTGTCTCTTGCCTGATGGGATTTTGAATAAAGAGGTTCACACTGTTTCAGCGCCCAATCATTCTCTTCCTAAGATTCCATGCACATTATCATGTTAACCGTCAAATACTGTTAAAAGGTTACATTGAACATAACAAAAAGGATGCCTCAGAGGAGTCTCAAAGGCGTCTCAGGGAGAGAGTGGGTGGCACTCATGTTCCCAGATTTTCTCTAATCCACCTTTTCTAGCACACAACGTTCATGAAAGGGGAAGGGGCAAACTGGTGTGTGAACAGTCCCAACTCTCTGGGGGTGTTTTTCCACTGTCACTAGAAGTACCCATTAAGTGACCATTAATGGGTACAAAAATGCCATTTAGTACCCATTAATGGGTACTTCTAGTGACAGTGGAAAAACACCCTGGGATGGATCAGCCATCCACACTTCAGAATGCCTGATACTTCCCAAATAGGATATGCACAAATAGTCATGCAATTCAAAATTCATATTTGTATGAATTTTGATATTTATGGGTGAATCCCAAAGATCCAATGGATCCAGCCATCATTGAAGCTTCATATAAGCTTTAATGAAGGCTGGATCTGCCCACCCTCCTGTCCCCCCACCACCACACCTTGGCTGCCAATCCCATGCTCCTCCAAGGTGCAAGTAGGCCTTCCAGAGATGCACACACACTATCCTAGATGGAATTTGGCTTCGTGCACATCACTTATCCCAAAGTAACCTGGCACTTTGTTATGTGCTGGATAAATGTGAATGCTGATATACCTTGATGCAGTAACAGTCCCAAAGGACATGCACAATGCCATTGTCATGATGATCATGTAACACAGCACACAACTATGGCAGGACCACCCATGGCACACTTCATGCACCCAGATGTAGTGCAAGTGCGGTCTATTGGGCTGTACTGGTGGATGCCAGTATAGCTGTGGAGATTGAACACCTCTGAGATGACTAAGGGCCTGTCCCCAAGCAAATCAAAGTCTGCTAAAAATCTTCTTTTGCCTCTGAGCTCCCCCATGCCAGGGTTTTTAATGAGCTTCCAGTGCTACAAAAGCAGGAAAACCTGCGACAAAATACGTGCCCTTTAAAGAAGAGTTTCAGCACTCTTTCTGGAAGTTGTGGGTTTTCCTCAGAACATTTACCTTGGGGACGCTCCGTGGCAAAAGGGTCAGGGATTGCTGCCTGCACACACAGCCATAAAGCATTCACACATCTCCCAGAAATGCTGCAGCTTCCCTTCCTTTCCTTTGTAAAGGTCAGAACTTTCAAAGAGCCAGAATTACTCAGAATTGCAACATTGTTATCAGGTGTGAAGTGGGTGATCTGTGAAAGTGTTAAGAGTAAATGAGTGCACGATCGCACGGCTGATGGCTGCAGCCCAGCCTTTTCGAACAGAGAACAGAGTGAAAGTAAGTGCTGAGAGTGAATGAGCGAGTGATCACTGCCTGCCGGCATGGGAAGCCATTTTGGGGGTCAGAGATCTGGCTATTTTTCCTTTGAACAAGAGAGGGGGCGGGGAGAAAAAGATGCGGGGAAAGAAAACACACTTCTGTGGAGACGGAAGGTGCGTTTAAAATGCGTGTTTTGCTGAGCCTCATGCGGACACTTATTCCAGAAGTGCAGGGCACTTTTAAAGTCCGCTTGAATACAGTGACAGTAGAGGGAGACTAGAGAAGCAAATAAGTCTTTTGGGGACTCAGCCTTAGAGAAGATTTTGAGATTGGATTGTTCCTACAGCAATCTGCTCCTCCCCAGTTTTGAACATTCCCTGCTAGAAAAGGTGGAGTAGAGGATACAAGAGCCACACACTGTTCCCCTAAGGCATCACCTTTTATTATGTTTGAACACAACCTAAGCTACTCCAGAGGCACTTCCACTATGCTTTCTTTTGTGCTGTCACAGTTATAGAGTGGTATTTTGGGCTTCTTTGTGCAGAGACATGTCATGGATGCTAAAAAGAAAGCATGGAAAAATGGAAATTGTGCAATTGAGGGTAATGATGTTGTTTGCATAAACATTATCCATCATAACCAATGTTATTTTAATAAACTTTCTAAAGAATGAACAGGCTCAGCACCACTTCGGAGAATCTGCCATAAACAATAGGACCAAACGCAGGCAATTCTAAAGGACATCAACCCTGGCTAAAGCTCAAATATTTTGGCCACATAACGAAAAGCAGGATCACTTGAAAATACTTTGAGGTGGGACAGATTGAAGACAAAAGGAAGAGAAGGCAGAGGATTAATTGGTTAGATAGTGTTGGGCAGGCAACGAACATGAGCTTGGGCAGACTCCAGGAGACAGTGGAGGGCAGATAGGCTTGGCATGTTGTGGCCCACGGGGTCACAAAAATGTCAGGCATAACTACACAACTAAACAAGTTCACATTTATGATGTTTCTATCCTGTCATTTGTCCATTTACAAATTAATAATTAAGTAGTAAAAGCAAATAATTGCAGCATTATGAAACATGTACAAAACAGCAATAAATTAGCAGCTTACGATAAAAAATGCAGCAGCAGTAAAAGTGTACAATAACATATTTCAGCAGCAGCAATAAAAAGAACAGCTTGCTGTTAATTAAAAGCATGAGTAACTAAAACTGTTTTGATTTGTTGCCTAAACCTCAGTTGTTTTGGTGCCAGACGAATCATTCTGGTCTCTTTACCCCACCATTGCTACCACCATCTAAGCATAGATAATACATGCAGAAAAAGAACCAATTCTTCCAATAAGGTGACTGACTGACTGACTGACTGACTGACTGACTGACTGACTGACTGAATGAATGAATGAATGAATGAATGAATGAATGAATGAATGAATGAATGAATGAATGCTAGCCCAAGACTCAAAGCATATTTAGTCTGAAGCTTCGTTCATATGGCTCCTGCTCCATACAAACAGCTGCTCCCAACTTCATGAACTTTTAGAAACCTTGCTGCAGATAAAAAGCCACCCTCAGCAGTCCGAAGCACAACTAGAATCACAGGCACAAAGAAAAGTGAGACCATGATTCTTGCACATTTTTGATCTGCAGCAACAAATCCAGCTGCAGTTCTGGCTCTCAAGATGGACTCCATCCTTCATGCATGCTTACATGACAGTCAGGAGTTGACTCCAACAGTGTTGAAGGTCTCAGATGCTTCCCATTTGGGAACCCTTATCATGGTTCTAGGAGGCTCTAGGACTGAGACCATGGTTACACCAAATCATTTTAGTCCATCTCAAGGACAGTCCGGGAAGACAGCCATATCCAGGCCATTTTCAGCCTGGAATGCCCTGCCCACACCTACCTGCTGCTGTCACTGCCTCCTTGAAAAATGGTAATCATCAGCTGGTGAGGGGGTGGGGAAAATGCTCAGCTTGATGGGGAGGCATTCCGGGAGGGTAAGGGGGGACGAGTTGACAGGTGGAGGAGGTGAGTTTATGCACACAGCCAAAAGAATCAAGACTGCATTCCTTCCCCTGAGATTGTGCTAGGTAGAACTCCACCTGTTCACTTTCCAGGAGGAAGAATAGGTGATGTCAACTCTGCTGGGGGGTTTTCTGCCAGTTTTTGTTCAAACTGGCAGGAAAGGAGGGGGAAGAAGACAGAAGGAAGGCAACTTCACATCACATTCATTTTTCTCTTCTGTTTAGCCACTTAAAGACACCCCCCAGTATCATCTTCTAGTTGTGCCTTCTATTGTTGTTGTGTCTTTAAATAGGTTCTTTTACTACCTTCTGAAGGGCAGAAACATTTCTGCCATCCTGATTGTCATGTAGTAAAAGGATGCACTTTTTGTATGTACCATAAAGCAAAAGTACAGCATCATTGGCTTATATCTAAAGAAGTATGAGCCTGGAGCTTTCCTGCTCTTCTATTTTTTTTTCACTGACTCTTTTTACCATGAGCTTTGACAAAGCCATTTCAGAAGGGCAGTCAACATCTGGAATATGTGGAAGGCTGCAGTAGCAAGGACAACAGAGGGCAGTTAGTGCTAGTGAAAGCTGTTTTATGCTTGTTTGCAGGCTTCTTGTAATTTAGCCATTGGTCAGTGCACAAGTAAGGGTACCTCCAGACAGCAGCAAAAACTTCATTGCCACTGCTGATCCAGTGGCCATGTGACCATCAATCAGCAGTGGCAGGACAGCAACAGCAGGGAAAGTGAGAATTTTAAAGCTGCTATTTTATCAGCAGCATTTAAACTTTGTGCTTTCCCTCTCTTCAGGAAGCAGCTGAACAGGGAATTCAAAGCTTTAAGGCAGCTTTAAGCTGTCTGAAGGCACCCTAAAATTCAAGCAAAAGGAATGTAATGGCAGCAAAAGTGGAAGGGTCAGATAGATGCAATTTGACCTAGAGTGCAACACACAACTTCTGTGACAGTGGTAACTCAAAGGACCAGCATAACAATCATGACTGGGATGATAGTGGGAGAGGGAAGGCTACTATTGGAAGCCTCACATTCATTCTACTGAACCATAGTTTGATCTGCTCTTCTGGTCCTTGCTTTCCAGGAATTCACCTGTCTTTTCCAGAAACTCTGACAAATGGATGTTCTAAGGTAGAGCCATAGCTCCTTTCTGCATGAATCCTTAATTTGAGTTAACGACCCAGGTTGTACATATGTAGACCTCATAATTTCTACTCTAATGCAGATCTATAAGGCTAGACACCCCTCTGATTCACCCTGTGTGCACTAGACAAAGTGTGATCCTGATTAAGGCGGCTTTAATCAGGATCTCAGGTCTACCAACAGGTCCAGTGGCCCTAAGCCAAAAGATGGGAGGCATGTAGATGGCTAGTTGCAATATTCTTACAAAAAATTTCAAAGTTTACAAATGTGTCATCTCAAAAGTCTCTTATATAATGTAGCTCAAGGGCATAATTTAAGCAAAGTCAGAAAAAAAATCCTGTCTAAAAAATATGACCCTTTTCATTTAACTAATTTATTAGAAGGTTGGATTCACTGAGTTCCAGATTTTTAAAATTCCTTCTATTAGATATGAGGAAAGAATGTATTATCTCTTTTCTTACTGTAATTAAAATGTCACTTACTTACATCTACTGCCAGTTTCAACATTAAAAGCTTTTATCAAGAAGATATGGTATTGATTTAATATTGAGAGCAGTCATAACTCAGTGGCAAAACAACCTCCTGGAAAGCAGGGCACTGCAGGTTCAATCCAAGACAGAAACAGGTAATGACAAATAAAAAACTGCACAAATTGCATTTATTTAGTCAAGTCTTGAGTCTATCTTGATGGTGTCTAATAACAACAACAGTTTAACATCTTCCCAATGATTTTATCCCCATAGACAGTTCAGACCTGTCCCGTTTCCCTACTTCCTGCCACTGATCCAGAATAAGGTGATCTGGAACTTCAAGATCTGGTCCTCGCTGAATTGGGTCCATGGAGTTCCAGATCACCACGCATCTGCTCAGGGTGTTTTAGGGATGTGCACGGATATTCTAAAATTCAAAAATGCGATTCGAATCCATCAAAAAATTTGAATTCAAATCGGATTTTCAAAAATCTGAACGTACAAATTTGGACAAATTTTGGATTTTCAAAAAGCCAATATGGATTTTTTGATAATTCGAATGAACAGATCCGCATATATCGCATACGAATATCATGCACACTTGTGCTTATAATGCAGGATGGAAATGGGATACATACAGGTTAAAAACGGGATACGTGCAAATTAGAAAAACAGGTTCGAATGTTGCTGACATTTGTATTTTCAAATTCAAATCGGATTTTAAAATGTACAGTTTTAGATACTCCGGATTCGAATCAGATTTTTAAAAATCTGGATTCTAAGAATTTGAATGAAATCAAATTTTTGAATACTCGATTCAATTTGACTTGAATTAGAATGCAAAAAATGAATTCATGCACACCCCTAGGGTGTTTAGCACCTGATGATAATGGGTACTAAACAGGCCTGCCATGCAGACGCCAACCCACGCAGCCTGAGGCGCTAAGCAGGCCAGAGCTGGAATTTTCCCTGTTTTGTTGGAACTGGTGGCTGCTAGGCCCATCCCTGGACACCATCCAACCATGGCCGAAGACCAGATTGACGACACCATTAAAGGGGTCCACTGGTAATTCAGATCTAAGGGCCCAGAGACCTCATGAGGACTGGAATCCAGAGGCGCTCGTGCAGACAACCTGTTCCCCATGAGTTCCTCATGGGGTCGTCTGTGAGGAAGGTAAGTGGTGGATCCGTCCCGAATGGGTTTTTATTGGGTTCGTAATGGGATCTTCAGGGCCTGTGCAGAAAGGCCCTGATTTCAAATATTTGAATGAGTTGCCACAATAAAATCTTAATTTACCAGAATCATGATGAAGTCTTGCAGCTGTGTTTTTTCACAATTAGATTTTCATCAATGACTGGAAACCTCTAAATGACACCCAATTTATTTCAGGCTAACATCAGCCAGACAATATCCAGGTTGTTGATTCAGTTCAACTTCCATTCCAATTGGAAATATTGTTGAAGTGAAATGGTAAGGCTGTCATTCAGCTCAAGTCCCTGCACTTGTGCTGGAAAGAACAAGTTCAATTTTAACAAGAACAGAAGCATTTAGAAATCATTGTTCATGCAATCATCATGGCAGAACAGTATACTTATCCTGTATCTCAAGAAATAAAATTAAGGCATTTTTAAAAAGTTTTAACTTTGGCATTCTAAACAGTACTTGATTTTGGTCTAGCTAATGATCAATTTTGGCCTTGCTATGTGCTCCAATTGTGGACTGGCACATGTCCTCCACCACTTTATTGTTCCAGTCTGTTTTGTGGTCCTAAAATATGTGACTAATGAAGTGGTGCATCTGGAATCTATTTGAGTATTTGTCACATGCAGGACATGAACCTTCACCATTAGGAAAAATATTGTTATACTTTGCCAATCAATATCCCTCTTTCTGTGGCACTACTTGCTCAAAAACATGTGGGCATTATCATAGTAAAGAAACAGAACTGTGGCTTTCTCAAGTGCATGTGAGTCTTCAGAAGAAAACAAACCAAAGAGAGTATATGGGTGTTTTTCCAGTCACTTAATGGCATTTTTGTACCCATTAATGGGTACTTAGTGGGTACTTCTAGTGACAGTGGAAAAAAACCCTATGACTGTATTCCTATTATGTTTAGTTACACAACCTGCTTCCCTGCCACACAAGGGGACTTACTCCACTAATAAATCTGATACTTAACATCCATGCAGAAACAACAGAAAAAAGCTGAAGAACTGAAACACATATCTAAAATTCAGGGCACTGAAATTGAAGAACAGTGTGCCATTTGAACAGAAAGAGTGTTACATGTTCATCAACAAAATCCAGTACTTTCATGTATCTGCAGTTTTGAGCAGTCTGGACATTTCACAATTTGTCTATACCTGCTGTTGTCTTTTAGGGGAAAAAAAACCCTCTATACATTTCAGGCACTCCAATAGTAGGAATACCATCAAATATTGTTGTATCTGCGATGGCAAAATGAAGCAAAGCTTTGAACGTGGCCTTTTGATTAGACTAGTCACAAGCAATCTGATGTAGAAAAGCCTAGTAAGTGCTGAAACAATTTTACCACTTGTAAAATTTTCAGAAAACATTTCAACATGGACATAACTCACCTTCAAACAAGGGTACTGCTATACTCAATTTTGGAGGGGAAGTCTGACATATGCTTGGCTAGAGAACCATCACAATTTAGTAAAAGACTTTCCAGTTTATTCTTTCTTGTTTCAGTGCAACCAATACAGTATGCAATTAAGACCCAGCCCTTTCTTTCCATGCCATATAAATCAGGAGGGGTGGTTGAAGTGATGGATAGGTGCTTGGAAATAGTGATGGGCTGGACAGGGGCTAATGAATTGAAGCTGAATCCAGACAAGACAGAGGTGCTTATGTCTCATTTCCATGAAGTAGGGTGGCATCTTGTTCTTGATGTGAGTTGTTTTGCCCTGTAAGGAATACATGCAAAATCTGGGGGTGCTCTTGGATACTTGAAGACCAGGTGGACATGATGGCCAGGAGTGTCCACTTCCAACTATGATTGTTTCACCAGCTATTGTCTTTTCTGGACAGTCTGGCCACCATAATTCCACTTTGACTACTGTAATGTGCTCTATGTAGGTTGCCCTTGAAGATGGTACAGAAGCTACAGGTGGTGCAGAATGCAGCAACTAAACTATAAACTGGTACTGCCTGCCAGATACCTCATGCCAGTCCTGTAAGAACTGCACTGCCAATTCATCTGCTACTGAGCCCACTTCAAGGTGTAACTTGTACGTTTTTAAGTTCTGCTGAAGACACTAACTTTACCCTGACATCCACTAAGGGAACAGCATCCCTTCCCCATGCAGGCACTGTTATTGTTTTAGCTATATTTATTTTATCTGTTTGATAGTGATTTTATTGTGATCTGCCCTGAGGCTTTTGTATACACACTCACACATTCATTCTGCAGTGATGCTGGTATTATGTTCTGCATATTCCACTATATTTTGAAGGGTACACTTCAAAAACAGCAGCCCTTATCTACAAGCATATAAAATGAAGTGGTAAAACTCTGCAGCTAACAAAACTGTTTCTAATATTTATGACACCCATTACTTTTCAAAGTACAACATTACTTCGTATTTCAGTATTTCTCATGTCATTTTTTTTAAAGAAAGGTCATTACTCTAGGGTCTCATTGTAGTGTTTAATGAGGCACTGTATCTTACATTCACTCTGTTATCAATACACATAATAAAACAAATATACACACATTATAAAAACACAACTGAGTCAAAATGGAAAAACACACTGAAAACATTTATTCACATGACATATGGGAAACCCCATGCTTATTTTACTTAGCATTTCCACAAAAGCAATCTACAGTGGCTAAAGCAAGCAAATTTCTCACCCATAAGAATGAGATGTTATTAGATACAGTGACATCATGCTCTTTGCGAAAAGGCCAGCTTGAACATCAACTCGCCATGCTACGTAATTTAATGCCACAGCATATTGCAGTAAATGAATCAGCATCAGGTTAGCCAACATAATTGCACCATCCAGCTTCCATATCACACTATTTATTAAATTGTTGCTTGTTACTGTTTCTATTATCCTATCATTAACCTTATCAATGTTCACTTTACCAAACCCATACAACTTGTGACAGACAGCAAAAGAGCAGTCCAAGCAATAATATGTCCATGAATAATCAGTTTTGGTTTTCCAGTGAGTTTACCAGGAAGTCAAATTTGTGATGACCTGTGAAACAGGAAAAGGAAAGCATCCGAGATGGCTGTGCACTATATTCAGTATGATACATCAGAAGCTATATAGCCTTGAACTGTAAACACTTCTCCCTTTACTTCTCCCTTGTTCATTTAATATAGGCTGAAATCCTTTTGGAGTTATGTTGGTTCTGTACTTCATTTGGTACATTAATGCCAATGAAATCTTTGAGAGTAGTAATACTAATAGCAGCAATAGCATCAGAAGTGATACTGTTTCACACACTGACTCTCTTTAAATAATGACCAGGCTTGGGCTGTGTACATTTTCACTAGTTTTGCTTAAAACAAAAATGGCTACAGAGGTGATGTGTTAGTTCTAGCCATCAGCAGCCCATTTTAATGTTTTAATAAACTTAGTTGCCCTGGTCACTGGGGGTATTAGAAACTTACACTATGCTACAGGAAGTGGACCTTAAAAATATGGTAGATGTTCAAAAAAAAACCCCTTAATCTGATATATTTATAAATTATTAATGAAAAATATCTGCCAGATCTACTGTGTACCATCTTCTGTTTATGCAATGGAAATCCTCCTTTCCGGATCACCCATAATCAAGGGTTGTAGATGAACAATAGCAATATCCTCCCACCTGCTTTAATTCCCTTGTAAGGCAGGAAAGAACGAAAAGTTAATTCCTATTTCACAAATCAAATTTGGCTCTCCGTACAGAAGGACACATCTAGCATCACTTAAGTGTTCCTTGCACTGCAACTTTTAAAATGCAATGTGAAATATCACCAATAATTGACTCTTCTTCAATATGTAATAATTACATGACATTTCCCCCTATTTAAATAACTTTCCATTTCAGTGTTATAATATTCTCTTCTTCATTTCAATTTCATTAACATCATCAGGTGCTTGTAAAGATAGCAGTTAGGTGATGCTTCAGAAAGGGACAATGAATCATTATATACCAATAAAATATGAAATATTAAAATTAATGTTTGACACATTATACTTCACAGTGAAAGCTTCAGAGTCACAAGAATTTACAAGAGATTTTCTGAGCATTCATTTACAAGTTGGGTGTTGCAATAATCATTCCAAATAAACAACTTAATCCTACTACAAGCAATACTGAAAGTAAAATCTCTAGTTCCTTTTTCCTGTGCATGTAAGTGACAAAAAAGGCAAATTCCTGAATCTTTTTGGCTAAAAACCCATCTATCTTCATACTGGTGTTTAGCTAATGTAGCTCAAGACAATGTGAAAAAGTTGCAAGACAAGGTACATCTTTACCACTAACACTGAGCTACTTAAACCTGGTGCCCTTCCCATCACCATTCTCAAACTATCAGGTTTCGTCTTCTAGACTATAAAAATAAAGCCTCCTTCTTAGCAGCTTATTAGGCTTGGAAAATATTATCCACTAAACTCTGCAACATGTGTGCATAAACTACAACCAGACCCAGACAAACTGAAGCACCTTAATTATCTTGCTTTAATACCTACTGTAAAAGCCAAAGGACCATCAAAGTGTTTGGCTAAGTTGTTCCTTTTTAAAAAAAAAATTACATCATCTGAAAGTGTTTAACAATTCCACCTTAATACTGTAGTTTGTTTTCACCTTTTTTTTTACACTTGAGATTATTTCAATATAGTAGATAAAATTGTGTCTTTTTGTAATAGAGATCTCAGATATTTGGTGCTAGGTGGACAGAATTGTTTAGAAATGCATGTGGCACAGCAACTCCAGACTGTTACATTTAGCAGTAGAGACAGCTCTTCTGTTTGAAGAAACAATAAATATAAGCTCTTGAAGGTAGCCAGCTATTGAGGCATTTAACTATAAAACTTCATTTCATCAAATCCAAATTTCCTTTTATTGCACAGTTAAATTGATTAGCCGCTGGTTTGTTTGCTTCAAAGAAACTGGTGAATCAGAAGCTGCGGCAACTTTCAAAGAATTTTTAATGGAACTGAGTTCCCAGGTGTGCAAGTTGATAAGATGTCCTCCACAAAATCTTCTGGCGATCTTGTAGAGCTTTCTAAGAACAGCTTTTCTCAGAAGAATATATACCCATGGGTCCAAAATTTGATTCCATGTTGCCATTCGCAGAGCAAAAAGTATTGTTGCACAGGATACCCGGGAATGATTTTCATTTATTCCAATATTGGCCATGGTGACCTACAAAATGAAATAATTTCAATTACACATCAGAAAACAGAAAACATTTGAGAAAATATGCTAACTATAGGCACAATTACCCATTTTCATGCTAGAAACACCTCAGTTAATAGTTTTCATAAAAAATTGAACCCACTGGATATTTGAGAAGTAGTTTTTGAAAATAATTTTTAAAAGTCTGATGTTGATTTACATTTCATACAAAGAATAAAACATTTTAAAGATAATCTTTAGATCTAATTGAAAGTTAATAGAGCACCAATAATGCTCAATTAATCTAGTTACTGAAGCCAAAGACCAATAAGGTTTGATAGAAAAAAATTGGGAAGATGGGAAAAGAACCAGGATCACACCAAGGAACACACAAGCAGCGTGGGAGCAAAAACAGTTTTTCTAGTTTCTGTGTACGCAATTTTCTAACTATTCATGCAAAAAGTATTATTTAAAACATTTATATACTGTATCATAGGCATATACTGAGTCACTTTACACAAAAACAGCTGAACAATTCAGGTTGCCTAAAAACATTGTTAAAATACTCCGTGTACGTGAAAGAAAACCACAGTGGGAAGTCCTGAAAAATATCATTGTTCATAAAGGTATCCTACTAATGTCATCATAAAAAGATTTTTTTTTAGTATTTTATTTTTATTCTTATGATTTTCTTGGACAACTTAAAAAACAATTTTAGAAATTAGAACATGTGAAAAACTCAAGAACATCAGCACTCCCTGGAGATACCTACACACATTACGGTCCAAGGGAGGCCCCAGTCCCTGCTAGTATACTCCACCCACACTGGACAGAGCATATACTAGACTAGGCAGTCAAAAGCCTTTCAAAAAGGCCTGCCAGTGGACTAGTGGCCACTAAACCGAACCACAGAGGCATGTGAATGCAGCGTGACGTTGTAGTCCAATTTCCTGTAGGAAAAACATTTTGGCAGTGCACACTGCAGCATTGCCAAAATGAATCTCCCATCACTTTTAAAGCCAGGAACACTTCTTCCTGCCCACTGAAACTCTCAGAACAGGCTCCAGAGCTCACACAAACTCCAGAGTCAGTGTAGGGCTGCTCCATAACCCTGTTCTGAGACAACTGGACTTGTTCTGGGACAACTGGAACTTCCCAGTCAGAGAACCACTCCAGCTGATTCAGTGCCACTAGAACTGTAAATATCAAAGTGGACCGTGTCTCCTTTAATGTGGTCTGTTAAAACAAGTGTTCACTGTACTGAAGTGATAGGGATGGTAGGCAAATAAGCTAAAGGAAAACAAGTTGAAGTATAAGAGCAAATCATAGTCGCAACATCATATATTTTAGTCACACTGGTAAACACGCAAAAAATCTAATTTCAAAAGGATTTAAAGAAATGCTCTGCAAGCATGCATACTGAACATCAAGAAAAAATGGTTGCTATAATAATGCAAGTAACTATAAAGACTGAATCAACAATGAAGAGAGAGGAGGCTACAAATTTTCACAGGATTTCTCCTTTCTAAATTATTACTAACATGATTTTTCAAACCTTCAAAGACAGAAGTGAAATCATATGTTCACCTAGCAGCACAGAACCATGTGATTAGTACAGAATTAGTAAAGAGGTTGTTGTGATCAGTTTCTTCTATTTGATTCTTAGCACAAAGAACTGTAACTGGCAGCGGTAAAAAATTAGTTAAGAGTCAACATTAAGAGTTCTAATTGAAATGTATTTCTCTCATAACTGAATTCTTTCTTCACAATATTCTCACAGAAAGAAATTAATGTATCAGAACCTATCTACTGAAGAAAATATATTCAGTATTTTAACCACTTCATTTAAAGTAATAATTATTGACCATTTCTAACCTGATGAAAGGTTTTATAAATCATACAAAATGCAGCTAATATCTTTTCTGTTTCCAAGAGAAACCCAATTAACATTTCTGGTCTAAAAAACATCAACAATATCAAATTATTCATTTAGGTTTACATTTACCCTAGCTTTTACAAAAGTACTTTAAAAAGAAAAACAAAAGCATAAACTGTCCACATGAGGCTATATTTATTTTGTGTTAAATAGTTCCCTACACAGACACTTTTAAGTGCAGGCAGGCATATAGGTAAAAGCTCTGAGGAGAAGGAATCCTTCAATATAATAGGGTATATTATACAGAATTTTTCCTAGTAATACAACATTCACCAACTTGATCATTAAATTGGTTTAATAATAAAATTTAATCACTAGATGTGCCTTTGCCCAGCTAATATATTCCAGATGCCTGGAGCTACATTGCCTACCATCCTCAACCAACAAGCTAGTGGTAGGATTTATAAGTTAAAATTTCTTGAGGGCAACAGCTTAGTTTAGCCAATAATGTTTTATATTCTGTGTGAAGCTTGGCAAATTTGGAGGAGGGGAGCAGCACTGTAAATGAATTACCACAGGAAAAGCTGGATTCTATAACTGCTGGATTCTGTAGCTGGATTCTATAACTGCTTTTGTGATCTAAGTAGAAAGCATAACTCTGGGCAAAAAAGTCCAAGTCTGCTTAATAAAACGGGCACAAGGGAAGGATAGGAGTACTTTTAACAATGTGGAGATTCCTTTAAAGAAAAAGTTGCTGAGCAACCATAGATTGGCTCTTGTGGTCAAAACAGAGTAATCTTGGAATAAATATTTACATCCAACTTGTTGCATCTTCATACTATGCTCAGGAGAATACAACAGTTTTGCTCAAGATGCACTAACTTGTATAAAAATGCACATAATTTTCATTACAAACTTAATACTCAACATTCACCAGAATTCGTAAAATGTGCATAAAATTGGCAGCTTTCAGCAGGCATAATTTTACCTGAAAATCTTAATTTTGCCAGCTTTATCAATAAGACCTTTTGGAAAGAAGAACACACAGGCATTTATCTGTAGTTTCATAGTCTCCAGAAACTGACTGTTACAAACCTGCAGGAACCAGCTCAATGATGACTGCTTGCTATAAAAATGTTCAAACAGACAAAAGGAAAATATACCCTAAGTATTGCTTTTGTGGAAGTAGTGGATCATTTTTCCCTTAATCGCTTTATTTGTTTGGGGGAAATAATTGTTCTGAGACTACTTATGCCTATGCACTTTAATAAACGTCCATACACTTGATGTCAAAATGTTCACTTTCTTATTTTAATCCTGTACTATGAGGATTTGCTGGTTCAAGAAGAACCAGCCTCACTGAAGGCAGGGAAGTTATAGCCACATAGAGAAGCAGTTACCCGTATTTTCCGGCGTATAAGACGACTGTGTGTATGAGACGACCTTCAGCTTTTCCAGTTAAAATATAGAGTTTGGGATATACTCGCCATATAAGAAGACAACACCCGGCGTATAAGACGGCCCCTGACTTTTGAGAAGATTTTCCTGGGTTAAAAAGTAGTCTTATACACCAGAAAATACAGTAAATAATAAAATGTTGAAATAAGAGGAATTTTGCAGAATGCAGTATTTTTCCCCTTTTAACATCAAATGAAATAGTGAACAGAGTCTTCAACTGCCAAATGTGGTGATGAGGAGAAGAAGAGCACAACAGATCACTGAAGAAGGATAATTGCTTTTGGGAGATGGATACCCTGATGGCTGCCAACAGACTTTTGTCAGGTGTCTGGCTCTTGACAAGAATCAACACCTTTAGTTTGTACCAAGGAAGAAAGAAAAAGCATAGCAAGCAGGGCAGGACCCAGAAGGCCTCTTATTCACTTGCTCACTGTAGCACCTCCTCTAAGTCTTGGTGCACCAGTTCATCTACTACTACTTTAAGCAGAAGGTGTGCTGGAAGAATCTCCTGCCTTCTCCTCCCAGCCACAAGAGGGTGGCTGATCACCACCTCCATGCAGCTGGAAACTCAAACTGCTGTGTCTCTTTGAGCATGTTCTTCCTCACAATGGAAGGTATAAATGGACAGGTTCCTGCCTTCCCCTCCCCGCTGAAAGGGAGTGTGTTGATCATCTCTACGTGACATCCCTCCCTGCCACAGCTACAGCCTCCAGCAAACACAGGAAGCTGTAATCAAGAAACTTGATTCTGGAAGGCAGTTTTCTTTAATGATAAAATCTTTCCTCACAAATATGTGCTATCACTTCTATTATTATTTTAAGCCTTGCAACACAGATTGATGCTACAAGATACATTACTACCCTTGAACACTAAGAGCTAGATGGAAAATGGAAAAGGCATTCTTTTATATATGTGCAATAAACAATCATAAGATTTTGGAACATAACAGCATAAGCTCCCAACAGATAATAATCAGTAAAATAAAAACAAGGGCAAAAATTAGTGCGTGTGTTTTCTTTCCTTTTGAAAAAATAAGGCAAAGATCTTTATCAAACTGATAGAAATATTGATCATTATGTTTCCTTGTGGATGAACAGTATATCCAAGTTCACGTAACAAAATATCAAGGTAAATAAAATTCTGTTTATGACTTCTGCTAATGAGCCAATGGACAAGCAAGCAAGGTTTTGTCCATCGCCATCCAATTACATGTACCGGTAAATCCACAAGACCAAGAGCTGGCATCCTATTTAAATAGCTTATCTATCCATAATATGCTCACGTAAGTCATTTGTGACTAAGGCTGCCTCCAGACAACTAGAGTAAAATGTAGAATCACATTTAATCTTGCAGTTACCTTTTGCTGTCCCTCCAGATGGGAGGGCAAAAATGTGGGGCAAGCTTGACCCCTTACCTTGTCTGGTGCTTGCTCCCATGTTTGTGCAGTGAGCACTTTCCTCAGGGAAAAACCCAGGAGCAAGCTCCAAACAAGGTAAGCAATATCTATGTGAAAAAAACTGGGTTCAGTGTTCTTTTCCCCATGATGATATTCTATAATCAAGGATTATATTGAGATAGCTATAGATACACGTAGCAAACACAATCCAGTACTGGGATAATCCAGGGGTTTAGATGCTATCTGAATGCAATCAAAGAAGGAAAAAAAGATGTACATTTTTAAGTCAGCTATACTAATAAACCTAAATGATAAAACCAAGCAGCTTTTCATAAGCATGATCATATAAAACAAGGTCTCTTAAAATTAATGCCAATCTATTTATTATACTCATTAGAGGTTTAAGGGGCACCAATATAAGAAAGGGCCTTTTCTGTGGTGCCTCCCCCAAGCTTTCAAATAGCTTCCCAGCTACCATATACCAGGTTCCCACATAATAACTATTACTTCCAACACCTAATTAAAATGTACCTTTGCATCCATGCCACTGATACTTAGCTATCTCCTGATGTTGTCCTGCCAGGATGGCAAGAGATATATTGTACATTATTTCATGTGATTTTATTCATCTTATCCACGATTTTACATTAAATTTTTTATTGTTTTTATTGAATATTGTTACTTGCCCAAAGACTGTCAGGTGAAAGAGCAGTTTTCTAACCTTTGGTCCTCTAACCTTTGGCTACTGTTCCCAATATCTAATCAAAATTAATACTGTGGGGGTCATACAGCATTTTCTTTTCAGTAGCATCAGCAAGCAAAAAGGTCTGAAAAACTAGAGTTTGACATTTAGAACTCAAAGAAAAAGTAGCAGATTCACAGAGTTTTTATAGAAAGTATTTCATTTTTCATGTTAAGCAATTTGTGATGCATATGGGTTGGGGGTAGGGAAATATCACCCTGAGACATATGGTAGAAATATGAACAGTAACTTTGAGGGGGGGGGGGTTGGTCATTTTAAGATGGTCATGGTTTGTCTTAACAAAAAAAGGTCATCTTACAAAATAGCTATCCTCAATATCTGGAATAAGTTTCCTCTTAAATGCATTATTTCCCATTCCAATAAGCATCTCATTAAGCATCCCTGTCACCCTCTCACACAAAAACTATTGCTTGCCATTCAAAGAACTGCTGGCCCACAAGAGCCCTTCAGACTCTTCAAAGCAGCAAAGTAATAGAGGATTATAATAAGAAAAGTTTTTTGGGGGTGATTGTCTTTACATTCAGGCTTTTAAAGAAATCTAACTTGTAGTCAAACTTTGTTATCGAATATCCTATTAGGAATATTCTAAAATGAAGGTCTCGCTTAACCTAGGGCTATGATCATACCATCACTTTAAACCCTCTTCAGTCCATCTTCAGGTCTGACTGCTTACGCCTTTTCATTTCCATCCCTTTTATGTGTGGTCTTTCCACTCAGGAAAAGTAAAAAAAAAAAAAAAACAACCCAGTTCTATCTGCACACATTGAATAACAGTTCATCATATAAACCTCACTGTTTTGTGGTTGTTTCATCAGTGGTCTGGAAACTGGTCACTATGATTCAGCATACCAGCCAATGGATGTGCACTGATAATGAAACTTACTACTTGAAGACAATAAAAACAGGCATTTCATCAAAAGCACACATCCAAAGTCAGACTGATTTCAACAGAACATCTGTTAGGATCACAGCCTTAAATGAACACTTCAGCCAAAAATGAAATTCCATTTCAATTTAGTCTGACAGACATTTTGAAACAAGTTATCATAAGCACTCACAGTCAAAACAACAACTCTTTAAAAACTAGAAGTTCACTTCTTTAGAGGTGTCATGCTGTAATACTATGCTAAGTTTCAAAAAAGTCAGAAAAATCCTTACAGCTAAGTTTTTGTTGAATAACTCATAGTAAATGTCTGTTGTGATTAGCAGTTGAAAAATACATAATAAAAACAGAAGTCTAGATGCTACAGTATCAGCTATACTGTAGATTTCAGTAAACTGGTCTGGGTTAGAAAGCCAAGTAAGAAAGTTATACCTTCAGCTTTCAGTCTCTTAGAAAACAACAGTTTAACCACCATTAATCAGGGGGCGGGGGGGGGGGAGTATGCCATAGAATGCAACACTTTCTTCCTTGCCTATATGCAAATTGTACAAGAGCCTATATAACTTACATAGGCCAATTACAAAGCACCCTTAAACTTACTTAAAACATAATCTACCCTCCACCCCAGACAGGACAACCAGGACCCAAGCCATTTAGGGCTTTGTATGTGGACCTCAGCACCTTGAATTGAGCTTGGTAGTCAACAGCCAACCATTGTGAGTTTGGCCAAGAATCAGGTTATTACATTCTGTACAAGTTCCAGCTTCAGGACCATTTTCAAGGGCAGCCCACACAGAGCTTAGATTACAGTAATCTAATCTGGAGGCTACCAGACCATGGATCACTGTGACCAAGTCATCTCTTTCCAATTCCTTATAAGCTATAGCAAGCCAGATCCATTTCTTTCTAATGAACCATGAATCAATATAAACATAGAGATGCTACGCCAAAAATCTACAGCACCCCATCCAAGAGAGGCTTTTGCACAGACAGCAATGCTGAAATGAAACACAGCAAACAGTGGCAAGAGTGAACATAAACAGACTAATCCAGATCCCCAAAGTATTTTGTATTCCATATTCTACTCAAAATAGTCCAACTCACCAATCTACACAATCAATATTTGAAGTTTAATCACTTAAACACAAGAGCACTACATTTTGAAAGAACTACTTTCTGTGGATGCAGAAAAAAGGACATCACAGTTTAAAAAATAAGTGCCTAAAAACTTCCTTCCTCACTTCTCTTCTTCATCTTTGTCTTCCATGCTTGCCACTCATTGGTCACCACCAGCTCAGGTTTCCATGCCCTGATTGGTCAGCTGGCCATAGCAGCTGATTTCAGGCTGGAATTTGCTACAGAAGGGTGTTTTTCCACTGTCTCTAAAAGTACCCATTAAGTACCCATCAATGGGTACGTAATGGCATTTTTGTACCCATTAATGGGTACCTAATGGGTACTTCTAGTGACAGTGAAAAAACACCCGAAGTCTCTGTAGGTTTCCACCCAATTCAATTTGAATTTGGACACTGGAATTCAATTCAATGTCTATAAATTCACATTTAAACATTCTAATGAATTTTGAATTTTTTGATCTATTTGTTTGAATTATTCAGACATTCAAATGTGTATGGGTATATACACGATGCGTACTTGCATGTATGCATCTTTCCAACATCCATATGCATTTCTACAGATCCGCATGGGATGAAAATGCATTGCCTATGGGATAAATACAAGATGCATACGGACGTATACGGGAACTTTCTAATGTTGTCGACATTTGTAAGTGCAAATTCGAACTGAAAATTCAGATGAATAGATTCAAATTTCCTTACTCAAATCAAATTTGAGTAGACTTAAATTTTAAAGATTCTAATCAAATTCAATTTTTGTATATTCGATTCACATCAAATCAAATCCCAAAAATTGCATTCATTTTTTGATATATCTTCCCCATGAGCCTTAAATTTGTCTTAGCAGTAGCCCTTTTACCTGGTCAGATCACAGTATTAACCAAATGCTTTCCAAACTATTAAAACAAAGTAAAAACATATTTTCTGGGACGAGAAAGTTGCTGGATTTTGTGGAACTGGTCTCTGACTTTGGCAGTTTGGTAGCAAACTATGCAATAGTGAAATCATGAGGCTGTGTAAATCAAGGGGGGAGTCACAATAAGCATCTTGTTAGGGAAACCAAGTAAATGGAAACTAGATTCAGCAAGCATTTCTTTTGTTCAAAGTCCTTACTTCTATTAACAAAACTCACAACAATATTGTGTAATTAGTCTTACAAAAATGTTGAAAACACCTTGTCTACACTTGGTGCTGTTTGACTTAACTTGTCAGTCCCTTGTCAGTTTAGGACTCTTAATTTTTAATCAGTGTATTTTTTTTCTTGACAAAACATGCTTTAAAAGTTCCTATTTATCATCAGCCCTCATTCTACCCTGATAATAAATACTGTATTGCTGACCTAGACTACTTTATTGCTACCTAGTATGATCTTGCCCTCTTTGTTCAGAGGTGTTTAATTTCTCATTTACTATCTTGACACTTTTTCTCTCCACTGATCAATAGTTAACAATCTTCTGTTTACAAATTATTGAAAATTCAGTAATTTGGCCTAACTATTAGATAGAACAGCTGTACTGAAATCAAAGAATCATGAACTGAAATGGAGGGTGTGATCAAACTTTTAAACATATATATTTGTCCTACACAGTCAAGATAAACAGAATTGTTACACAACTGAATGATCATATTAATTCACAAAATACCTTACATTAAAAACCTTAATATTACTTGATATAGCCAAACTGCTTCAGCCTTGAGTCTTGAGTATCATGTCAAATATAGATACGAATAAATATTCCTGTAAAATGAAATTACTATATTTTCTAAAGTAGAAAACATAGTAGTGTACATTTTAGGTGCTAGCTAGTCATTTCTTCACTCCTTGTGCAGCCTGCTCTTTTAAAGAAGTAACTGGACACTTGAGGTATTGTTTTTCCAAAAATATTAACTGAAAGAACACTTTCTTTGTGCTTCAATTACTGTCCTGACCCATTTAATACTTTTGACTACATTATTCACTGAAGCAGCTCCATCCAATCGATACCTAATCTGATATAAACTCCAGGGAATTCAATAGGCCCTATGTCCAAGAAACTGCCAACATTCCTTACTAATATGCCCTGCTTAGGGTGGGAGAGTGGTATTTTAATTATGTTTGTATTTAACATCGTTTAACTTATTTTATCTATGTATTACAGAACGTTGCTAATTACCCTAAGACGAACTGGTGAAGGGCAGGATATACATTTTTAGGAATAATGTTGTATACTTCACCTAATGCAATATACATCTAATCATCGGTAAGACCCATGGATGCAAATGGAATTCATTCACAACAAAATTTGCATGTTGCAAGACTGCAACACTTAAAGCCCCATTATCCTACCCAAATTTTAGTATGTTTTTATCATTTGGCTTTGTAAACCACTGAGATTTTTATGGAAAGTAGTGTAAAAATATTATATACTTTCTTTTAGTACAGTATAAAATAGGGTGTCTAACTTATTTCAGTTAAAAATGGATCCAGAAGATTTAAACAAACCCTGTATGAAACAAATCTATCATATTAGCCTTAATTGTTTTAAAGGATCCCTAGTGACAGGACTTCTTTCAGAATAGTTTAGGAGGAAAATTCACCAAAGACTCCCTACGGATAGGTGAACATTAACTCATATAATGGAGTTTCTGGGGAAATATGCATAATTAAAATTTAAACATAGGGGTTTATTTACCACACTGATTTTATTGTTCAATGTTTCAATACATTCACTGTAACTGATAAAAAACTTTTGCTCTGAAGTTCACTAATAACTCATCATTTCATATAAAGTTCATTTTACATTTTACATCAAGTCTGCTTGCAGAATTTATACTAGATATTTAGTAGAAATATCCTTTTATTATGAGCCAATTACTCGGCCCTTAAAACCTTACCATGATCTACATTCCCTATCAAGTATTAAGTCCTATCAAATTTCAGTATTTCAGACGTACAGAAAACAGTAGAATGCAACCCACATACAGCATATGCTGTACATAAAAAAATCATTACACAAGTTCATACCATTGTACTGTAGCCACAATAATATGAATTATATTCAATCTATTCACATTTGTATCAGCTTTAATTCTATTGTATGACTAAACCCAGTACTTATTTAACCCCATATATATTTTTTTCTGTGAGGTATTAATCAAGTTCATCATATCAGAAAATATAGGAGGCTTTATGCACCTACAGTCTTTAAGAAATTGTCTTTTACAGAAGACTGAGAGCAATATCCATGATTTTCATTTAGGGTGCAAACAGACAGGACTAAATCGTCTCTTTGACAATAAACACCTTTCTCAGGCTTTAAGTCTGGATAAGGTGACTGCAGGGAGGAAGTGTCCGGCATCCCTGATTCCAAAAGTGGCACCCTTTAAGTGTGCCTGATCGCAAAAGTGTTCTTTTGAACTCTGTAATGAAACTTATTTGAAATACAGCTCAAAAAAGAGCCCTAGTTACTTAAAACATGTATCTATTAGGTATATTAAAACCCTTGATTTAAAGGAAAATAAGACATTTTGAAACCACCAGAGATGTTTTCTTTGTATATTTGGAGCAAGCTACCTGCTAAAGTCAAAGACCTAAACATGCTAACACTGATCTTTCAAAAATATAGCAAGAGAATCCTATTTAACAAAAGTTAAATCATTTGAGAACTGAACAGTTTCACTGCCATACTTTTCCTGAACAGTGTCATAGTGGAAACTGCAGCTTTTGAAACAATGTGACTCCCAGTATCAGAAACATCAAACTATCTTATCAGGAAGCATACATAAAAACAAAGCAAACACAAAGCTTAAAACAAGTTTATACCCAGCTCTGCATGAAAAACTGGGAAAATTATTAAGCTCTTACCAGGAATGGACTCCAGCAAATGCAAGAGACACACATTATAGCCAAGAGCTGAATGATCATTTCAAAATGATGAGATCGACCTTGTCGATGTTGGCTTTTAAATTTGACTCTTAAAAGAGTAATTCCCGTCACAGCATTGCACAAGAATGAAATACCAAGGGCTAGTAAACCCAAGCAAGAAAAAAGTAAGAGGTAAAATCTGTCTTCCCAGTCTTGAATATGTTCAGTTTTATAGAAACACCAAGTTCTTGATGCCTGAATTTGGTAGGGTCTTAATCTAAGAATAGGCAGCAAAGCAACAAAAATGGCAGAAAAACATACCATAGTCAACATCATTTTTACATGTTTAGAAGTCATTTTTGTTGAATGAAATATTGGCTTAGTGACTCCAATACAGCGCTCAACAGCCATCACACTGCCAAGAAAAAGAGGACACAGTCCGAAGAACACCATACAGGTGCCAAAAACACTGCAGAGAACATTTGCCTGATTAAATCGAATCCAGTCTTTGTCTGATGCATACACAAACACAGCAATGGTTCCAGTGATCAGATGGCCCAACAGGTCTGTAATAACCAGGCTGCTGGCAAAAAGCAAAAAAGATGCTTTAGATTTCTGCCTGAATCTCTGATATGCCTTCATCAGAATTGCTATTGCAAGACTGTTGGATAAAATCCCGACTGTCATGAAGATAACAGAAAAAAAAACAGAGATCTTCTTTTCTGTAGGACAGGTAGTATTGGAAAATGTGTCAATTCCAGCCAACGTCGATGATTTTGAACTGTTCATTGTTAGAAAGGCAAACTCAGCAGTCAAAACATGGCAACAGTCTGGAATACATCAGGCATCTGAAATACATTAAGAAACTCAGTTTAAAAATACAAGAAATGACACTTTACTGTTTATCTCAGTACAGAAACTGAAGCTTTTGTGTTACAGTCCCTAAACCTTTTGAGGAACAACAGAGTTTTTCAGAACAGCAAATACATCCATAGTGTGTGCTTTCAGTCCTGAACTCATTCTAAGCAGGAATTAAAAAATGAATGCATTAAAAGGGAAAGTCATGTTGGACCGTGGTCACACCTTCACTTTAAACCTTCATTCCATCTTCAGATCTAACTGCTCACACCTTTTCATTTCTAAGAAACTTTACACTGAAGATGTGGCCATAGTCATCCCGAATCTGTATTGTCAAAGTGCATGGCTTTTACAAACAGGTTATGCATTTTGCAGACAGTTATACCTGCATTGCATCTAATGCAAATAAGGCACTAAAAAGTATTTCAGAGGCCATTAAGTACAATGCAAAATATATATCATACTGGAAATATTTAAACCAAAAGTGAGAAATGCTTAAGCAGAAGAAGAATTATATGTATTATCATCATTAATGAAAGTTCTGCCCACTAATTATAATCCAGTCATTCCAAGCTAAGCCTTATATTTCAAAAAAATATTTAAAAGACGACACTGCATTCTTCACCAATGCTACTTTTTGTACCTTACTGCTAACAGCACAATCATAAGCCTGTCTGTTCAGAAATAAACATGCCTGTGCTACGTGATAAGTCCCAGGACAGTACTGTATAATTAATGCTAACTTTTACAAAATAATTATTCCCAGTATTTAGGCTGTTGATGAACAGCACAGCTTAAAGACAAGGTAGAACAATCAATAGTCTTGGAAAACACACAAATCTGCAAGAGTATTTCTTTAAAAAATAAATCTGTGGAGGAATCAACTGGGAGCAGAATGTTCTAAAACATTTCAGTGAAGAGAGATGATGATCCATGGCCATGAAATGTCAACATTTTCCTCACTTCCCGTTGTAATTCCTAAGATGCTTTGGGTGTGTCATCTGGAAAAGCATCATAAGTGATAAAGACGAAAAGCAGAAATCCATGGAGACTCCAGCACTTTGCAATTGAACACTGTATTCCAGGTTCTACCATTCTGTTCAAACAATGTCAATCCTTTCTACTAAATCCACTTCACTAATGCAGAAAAATCCGGCCTTAACTGCAGATTTTGAAAGAGACTGTCCAATAGGCAATAGGAGAGGTAAACAAACCGTTTGTATGACAGCTATGCTTGGTTGTGCCAGTCAGTATGAATTGGGCTATGTTCTGCCTGGCAAGGAATACGCTAAGATAAGCCACAACTGTTCCATCCAATGATACCTTTCCAACCTCATGTTTCTCCACAGGCTTGGAAAACAGTGGAAGAGTTTTTGCAGTATGAATCCAGAAAACAAAGAAAGAACTGTTATGTTTTGAGCATTGAGCTTAGCCAGAATGGAAGCAGAAAGTCAAAAATACATTAAGGATTCTAATGCCTTCAGTTTCATTGTGAGTCTGTGCCTGTCTTTATGATATTTTCTGTTCATAATATTTATACACTGCCAGAGTGCAGTGCTCTCTTTTATCCGAATGAAACTGGCTTTTGGATTTACAGTATTAATAAAGGCAATGGCTTAATAGTATTAGCAATTTCCAAAACTTTCAAACAGATAGTGAATTTATGGAGCGCTCATGTGGGTAAAGATAAGAATCTCACCATCCTTTTAGATTCTCTCTTCTTCCTGTAGCATCCTGCTCTTCCCAAGAAGACTTGGCTTCTGAAATTTGGGTCTATACAATAGCTTAGGTAAACACAGAGATGCATATAGAGATGCATACAGGATAAAAATCAACAAAAACTGTTTCCCACATTACATTGCTACAAACAACTGTTTGTACAAACAGAAGGAACATTTTTACTCATAAGAGAACATCTAGGATTAACCCTTTCTTATTACTGTTCCAGTTAGTTAAGACATGAAGATTTAAAAATACAAACCTTAAAAAATACGCAAGATTCTTAAAGGTAAGATTAAGGATTGCCTTTAGGTTTCAGCTTCTCTGCCACTAACACGGATTACAGCACTGAGTGAGCTGGATGACTTAAATAATTTTTTAGTTAAGAATGTAGTTCACTAGAGGAGAATTGTAAAAACCTTTCTAGTGATAAATAGTCATGACAATTTTTTACTAGAGTAATGCATACTGTTCCTCAACAGCCTAAGCACATGGAAAACACAAACACCATAACAATCCAATTTCCATAAAAATAATAGTATGCTGATAGCCAAGTCAGGCAAAGCACTGGATTGTCATTAATGTCATGAATAGCTAACCATTTCTCATTTTTCTTGCTATATTTATGATATCTTACGATGCAAAAATCAAAATCCGATCTTAACTTATTGTGCCTAAGCTTGCTCGCTCTTAAGTACATATTGTCACAGCAGATCTAACAACCACAAGAGGCAAACATCTTATAGTCAAACAGGAAGAGCCACCTTTCCAGGTCTTTGAATACATCTGAAGTTTTGATAGGATACCATCAGCACCACCATGGTTGGTGTCTTCTTTCACTCAATGAATGGAACAGCAGAGAAGTCTCGGAGATACAAGAGAAACACTATGACATCATGCAAATGATTCAGACAGCTAACTGTGAACTGATGATCTAACCATAAATGAGTAAAAATGTGATGTTACTAACAAGGGATTCTGCTAAAATTTCATGGTGCCTCTAGATGACAGCAGACAATCTCAGGTTCTTACCTTGGTCCACTGGCTCCTTGTGATATTGTTCCTGTTACAATTACTAGTATGCTAACCAAGGGCATGCTCACTTCAATTTCCCTATACACACACATACACACTTGACTAGAACCCAGGTATTTGCAACAGGAACAATAGTGCAAGGAGCTAAACAGTTATGGGAAATCCAGCATTGTTCCTGTAATAGTGATGTTTCAGGATATTGCCGCAATACCCCAGGACTATATTGGGAATGCCATGGATATATGTGGCACTCCCAATGTAATCCCAGGAGAAGCACAAGTCTGGGGGCACCCTCACATAAGTAAACAACTAATATTTTCCCTTAAGCTTGCAGAACTACAGTATGGTCAAGGAGATATACAAACTATAGTCAGAGTAACATTGATGGATTTAAGATCACTGTCTGCCTATCTGGAAATTGTGTAATGGGTTACTAAAATGCTTCCACATGGCAAAAATCTATTCACTGTACACAGGAGAGACGTCCTATTTATTAAACAGACTGCAGTGCAACTTGTAAAAATACGCCATGGAGTCTTTCCCACTTCATTCAACCTTATATCACATTTGACACAGATAGGCTTCATCTACGTGGAAGCTGAAATGAGAAAACCTATGCATGCATGACCACAAACCAGGCATATATATAAAGTGTTAACAGCTCATTCTCTACAGTCTGCTTTTCATTCTAACTTATGTACTTGCACAGCAGAGATCTCACAATGTAGTTTTAATGTCCTCTGCCCAAAGTGCTAACAATACCAAACCTCATCCATTAAGACAGTAAGGGAGAGATAATAAGCATAGCTGATAAAGCTAAATTGCTTTAGTACACTCAAGAGTCTAAGCAAGTACTGCAAACTACATCTTTCCAAGAATATACATAAACAAAGAAGAAAGACATAATATGCTTGTACTAGTACATGTGCAGTCCTATGATTTGTATTTATAACTATATGTTAATCTCCGAGGACACTGAAGATAATCCATTTGGAAACTAAACATACACATAAAACCAGCCATAGGAGCCCTGCCGTGTATTATGCATTGCTTTTCTTTAATTAAAAAGCACAGAATGAATTTGAAGAAATCCCACAGCAGTACTAACTGAGCATGAAACAAGCACACTCATCAGTCAACTCACCATTTGCAAATTCATCATTTCCTTATTTAATATCTTCCTATGCTGTGTCCTTTCATATTTCCACCCAATTCCTTGAAAAAAAAAATGCAGATGCTTTCCGATTTTTCCGAATGTTGCAATTAACAGAGCAACCATTATTCAACTAAGCAAAGAGAGAATGCTAACATTTTTTGCTAAAGTCTGTAGAAGAAGAAGAGTTGGCTTTTCTACCCCACTTTTCTCACCCATTTAAGGGGACTCTAGGCAGCTGACAAAGCTTTCTATTCTTCTCCCCACAACAGAACACCCTGTGAGGTAGGTGGGGCTGTGAGAGCTCAGAAGAGAACTGTGACTAGCCCAAGGTCACCCAGCTGGTTCACGGGGGAAGGCAGAATAAAACCCAGTATTCCCAGATAAGAGTCCGGCTCCCTAACCACTAGACCAAACTGGGAAGGGGTACAGAACATTATAAACTCACCTACCTAAAAGCTCTTCAGGAACATCTTCACACTCATCTCACTAAGCTGCTATGTGGCCTTAAGAGCTTCTGCCTGCCTTGCCTTCTTCCATTGCTCTCTATATGGCGAAGCGTGAGTGGGTGTGTCAGAACAGCATCTGTGATGCTAAACAGTTAACTCCCATCACTCCACCTGCAGCTGGCAAGCAGCGCTGTTCTGGGAGACTACCAGTAGGGCATGGCGTATGTCAGGGTCTAAACATTTCCTTACTACCTGTGAAGAGTACTGACCTCTGTATTCACAGCATTTAGATTTTGTTGCAAGGCAATACATACTGCTGTTCTGCCCTCCATTTTATCTTATTTAAAATGAAATAGGTTAGGCTACAAGGCAGTGATTAGCACAAGCTCATTCAACATGCTTCGATGGCCAAATAGGCGTACAAACGTAGGGATCTACAGGTGCCAGCTCAATCTAGCTAATATACTACACTGCCTTTACGTGAGTTAGAGCACTATGTCAGTTGGAGTATTTAAATCAATAAAAGGAGAAGCCTGATATACAAAGGAGGACTTGTACTGAAGACAGATGTGCAGTTATTAGCACTGAAAGTTTGCAGCCGACAGAAAAAGATTTCTTCTTATTTGCCACATAGAATTTAACTTACAGTAAGCAGTGTAGGTGAAAAGTATGCTACCTTGATCTGTTAGAGACTTGTGTTGCAAACTAAATATAAAAACAGCCTTTAATACTTCTTGTATAAATGTTCCTGCTAAGCAAAATATGTCATGCAAGTAGACTCCTGAGGTACTTAAAACAGGACCAATTTATAACATAGGCTTCTCTCAGATGTCTTGATTTAAAGATACAAGATGTCCCTACCATTTCCACAGAGAACGTTCATAATGATTTCCAAACAGGCATGAAAGACTAAAGCAAAGCTCAAATTTGAAGCAGCTCTGGATCAACCCATCCTGTAAATGGCATCACTGCAAATGCATGTACCAGAAAACGCAGCAGATACTGTACCAAAATTAATAATATGCAGTCATATTAAAAGTAATATTCCAGTTTAACCAGAACTGTGAGATCAAAAATAAAACCCTGCATTTACTCAGAACTCAGTCCCACTGTAATTAATGAAGTTTGTTCCTAAGTATGCATAGGATTCCAGCCTAAAACGAGAAATGTAATTTGGATGGGCTGCAAATACAAATTCATAATGCTATAGAAATTAACAGGCAACTCGGGAATCGAAGCAGGAACAGGTGTAGTGCATAAAAACAGAAGGGAAGGAAGTCGCGGCTGGATATTTCTCTACACGTAAGTTAGTAGGGAAAGCGGAACGACCGCGAAGAGCAAAGTTATTGGGCAACTTTGTTTACTGATGGAAAAGGCAATCGTTGAAACTCCCAGGAAAGCAGGAAAAGAAAGACGAGGAGTAAAGCGGGAGAGCAGTTTTTGAGGAGGAGGCTGGAGCAGGCAGCATGGGGCTGCTGGGCAGGTTTCAGAGGAGGCTGGTGAGAAAAGGGGAAAGAAAAGTCATCGCGAAAGCGCCGCCAATGCAACTTTCTCCAGACCCATCAGCCTCCCGGATTCCAGCAAGCCCTTGTGCTCAAACGCCGGAGTGACTTCGGTGCAACCTCACCTCGGAGCTCAACGGAAAGCCCCAACCGGAGTCCGGCGGCCGTAGAAGCGGCTCTCCTGGGGACGCGCGAGGGGCTCAGGGAGCCTCGATCTCCTAGTAGCCCAAAGTAACGTCGGAAGCGAGCGGGGCTTTCTCCTGCTGAACAAGAGCGCGCCTAGCGTCCCCTTGATAGGGGCTGTGGTCGCACTTAAGGTTTAATCCGGCTTCAGTCCACTTTCAGAGGGAGAGAATACGTCAGCAAAGTGACAAACTCTCCCCCCCCCTCCAGTGTTAAATAACTCAGAAAATTCACCTTTGGGATAGATAACGTGGAAAGAAAATAACCGGCCACTTTGCTGAGGTGTTCTCCCGCTCTGAAGGTGGACTGAAGCCTTAAGTGTGACCACAGCCAGGGTCCCTTCAGGGTTGCTGCTGCGCCTGCTCGCTTTCTTTCGGTATCTCCTCCTATTCCAAGTTCGCCTTAGAAGAATGGGGAGAAGGTTTACCTCCATTACTCCGGTCCCGTCCGCGGCTGCTGCCCGTCTTCCTTCTCCATCGACGCTACCGGCGTCCCTCTCCTCCCTCGCCCCAGCCGCTCCTCGGGATGGAGCCAGAGGCGCAGCGCCAGACGCCCGCCTGGAGTCTAGACGCACCCGCGCCCGTCTTTCCCGCCCCTTTCGTCACGCCCGCCTTTTACAGGGCTTCGGGACCCCCCTCCCCCCCCCAATGGCGCCTGTGCCCGCCTTTGTCTGCCCTCCGGACGCAGCCGTGAAATGAAATGCACACCTGGGGGTGCAGAGAAAGGAGGAGAGGCTGTTCTGACATGGGGGTCTCCAGTGACTGGTAGGCGGCGCCCTCCTTGCGCCCTCTGGCACAACTGCAAAGCGCTAAACGCAAAGCGCCGTCTCCGCCGCGCACATCCCCCTGGCCGCCGGCCGGGGCAGCGAAGAAGCCGGTTGTTCCCTCGGCCTGGCACTTTGCTCTGAGGTTTCCCTATAAAAATGCTTCGCCCCTGACATCTTCACGTTGTGCCGCCGCCGTACACAACAAGGCTGCGTTGCGTCAACAAGGCTCGCTGAGGCGCGCGGCTGGATCAGGCGCTCGGTTTCGCCTCAGCTGGGCAAAGAGAGGGGAAAATAAAGGCTGGGCCGGCCGGGGAAGCCTCGGTCGGACTCTGGAAAACAAGTATTGGGAGGCGGAGATAGCAACTGAACTTGAGTGGATAGGATTAATGGGCAAAAATAAATACTATTTGCTATGGATGCAAATTCTGATTTAATCCAGAGTTAAGGATGGCTGCTTCATAGGCTGCTCTGGTCATATCTTCAGGTCGGACTGCTCACACCTTTGCATTTTATTCAGTTTATTTGTGGACTTTCCATTCAGAAAAATCCAAATGGAGGGTATCGGATTTAGGCCCAGTTCCCACTAGGACGTTTTCAAAACACTCTGCATTGAAAAGTGGCTTTTCGCATTAAAAATCTGATAAAATGAATTTAAAAAAACACTGGTTCAAACAACTCTGGCTCCCATTTTTCTCAGTAACACGCTTTATTTTTTCCTTTGGGAATGCTACAAGGGAAGTATATGGTGCCCACGTCTCGCCCTCCCTCCCTCCCACTGTATTGTAACCAGTTCCACTGCCATGCCCTGATGCCAATGCCTGCCACCACTTTAATGCCTGCCTGCCCACCTGCCTGGCCGCCCGCCATTATCTGCTCTTCTGCACCAAAGGGCAAAGCACAGGCCTGGAAGAGCCACGTTGAAGTATATGGTGCCCACGCCTTGCCCACCTCTGCCCACCCTCCTGCCATATTGGCCTCTGTTTCGCCATTGCGCTCGCTCCTGTGGCGCCAATCCTGCCACCTCACTTACCGAGCAGCCGTGGTATTCCCAGGGCATGGGGAGGAGGGATGCCGGATGGTGGGTGAGTGAGTGGGCAAGCAAGCACTGCCCTTTCTTCCTCCCTCCCTTCCGTTTTTTCTGCCGCCACTGATTCTGCTGTGCTGCTGCCGAGCTCCACTTTTAAAAGCGGAATTAACCAAAAAAATGGGAACACATAATGCGTGTTCATTCATTTTTGTTAATTCTGCTTTAATTTCCTTAAGTGGGATCACGGCCTTACTCCTGTTTTTAATGCAAAAAGCCACTTTTCAATGGGGACAGAGCATTTTGCAAACAGTTTGGACACTCAAAAAAAGTCCCAGTGGGAACTGGGCCTAAGGGTGTGTTCCCCTTCAATTTATAATGAGGATTGAAACTGTTTTGACTTTTCAAAGTTCCCACTGAGGAGTAAAGCTCCCAAAAAGGAGATTATTTGTATGGGGATTGTATCAGCTCCCTCCGGTTTTGAGGATCAGATCATTTCATTTTTCATCAATGGGAATGGCAAAGTGGTGTCTGGGGGAGGAAATGTACTTTTAAGGGCGTTTTCTCTTTCCTCTTATCCAACTATAAGGGTTCACATTCTCTGACACCCCCCGTTTTGCCCTACTCTCCACCATACACACAAAAAACCTTGATTCTAAAAAGTAAAGGAAGGGAAACCAAGGATTTCTTGGCAAGTGATTGGCCAAGCTCTAGCTTCAGTAGATCTCCCATGTCCTCCCCTCTGTCGCAGGACACATAAACCCTTGTCTGAAGAGGAAGGATGGGAGAAGAGAGGGAAAGCAAGGAGGGAGGAACTGTTTCAATATATATATTGCTATAATCACTTTCTCTGCTGAAGCTGCTGAAGTCCAGGGTTGTCTTACAATAATTGCTTCCTCTTTGCTTTTGTGTGTGTGTGTGAGAGAGAGAGAGAGGTTCTGGACAACTGGCAGAAAAAGTGCTTTCCCTCCATGCTGCTTTCTCTCTTCTCCCATCCCTCCCTCTTCCTGGTTTTTAAGAAGGCTTGATAGTAATTGACATATTCTCTCATCAGCACCTAAAAATACTATTGAAACAGCTATTGACATGCTGACATTATTTGTTAAAGGGTAAACATGCATAGAGGGGCCCATGAAGTTGTCCATGCAGTCAGCCAGTGGTACCCAACAACAACAACAACATAAAAGTAAGTAATCTTGCCAAGTCACTTATTTCTGTTATAGATATAAAGTAAGTCTGGCAAACTAAAGCCAAGTTTCTTAACATGGTTAATTGCTAGAATGATTTAGGATTTCTATGATGAATGCCAAGGAACATCTGCTGAAATGTGCAGCTTTTTACCTTTGAATGCCTGATGAAATTGATATTTAAGCTTTACATGCCTGCATCTTCTTTGTATTTCAGTTGAAAAACCACTGAGATGATGACTTTTTAGGATCTGATCCAAATACTATTGTGGCTCACTCCTTTGTGTGTGTCTCAATCCTTAGCTGCTGGATTGTCCCACAGCTAGTTTAATAACAGAAATGAATGTCAACAGCAGCAGTAATTTTTGCATTTGCCATTTAAAAATCTCTGAACATTACTCAAGAAACAGAACAACAGTACGTTTCAAAGATTTTGCTAAAATGCAATTAAGGAAAAGACAAACTTTATGGGAGGTGAAAATCTTTATTAACTCGGGGGGAGAAGTATATTGGGGCTTTTAAAACAATAAAAAGACAAGGTGGAAAAAGTATTATTATAAATTAGCTCAAGGGAGCCATAGAAAGGAGCTATGTGCAAAAGCTTAGATTGTTCCTATAAGACGAGAATAATTTTTAAAAGTACATAGTTTTTTTTTAATTAATTACAATTTGGGAGAAGTAAGTTTCATGAGAATTTATTAGACTGGCACTTCTACTCAAGGCATTTGAATAAAAGATTTTATGTAATTCCTTTTCAGCCTTGAAAATGAAATTGGTATATTCTTGTTTTTGTTAGCACATATTTGTTATATAGGGCCTTTTCAGTGATGGCTCCCAGATTGTGGAATAGTCTCCCTCCTGAGGTGCATCAAGTACCTTCACTCTATGTGTTCAGACGAGCTGTGAAGACTCTTTACCCTAGCCTTTGGCTGAGTAAGAGAACAGCTTTTCCTCCCCACATCCAGGCATAGTAATGGTTTGAATATGTTTAATATGTTATGGTTTTAATGTGCTCATGTTATATGTCATAACCCACGCTGAGACCTTTGAGTATAGGGTGGGATATAAATTTAAAAAAATAAAAATACTCTTGCATAGCACAAAACAGAATCAAAGGCATTTGCTGGCTATGGAAAACCACCAGTAAGGGGAACTGGTGTGCACTTGGAGACTCTCCATGCCAACCCCAAAGCTGACACAAGCTTCAGAGTCAGTGTCATGTCCAGAGCAGGCAGCAGCAACAAACACACGCACATGCATGGCTAGTGGAGCCATATCAGTTTCAAGAGTCATTTGGGATATAGAGTTACACATAGTCAGGTGGGCCAGGAGTCAGGTTACCAGAGATTTGTCATCAGTCAGTAGTCCATCAGAGTCAGGAGTCCAAGAGTTAACATGAGCTGAGGGTTGCCAGGAAAATCTTGTGTTTGCAACAGAGGCATCTGGGTATGACTTCCTTATGTTGGGCTTGGACTGTCCCACCCCTACAACTGTTTGGCATGAAGATGCACTGGCCATCTCAGGTGTTCCCATTCTCTCATGAGAGAACTCAGCTCTGGGTGTTGGTTAGCGTCTGAGTCCGAACCAGCTCTGGGGGAACAGAATCAGCTTCCAAGTTTGGCCACTGAGGCACACCTCACTCATTTTGGCTGGCAGGAACATCGCCCTCAGCATCCAAAGAGCCAGTGAGGGCACGAGGCATGACCATCATCATGGAAGTTAGCACAGAACAGACCATCCTAATGTGGATGGCCTTGTTCCACACCAGGAGAAATCTGAAGAAGGATTAAAGTGGATATGTGACCGGGGACATTGACGTTTCCCCACAAAAATTTCCTTAACCATTTACTTCTTTTTCTACAAAGGGCTTGTCTCCATTTTGCTGTCCCTCTGCTGGATCATACAGCCCTTACATTCTCAGGCAGTCTCGGAGAGGAGCTTCACAACTCCACTGCCATTGCCAAGCCAGCCATTCTCTGCACCTACACTCGGGGAACATGTTCTGCTGCAACAAGTGGCAAGAAGCAACTTCACATCTTGCATACTGAACTTTTTATGCCTTGAAGAGGACTGAAGTTACTCCATGTGACTCATGCACCATCAGGCAGACTTCAACAGGTTTCAGTATGAGATGCAGCCAAAGTCTCAAATATTCCATAGCAGAAGAATGAAATGAAGTGAGTTTTGAGTGAAAGACGGGTGCTCTTTTTCAAAACGTTTTGCATTATAAATGCTAGCCATCGCCTTTAAAAAATGAGTAAAATAACTAATGGGTACTAAACACGCATGCTTTTTTATTGCCAGGGTCTCATCAAAAGTTCTCTTGTTCTCTTGCATATTCATCTTGCATGTTCCATCTTACATTTGTGTAGTATGAAAACAAATGGAAACCAAACAAGCCTCCTGCTTGAAAAACCTATTTTCAGCATATGCAGGCATCACTTGCTGAAATTCTCGCTTCTGTGCATTATTAAATTTTCCTCTGGCCATCCTTTTCACATTGATAAAAGAAATTTCCAGTTGAATTAATTTATATAGTTTATTGGGATTAAGGGCTTTTGCCACAAACAAACTAATTACTTCCAAGATCTAATTATTTTAAAAGCAAAGTGTGGCTTTGGGAGCAATAACTCAGATTATACAATCACTCTTTTGTTGTCTAGTAACAGGAGCACTCAGGAACAGTTAGATCAGCAGCAGTGCTCAGATTATTGAAGCGATCCTGTGCTATCTATGGGCACATCTCTTAATGGCAGATATTTATTTATATTTCCATGCCATCCTTATCTAAAGGTCTCTGAGCAGGTCACAATAAAATAATTATAAACACAGGCAAAATCTCCGTCCTGCTGTCCCTTCTTCCCTCCCCTCAGGCAAGATGGTTCACAGCTTTCTGGTGTCAGCTGGAGAAGAGAGTTATGACAAAATTCCTGAATCTCTCTTCTAGTTCAAGAGGAAACCTCTTGGCTTTCAAGTGTGTTGAATGATAGGCAAGCTCGATTAGCAAATACCTGTTATTCTATTGTAAAGCGGTTTAAAGAATATTTTTATTTGTTGTTGTTCTTGCAACCTACCCTGGGACCTTTTAGTGAAGAACAGAATATAAATAAATAAATAAATAAAGTTTGCAGTGCAGTTTTCTCCTTTCTTCTCGTTGTTCCTGACTGCCATCTTCCATTTTCTCCCCTCCCTTCCATTTCCATCCATCCTGTGAAAGATCCTTATCATTCTGTTCTCCTTCCCTCATAACCAAGCATAGACAGCATCCCACTGCAATTATGCTCATATTCATCCACAGTGAGGGACAGAATATGTGCTCCCTTCCTTTTGCCCATAAGCCAATGGATGCATATTCTTCTGCCTCTAACAAATCATAGGAACAAGATGAGTAGCTAGGAAGCGATGAATGACTTAATGCAGCCCTCTGCGGCAGAGAACAAGTTCCAGAAAACACTGGAGAGGCACACAAAGCAGGCTGTTGCATTATGCCATTAATGATTTTATGAATGCAGAGAGCAGACCAGGAGAGAAGGATGGGTTCAGGAAACATTAGATAGCTGCTTAGCTTGCAGCCCTCAGATTCCTGACACTAGAAGAATGCTAGAAGTTTAAGGCTACGTTCAAGCAGAACAAAAGGGCACCTCAGAGGCACCTTACATAGACAATGTATCCCCCTCAGTTCTCAAGCCTTTTCTAATCCACCTTTTCTAGCACAGAATTTCAGAAGAAGGGGTAGAGGCTGACTGGTGTGTGAACAATCCCACCTCAAAGCTTTCTGTAAGGCTGCATCCAGGTATCACTTACTTATTCTGCTATATTTGGGTATTTTTAGAATAAAGCATGGATTCCATGCTTTTTTTCTGTAGACAATCACAGCAAAAGTTTTGCAGATAGCTACAAATAGAGCAGCTCTAGATCAGAAGTTGCAGCAGAAACAAGCAGATGGTGCTACTGCACAACTTTGCTTCAGAGTTCTCTATACTGTGGGGGGAAGTCAACAAAGCCGTAAAATAAAAGTAAAATAAATAAACACAATTTCTGAGATAATTCTTCTTATGCAGCATTAGCCTAAGCAATAACTTAAAGGTAAAAACGAGGCCTATAAAAAGCGTAGTTTTTTAACCCTCAACTTATAAATAACATTTTTTTTTCTCCCTGTCTTGAGACAGGAACAAAGCAGAATTTGAATAGACTGTTGTTGTTGTTTAGTTTAGTGTATCAAGTGGTGCAGGATCTGTGCAGCCTTTCCAGGCTAATACATACTCATAGATGTGCATGTGTTTCTCTTTTTCCATTTTCCCATACAATTTATTTTCCCCTGCTAATATCTTGTTATTATTAAATTCTGTTGACATCATTTCCTTCATTCTGTAATAACCTATTACAAGTGGAATAATTACTAAAATAACCCAATTAATGTGATCAAATCTGGTTGCTCTTTGCATATAATTTTAGTCATCATCAAATAATATTCTACTTTATTATGTTTCATGAAACAACAAAAAACACCATTTGAAGAGGAACTATAAGTCTAAAGAGATATATGGTTTAGCTGTAGGAAAAACAACTTTGATAAGGACAATCTTATGAAATAGCATCCAAAAATTAGTTTTTCACTATGGCCCAGTTCCCATTACAAGCTTAAAATGGTTTTCCTAAACCGAAATAATAGGACCGGATGCTAACACGAATTTGCCTGATCCCATTACTTTCAACTTAATTGCGTTCGATCCAGATTCTGAGGATCATACGTGGCGTACGTGACTCAAGGGGGGACTCAAGTGGCTACTTTCTAAAAGCTGCTTTTCGGGGCTGCTCTGCCCTCTTCCTCCTGACATGAACACGCCACCCATAACGGACCCCTTCACAGAGCCTAGCTGGGTGGTTGGGTGGCTGCCGCTTGCCTGGATGGATGAGAATTCTTTCTCCTCCTTTCCCCATTGCCCAGGCCACACAGCAGCAGCAGCAACTCAAGCCCCCTTCACCCGCTCACCTCCGCAGCCACAGCCTTAAACATCCACACATCTCCCAGAACCTGCAGCTGCTTTCCTTTCTTTTCCCTTTTTTAAAACTGTCAAAATTGCAGAGAATTGCAACATTGTTATCAGGTGTGAAGTGGTTGGATTGCTACAGTGTAGCGGCTGCTTTAAGGGGTGGATTTTTACAGTAAAATCACTATCTTTGGAAGCAAGCTATTGGGGGAGGGAAACCCTAAACATGTATTCTCATCCCACTAAAACAGTAGCGTTCCCACAGTTAGAAATGTAAAACGTTTCAAATGCACAAAACGGAGCGAGAACTGTTGAAATGAGTGTTAACATTTACAATGCTTTGGGGCAATTTAACACACGGAAAGCGTAGGGAGTGCGAGGATCGAAACCGTTTCAAAACCATTTTAAAGCTTGTAATGGGAACGCGGCCTATGATTCATACTGAAATTCAGATAGCAAAAAGGATTTTAAAATGTTACCAAAATCAATTACATTTGCCTTTTCCTCACTTTAAATGATTATTTGATGGGAGTTTATTTTAAAGGTTATTAATAATAAAAATATTACAGTGTATCAACTAATATTAGAATCAAAATATTGCATTTGTGCTTATCTAAACATGTTTAAACCTGGGGGGGGGAGAATAAAATATAATTCAGTGGACAAACAGAGAAGAACTACAGTTAGAATACTTAAAAGTATATTTGGCAGGTTCCTACAGCTTTAGTATCTGTTGAGCCCTTCAAGAATTTCTTATCATGAGACCTACTGCATCTGCTAAATTCCTTCTTCTACTTAGCTATCAATGGAGTAGGAGACGTGCCCCATTTGCATCTGGCTACACCAGGCATGTTCAAGCGTATTACCCCCCAGATGTTTCTAAACTGTAATTCTCAGCATTCCCTGACCCTATCAACACTAGTTCGCTTATGAATGTTGTAGTTTGTCAATAGAGTTGTAATTATACAATACAGTATCAACTACTAGTAAGAAAATAGTACTCTTCCTGCAATTAATCTTGATTGTTTAAAAAATATTTATAAGCATAGTTGAACAACTATTTTTAGTTTAGAAAATAAACAAAGTGGATATTTCTGCTGTGGAAAATTCAGCACTCTCTGTTGCTTCTACTATACCTGAACAGTTCTGAACTTAGGATCAGTACGTTGTGATTCCAAAAGAGTACAAGGTACTGAAACTATTTTATCTCCCACTTCTCCACAAAGAAAATGCATTCAGTGCTTTAAGTCAGTAAAATATTGTTGATTTATGCTTGTTAGTGCAGCAGGCCTCACTGGCATTACTGTATTTTATTTATTTATTATTTACATTTATATCCCGCCCCATACCCGAAGG
>MTQE01001134.1:43161413-43175108 GCA_014337955.1 Aspidoscelis marmoratus | reverse complement strand
TTGTCCCACCACCCTCTATAGTAAGATGGGTGGGCACTCGAGAGAGGGCCCCCAGGCTGTGGAGTAGCCTCCCCCGCGAGCTGTGTCAGGCACCTTCATTGTATACATTCAGGAAGGGGGTGAAGACACACCTCTTTGCTCTGGCCTTTGGCTAAATGTGGCAGAGTTTTCCCCTACTGCACATATTATTGTTTTATATTGTTTTATTTATATGGTTTTATTTTAAATATTTTTGTCTTTTAAATATGTTGTTACCCGCCCTGAGAACCTAGGGTATACGGCGGGATATAAATGTAAATAAATAAATAAATAAATAAAAATAAATTTCACTTGAATTCTGGCATTTTGTTTTAGATGCTACTCTGACAGAATCTTTCCTAAAAACATGATTAAATGATCTTCAAAATATACCAATCAGAAAACCATGTCGAACAAAACTGATTTTTTGAGACAAACCATAGTTATTATGAGGAGAGAGGATGTTGATTGTTTTTAAATATCTCAGACCATAAAAGTGTGGCTGGGTCTGAGTTTTATGAAGTTTTAAAATGATTTCTGGCATGCTTTGTGCTATAGGAACAATGTGTATCTAAGCTAATTTAGAAGCAGTACCCATTTTCTTAAATATTGCAGGTTCCGAATAGATAATCCACTACAGGTTAGATATACAGATAATTGCCATTACTCTTGGAAAAAATAAAATCATGATAGTTTCGTAATGAAAGGAGGGCAAATGTTATTCAGTGCATATTTTGACATGGCAAAAATTCACCTCATGTTTGTAAGAGATTATAATCTAGTATGAATGAGTCTGTATTCTGTTAAGTTTCACTGGGGCTTTGCTGATCTCCGATAATAGGCAGCCCCCTTAAAAGTATATCTACAGCCACTTCACAGCAATGAGTTGTGTTGGGACAAAACTATGTGATTCAGGACAATGTTAGGGAAAGGAGACAGCAGAAGAATGTTGAAGAGAAAGGGAGAAAAAGCAGGCCTCATACTCAGAAACCAGTAACAGTTAGAAAGTAGTGAGGGGAAAGAGAAGCAGAATAGGGATCTCACAGAAAGGGTTTGTTGTCTCAGTCATAAACTCCAGGTGCAAAGGCTAATGGAATGAAGGCAAATATTACACCTCCTGGACCACAGTGTTAAAAAATATCACAATCATCAAAAAGATTCAGAGGCTGCTTCTTAGGTGTTTCCAGAGCCACCACTGCCCCAGGTCCCCACAGGCAGTTGTCAGTGTCCTGGAAAACAACAGAACATTACTATTCACTAAGTAAGAGTACTCTTTCCTCCAATTTGTTTGTAAGAAAATACAACAAAAAATGAATATTGATCTGGCAGACCTGCTACTGTGATCTGGCCTTTTTTATGAACGTAGAAAACTTTTACATGTTATTTTTTTAAACAGCTAATCAGCAGCCTATCAGATTCTGACAGAAAGAATCAGACACGCTTGGACATGGAAGATGCGCCCACTAGTCACACTTCCTTTGTGTATCTTTATAATATAGTTATAACCAATACGCTGGGATAGGTTGTGCTGTCTCATCTAGAAGAAACAGTAAGGCTCTTCTAGAAGCTTCAGATATCTAACACTGTTTCATGGCGGTGAATCATCTCTTAACATATTTAATTCTTAGGTTTTAAGAGGTAAGACTCTGAAGAAGTGTGTGTAATCAATTGTCTTCCATTTACTGATGGATTATGGTTCTCAGAATCTCTGATGATTGCCTTTGCTGGCTGGCCGGCCAAAAACATTAGAAGGGCATTATTGGTTTGAGAAAAATGATTTATAGGTAAGGTACATTATGGCTGCGTTCCAACAGTTAGAGGCCATCTTTAGTTTCTATTATACCAACAATAATTTGGGTTTCCATACTTTTTGTGGACTGAATCAACAAAACATGAGCTAAAATGAATTCAGATTAAATGAGTTTTTAGCCCAGTTCAGAGCATTTGTCAGTTTTATTTTGGAAAGTGAGAACAAGCAAATACTCTATTTTGGCACTGAACTGTACTTTGGGAGGCATGCTCTCCATTTTCTCCTTTCCAATGACAAACCTCATTGTGGACACTGTACTCAGGAGGCTCAGACCATCACTATTAGGGTGGGAAGCAGGAACAAATGAAAAGACATAGGGTGTTTTTCCACTGTCACTAAAAGTACCCATTAAGTACCCATTAATGTGTACGTAATGGCATTTTTCTACCCATTAATAGGTACTTAATGGGTACTTCTAGTGATAGTGGAAAAACACCAATTGTGGAAGTTACACTTTATCTGAAGATAAAGTTATGCTTTAAAGAAATGTATCCTCCATTTCTTTCTCTCCCAACCCTTCAAGTTGAAGGACAATGTATCCTTCATTTTCCCTTGACAATGTACAAAGGAAACAATGCTTCCTTTCATTTAAAGGGGACTTTTGTGGAAAACCAGAACTCTGCTTCAGCAGTTTTAGGACAAATAACACAGTACAGCCTATCATTTTTCTTCAGCAGTGGCTGTGGAGCAGGGATGCATCCTGACTGGGATATGCCTCAGCTGCACCTGTTTGGGACATAGGAGTAAATTTTTAAAAGTTATATAAAGAAAATTGTGCACCCATTAAACATAAGGAAACTAGACATAACAATTTTGGATTGAGATTAGTCTCAATTTATGCTGCTGCAACTAACTCAAATAAAAATCATAATTTATCTACTTAATTAAATGATCTGAGAGCTCAACTTACTGATTTACAAAACAAAACATGCAGGGACATGGTCTGATTTAAAAGCTTCCAAGAGGAAAGTGAAAACAGAAATATAATTCAGTTTTTACTGAACTGGTGGTCTAACTCAACCAAGATATAATAGTTTCGAAAACTGCTCAGAGAAAACATCATTATTTTCAGCATTACATATGACTAAGGACCTCATATATAATAATGACAGAATTATAGTGCTGTAAGATAAAGCGCCAGAAACACTCAGGAAAAGGCATAACTTTTGGTCTACCCAGGTCAGATCTAAGTACAGCTTCCTCATGGGACTATCGTACATGCAAAAAGGCAAAAATTTTAAAGTACTAATTTGGAAATGTACTGAAGTCTATGGATCTCACTTATACAACACTGGAGCTCTTCCAAACCAAAATTTGTCTGCTACTAATCCTCAAGAACAAAAACAAAAAGCTCTAAGGCCTTCACCAGGAAATAAAATGCACACTTCTCCCAATAGAGCTAGAAAAGGACAGCAGATGTAGAAAATAATTTTTAAAAATCACTGAAGGTTCATGTTAAAATAAAAAAAGAGCTAATAAATAACAGTTAATTGCATTCTAGTTGGCTTCATTTTAATATTCTGTTAAATTGCCCACTATATTATAAATATATATTTTAAGTGTATATTAATATTTTGTTTATTTAAAATACAATTAATATTTTTAATTAAAAGTTAATTAGAAAATCTACCAAATATTGATATGTTTATCAGTAAATGTGTGTGTGTATGTATGTATGTATTTGTATATATATTTCCCATGACTGAATATACTATACACACACACACACACACACACACACACACACACAAACGTGTACTGTATATTCCGGCGTATAAGACAACTGGGCATATAAGACGACCCCCAACTTTCCAGTTAAAATATAGATTTTGGGATATACTCGCCGTATAAGAAGACGACACCCGGCATATAAGACAGCCCCTGACTTTTGAGAAGATTTTCCTGGTAGTTTTATATGCCAGAAAATATAGTATATACATTATATATATACATTTTACATACATAATATTAATTAGATTAGTATTATTATTTACTCTATTATATATTTGCAAAGTTTAAAAATCACAATTATGACATTTTTTTGAAGTTTTAATAATACATAAGAATATTACTTCATTTTAACATAACACCTTGATTTACATCTATAAAATTTAGTTAGCGTGCGTGCAAAGATTTATGCAATTGCTCTAACAAATAGCACAGGCTTTTAAATTATGCTTGGAATTTTAAACATTTTTTTTAAATGTATTAGAAGCAATGCTAAGGTGCAGAAAGTTTTGACAGTTTTGAAGTCTCAATAGTGACAACTAGATAAATACACAAACTTTTCTACTGTTACCATAGATACAGAATATTATGCCTTTGAGAAATTGTTTCACTTATTTGGACAGTATTGCTGGGGGGAGTCACCACCAGTGTTTAATAGAATTTTTTTCTACAAAGATAGTGACATATTGTTGCATGCAGTGATGAGCAAATACCAATGCACCTTTCTTCTTTAATGAGAAAATAATTTTACATGATGCCACATGAAAGAAGAATAGAGGCAAGGAAGTCAAATTAGTATACTATTGAGTTAGTGAAGTTCTAACTCTTCCTTTTTGATGAAGCACAATAAGCCTTGTTAATTTTAAAATCTGTTTTGGGTTGTCATCTCTAGATATATTCCTGTCCTGAGGAGCTTACGATCTCAGATTTGACTCAAGGCAGAAAACAAGTGAAAAGATTTGTATATAGTAAGAATGGAAAAAGAGATTGTTTACATAAACAAAGTAATACATTACAATGTTAGCAGTTGAGACTCAAAAATACCTATAGGACCAAAACTTTAACTTGTTCCAAATTTCCTTCTTGGGATGTTTCTTAACTGTACTGTGTCATCAAAATGTCGTCTAAGGACTGGAATTCAGGATAGATGGGCAGAAAAGAATAATTGTGGTAAGAGCCAAAGATTCACGTAAAAGGCTAAGAGTTTAAATCCTCCAGTACACATTTTATTTATGAACTTTGTTGGCACGTACTTGCAGCAAAACTACTGAACACTGGCAATAATAGTCTGAGCCTGTGCTGTCATTTTTAGCAGAAGAAACTCCAAGCATCACTGAAATCTAATCTGAAAACAGTATAAAAATGAAGGGGAGATACAATGTTATAAATAGATATTTATGTCTAAACACTTTATTAAGAACCTGTCTTTAAGACATTAGTCATCTGGGCAATGTAATCCTATTTAAACACCGTTAAGCCAGCATCTTCCCAAAACCTCCAGATTTGAGGACATAATTCTATGGAGCAGCCTACCAAGCACTTCTAAGCTGTCCTAGTGTGTATGAATCTTAAGTCTGCTCAGCAAAGGTACCAGAGTGGGTCAGAACAATAAAAAGATAAAAACCATAAAATTAGTATAAGACAGTTATGACCCCAACCACCCTCTCTTCCTGGCAAGACAACACTTAGGGGAAACTAGGCATCAAAGGCATAGGGACAAAGAGGTATATATTAACCAGATGCAGAAAGGCATATAAAATTAGCACCTGATGTACCTCCAGAGGGAGGCTATTTGAAAGCCTGAAGGCCACCACAGAAAAGACCATCTCACCCCTCACACAGGGGCAGCTGTGTGTTTAAAATTTTTCCTGTGGCCTGTTACCTTAGGGCCCTGCTACACCTAGGATTTAATCCACCAAAAAGATTTGATATACCTTCGGGATGGGGCAAAGCAACTAGCCATTTTCTTTCTGCTTTATCAAATGAAAAGAGAATTTTTCTGGATTAAATAATGTGAAAGGAAATCTGTTTATCTCATATTAGCACAGGCACTAGAGGCTGGAATTAACCTTGGTGCTGTCTCCTTAAGTATGAGGGAATGACTATAGTCTTGGCTTGGTTGACAGTTGTACACACATCTACGATTTAACAAATGGCTGTGTATAAAGCCTAGAGTCAAGAGCCTACATTCAAAGAATACAGGATTACCACTACCACCAGGCCTGCCCTAGTCTGCATTAGCATTCAGACAACAGACCCTTATCCTGAGATATGTTCCAGGATAAAACCAAGTGTAGGATGGGCCTTGCTCACACTGGTATCAGAACAGAGTCTACTAGTAATCTCAGAGTCTCCATCCAGCACAGTTCTTTGGCTGTAAGCAGGCCCTGGAAGTACATTTGTAATAGGTGAATAACTTCTGAAATAGGAAACTTTATACATAGATGCTCTTTTACGATACTCTTCAATCATTTGCCTATCACTATAGCAGGCAGTTTTTATTACTCTGTTTTCCGCACTGAATTTCAATATTCATTTTTATCTTGTTGCAAGGTTTCTGCTCCTGTTTTACTCACCAAAGTTTCTTGTGATTCATGGAGTTAACAATGAATCAGCACACCTATAAATCACAATGAAGGCCATTTGACAATACTTACTGTAATAGGGTATTTTATTAGCTCAGATAGTATACAAATTGGGAAAGGATTCTTATTTTAAAATTTACTGAATCAGACACCTAGGATCTTTTGGAAAAGTAGGGATTTGGAAAAGAGAAAGAGTTTAAAAGGAAAATTATGATGTTGCACATTGCACATTCACACAAGCATAGGAAAGAAACTGGGGTGGATGCTGCCTTTTGCAGAACATCTCAAACACAGGAAGACAGGGGAAAGCAGGCGGGGAGAAAGAGTACTCACATGAACCTCCATACATGTATGTATATAATTATATTTTTGATGCTATTTCCTACATCTAAAATGAACTTTCCTTTTGAGAATATACAAACAGAATTGTATCACCTATGCAAATTGTTTAAGCTATCCTGATCAACTGAACCTGTTTTACATCTCAGGGAGATAGGTACTAATTCTTCTTAAACATACCAGGATGCTATACATTTCAAATGGTACTTTGAAACCTTAATATGAACTTCAAATGCATATTTTCCAAATAGCACCTTATTGGGTAACACTGATCACCTGACTAGCCAGGACTAGGATAAGAAAGACATGCTTTGCCTAGCAAGAGCTTGCGCTTCTTTCCGCCAAGATTGAATGTGTCCATGCCGGTTCTATGTCTGATACAGGTGTAAAATGTTATCCATGTAGACAGCACAGAGGAATAATCTAATTGCTGATTAAGAATTTAATTATGGGTCAAATATGTATTTGCTGGCAAAGGGAAAATCAGCCTAGAGAATTGAGCTTGTAAGGGTTTCTCAGAGGTTCTTTCCTGTGTAGGTAAGAGAATTGGAAGTAGGCTCGATTGTCTGTGCAAAGAAAGGTCTTACCTCTAGGACCCAGATGCTTTCTATAGGAAGGAGGACAGAGATATTGATGTAAAAGTGGCTGAACTCATAGGAACTGTTTGCATTTCCATTATGTGGTAAAGGGGAAAAATGTATGTATGCTCTTCTGAAAATGTATAAAACGCATGGATTAATTACTCGGTGTGCGGTTACTTTGTGAAAGGAATCGCTCTGCACCTGCTAGCGAATAAATCAACTGTTCCTTTTCAGAATTTAGTCTGAGTCTCATGTCTCTTCACTAATGACCTTTAGGGCCTGGTAACATCTATATCCAGAGAAAGACTTAATGTAAGCTTTACTTTGTATCTTTGTATAGAAACACTATCCTCCGATGTAGCCTATCCTACTAGGATGCCAAGATTATATGCCTTTATACTTGTTTCAATGTTCTTTTGAATTTGTGCTTTTTATTTCTAATTTTTAAAATAAACTTACCAACAAAATAGTTCCGGGTGTTTTGCCTAATGATTCATTCAGGGGACATGAGGGGAGGGTTTTCCCTGGAAAACGTGGGTTTTGGCCCAGCAGGGAAGACTCAGTGCATTTGCACGCTACCAAACAGTGAATAAAGAGTTAAGTGCCTTGGGCTGGGGCTAAGTTCCCGTGACACTTACTGTTTTTTGCACACTACTTAAAATGGCTAACGTGAAGGGAGTTTTCCCTTAGCAGCATGTGGGAGTTGCTGTGGTTTGTGCATACCTCCCATGAATTACTCTGCCTCTGGGCTGCATTTCACCCTGTTGAGCATGCAGATAAAAAACAGGATAAAGCTCAGGCAGTCAAGCAGATAAGCAAACAAATATAGGGATGTGCATGAATATTTGTGACTTCCAGAGTTCATATGAATAGTACAAATTTATAGATTTGTGGCCAACCAGTGAACCAGAAGGCTTTTTCCAGGCTCTGGAAGGCCTATTTTGGCCTCCGGAGACTCTGGAAAGAGGTCTGGGATGCCACTGGAGTGGTCCTGCCTGCCTCTCATGCACTATATTACTGTTTGGGACAGCAAGGAGGACAGATAAGTGGAGGAGCCGGGAAGGGAGGGGTGGAGGGGGGCTGTATTCATTTATGAAGCCCCCCTCATTCATGGGGGTGGGATTTATCCAAAGCCTAATTTTCCCACATTCTATTCATACCAAATTGAATGTGCACACCCCTAGACAAACAGCTACATTCCATGAATTCCCATCTCTCAAGTTATCAATTTCATTACAATTATTCAGTATTTATTTTTATTTCATTTATTTTTATCTCATGCTTAAGCTTCATGCCATGGTTACACCTTACCATTTTAATCTGTATCAGGAAGGCAGCTGTATCCAAGCCATTTTTGGCTTACAACAGCTTGGTTACACCTTCCTGCTGCTATAGCTGGTAATCCTCAGCTGGTGAGGGAGTGGGGAAATGTTTGACAGGAAAGCATTCTGTGAGGGTAAAGGGGGACAAGGTGATAGATGAGGGTGGAAGGAGAGAGGTTGGGGTGGGCACCAGTGATGGAACAGGGAGAGAAAGAGAAAGAGGGAGGGGGAGGAGAGAGATTGGGATGGGTGAAGGGAAATCATCATGATGGCAGTGGAGATAGGGAAAGGAAATCAAGGCAAGAGGGAGGTGAGGGAAGGGAAGGGAAGGGATATCCAGTGACAGAGAAAGGAAATCAAGGCAAGAGGGGGGTGAGGGAAGTGATATCCAGTGACAGGGAAAGAAAATCAAGGCAAAAGGGGCCAGGGGAAGGGAGATTCCAACAACAGGGCAGAAGAAGGACTGTCATGGTAAGGAAGAGGGGCAAGACTCAGAGCAGAGGCTTGCATAGGTATCATTTTCTGGGCAGCAGGAGAGCCAGAACAGTGGCCTCCAGGAAAGGGATTAAAGCTTTAATGCTCTGTTGGCCTGAATGAAGGAAAACCCAAATAGAGGGAGGATAGTTCAGGGGGAGAAACTGGCTTGACATGTAAAGATTCCAAACGGGCTGGAATTCGGGATGAAGAAGGATTAAAGCAAAGGTGTAACCATGGTTTAAAATCCTTTCTGAGCAGGTTAAGCAATCAAAAACAATAAAGAAATGTAAAATCAGTATGCTACTTATCTTATGGCTTTAGCCTAAGAGAAGGACTCTGGGAATAAGGATGGAGAAGGCTGTGTTAGTGGACAGTACCAAATCTCAGCAGATTCAGAGACTTTGTTCAAATTGGATTCTCTTTTCATCCGGCCCTATTATTTTCCTGCCGGCAATACTCTTGGAGTAGCTTCTGGTGCTGCCAGATGCATTGCTCTAATGTAATTCAGAATAAAATCTTATAAATGAACTGCATCTCTGTTGGACTCATTTCCTAAAGACATTGGTGCTATTTTGACTTAGTTCAATCCCATGAAGAAGACAGTGTAGCCTGTCAGTAGAATATTGCAAGGCATTGATATTTACATAGTTATTACTATACTAATTAAACCTCCGCTTTCCAGAATAGTATGCAGTATCTGAGCTTGGGTTTCTATGAGCATGAGTGAACAAAAGTATAGATAAGGACATCCATGCTTCTGGGTTAAGAGTATGCAGACATAGACACACATGTATATGCCCCGTATGTACATTTGCATGTGTCTTCTAAGCATCTGCATGCATATCCTAAAAAATAGAACCTTGAGTTGTTAAAAAGCAAAATTAAGTTTCTGATTCTGATACATCTTGTGGATACGTATTTGGGATAGGCTTGCTGAACTTTGAAATACTGAACAAGAAGTAATTTAAGCTCTCCTAACTCTGTCTTTTCAACCACCACATCCTGTGCCTCATTCACTCCAGATGTTTCCAGTTGGAACCTACAGTTGTTATAGCTGAGAGATGGCTGGTTCCAACCACAGATTGAGGAGTGAAGCAGTTCAAGTTTCAGGTGTTTAATGTAACATCTGCAAGAAAGAGCAAATCCAGATCTTTTTCATTTAAAGACAAGATGAGATACATCACATTGATTAGTGTGTTCTATGCTTAGAGATGCTCACAAATGAAATTCAGGTGTTCATTTGCACGTCTTTACTGAACAGTTCAAGCAACAATCATTACATAAGAGAGCATAAGAACATAAGAGAAGCACCGCTGGATCAGGCTCCGTGTCGCCCTTCCCTGTCTTTCCTGTACAGTTTGTATCCTAGGATGACTGTATCCCATTGGTTTTCACTGGTCCCCCAGGTTACAGTTATACCAATAATATGAATCCTATTATCCATAACTAAGCTTTCTAGCTCCCCTATTTTAGCTCAAAGGCTTCTGGTGTTTGCATATATACATTTATATTCACTCCTCTTGTCCAAATTCTGCCATCGAGGAACATGTGAATCCTTATACTGCCCCTTACATCATTCTGCTTGCATACTATTGACTAATCCCCCACTTCACTCGGCATTATATGCATATTTCCATCCCTCCTCACTTAAGGGTGCACTCTCCGGAACCTGATACTGCCCAGCTCCTGTCGGCTTTCTCCCAGGGATCAGTTTAAAAGCTGCTCTGCAACCTTTTTAATGTTAAGCACCAGCAATCTGGTTCCATCTTGGTTCAAGTGTAACCCATCCCACTTATACAGATTTGGCTTGTCCCAAAATACTCCCCAGTTCCTAACAAATCTAAACCCCTCCTCCTGACACCACTGCCTCATCCATGCATTGGGGCTTCTGAGCTCTGCCTGTCTGGCTAGTCCTGCACCTGGAACAGGTAGCATTTCTGAGAATGCAACCCTGGATGTCCTGGACTTTAGGCTTTTACCTAACAACCTAAATTTGGCTTCCAGGACGCTCCCTCTCACCTTCCCAGCATCATTGGTAAATCAATGTATCATGACCACTGGCTCCTGTCCCTTTTCCTCAGCTTGATGTCCTCCCTGCCTGAGGCTTCCACTTTCCAAGGCAGCTGGAGGGCTGCTTGTCATGGAGTGAGATGCTCTTACTGCATCCCTGAAGGCCTCACCCTCAGCCCTGTTACTCTCTATCTCCTTCTCCAGGTCCACTACCTTGGCTTCGAGGGAAGAGACACGTTTCCTGAGAACCCGGAGCTCATTGCACCAGGCACAGACCCAGGACTTCTGCCCAGTGGGCAGGTAGTCATACATATGACAGTGCAAAACATTGGAATGCTCAAATATACAGCCAGCCAGCAGTGAAATTAGATGGTTTTAATCAGTTTTATATCCATAATAGGGATATCTAATATGTTGATGCAACTCCTATATCCTGCCAACACAGCTAAATGAACAGGAATATAGACTTATAGTCCAAACTTCAGGGATAATATGGGGACAATCCTGAACGAAATTCTAGATGAGTCACAATTTCTTTTGAAAATCCTCACTTTTTTTTTCAGAAGCTGCTAATATGGTTTGGATGGTTTAACACCCAAGTCTTGGGACTACATAAACATTTGTAAGTGTTTAGACTTCCTAAAATCAAGTCTTCTACCATTTGATGGTATCCAGATGTTTTAGATGACAATTTCCAACAGCCCTATTAGCTATGCTGGTTGATCTTGTTAGGTCTTATCACTGAACAAAATCCAAGTGATATGGTTCAAGAAAGGCTGCATTTGACATTAGACTTGCCACTAAAAGCTATGTTAACACTTAAGTACTAAACTAAGGCAATTATCTGCTCAGGTGGGCAACATTTGTGCTAGCTGAGCATGATGGATACTGTAGTTAAAAACTTCTGATATACATCATTTTAGTAAAGACTGATCTAATATCCACCTTTTGAGATGCTTAAATCCATAAATAACAAGGGATAACTATAGCTCTTTCACATAAAGCAAATAGTCAATTTCCTACTTTACCCCACAAAATAACAATTACTCAATGGACAGAACATTGCTGGATCATCTAATTCTATCATAATGGGTTCTTCTAATGCTACCTTCCAGTTCTATCTACACTCCTTTGGCTGCTTTTTGTTACATGTGATGCTGAGCATCATTCAGTCTTTATTATTTATCATTACAAATGAACATCTTCAGCATTAACAGCCCACAAGAACACTTGCCACTTGCCTTTTTTAAGAATCAGATATTAACACAAAATTACATGAGCAGTTTGGCATTAATTGCATCAGGTCTGCAGCCACTGAGTAAAACAGAATAAGGATTATTTCAATAGCCTTTAAAGGTATGAAATATTTTTGATCAAGTATCACAGGATACATTATAAAGGTAATCTAGTGTATTTGGCTTTAAGAAAAGAAAGGGAGGGAGAGAAAGAGAGAGAAACTGAATCATCCTCATTACACAACCAGACTTCCATGATTATAGAGTGCTAGAAAATTATCAATTGAAGAGACCACTCAGAAACTAAAGGGACAAAGATGAAAAGGGCTACTGTATTTCTATCGTAGTCCAAGTCCCCTTGACTTTTATAAATAGATCTAATTTTTCCATCCAGTGTTAGGGAATAATCAGCCACTACCTTTGTCTGAGAGAGAAAAAAATGTGTGAAAGAGGATTGTTCCTTCATTTCAAAATGAGTAACCCTCAACGGCTCTAACAATTAGTTATAATGAAAGAAAATTTAATTCATCTCAGCTTTCAATACATTGAATGTCGTGTTATATCAAAGTAGGTCTGTTCATTTACTTAGGACTACAGTTACCTAAGGCAACTTCTACACAGTCCCCCTGGGCCGTGCCAACTGAGGCCTGGGCATATGGTGTCGTGCCAACTGAGGCCTGGGCATATGGTGTCCACTTGATATCACGTACCAAAAGAGGGCCACCACACCTGGCCTCTTCCAGGGCATGAAGCAAGTCCCAACCTGGGCATGAAGCAACCCCAACCTATTTTCTGCTTCAGTCTCCACCATGCAGGAAGGTGGTGGTAGATGGAACACAAGCCTAGTGCTTTTTTTTTTTTTTTTTTTTTTGGTAACACGTCACAGAATTCCCCGGACTGAAACTTTGAAGTGGGGGAAGTTTTATTTCCCTGCTCTGAAGATAGCATGGGACAGTGCATTCTGTAGCACCTTGCTCCATTCCAGGTCCTATCAAACAAGAGCAAACTGGCTCACATGCTAGAGCATGCAGCGCAGGAGCTGCCTATAATTCTGCCTTTAGTGCTTTGATGGATTGTTGCTGCAGTCCCAGAAGATGCCCTTTATTGAGTCAGGCCATGATCACACCTGGCTAATCTAGGTCATCCCATTAAGAAGCCAAATTGAAGCCATCCCAATCCTGTTTACACCCAATCCCTGATCATCAGTCCTCAGTTCAGCCTGTTATGCTCACACCTTTTACGTTATCTCCCCAAGTCTCTTTTACAGGACTCTTTTGTTCTCTGCCCCTATTGATTACACCACCCGCGTTCTGATAGGATAAAGTTCTGTCAATCAATAGTGTCAACGGTGTGTGTTTGGAGTTGTGTGGTGCTGATGGCAAACTCAGTGCTAAAACAGGGCACTGTTGGGTTGAGGAGACTGTGGGAAATAGGAGAAAGTGACGAACACTGAAGCTGGGGGTTGGTTGTAGGCACAGAGAAGCAGCTCTGAGGCTTAAAAGAAATAGTAACAATTTGAGAGGCTGAAGGTGCCAGATTAGGGAGGATAATAATAATAATAATAATAATAATAATAATAATAATAATAAT
>MTQE01001134.1:43136981-43151822 GCA_014337955.1 Aspidoscelis marmoratus | reverse complement strand
TTCGAATTCTTTAAACTGAAATAACTCATGCCGTGAAGATGAGGCCTAAAAGTGCTTTTCCAGCCTCCAGAAGGCCTATTTCGGCCTCTGGAGAGCCTGGAAATAAACGTGAGGATGCCACTGAGACCTCCTGCCTGCCTCCCATGCACTCCCTTACCTTTTGGGGGGCCTCAGAGACATCCCTGGGCCTATTTCCATGCTCTCCAGAGGCCAAAAAGGCACTTCCTGTTCTGCACATGCAGGCCTAGAAATGTCTTAGAAAAAGATGTGGGGGTGGCAGCGAGGACAAGTAAGGAGGGGTGGGAAGGGAGGGGAGGGGAGGGGGGTTGAATTTGTTTTGTACACAAATATTCATTAGAATATTCATGAATGAATACGAAGCCCCCCACATTTGTGGGGGTGGGATTCGGCCTAAGCTGAATTTTCCCTTCCCACATTCGATTCACACCAAATCAAATGTAAAAAATTGTTTCATGCACACCCCTAACATTTATCCAAATGGAGGGAAGTAATAAGTGAGATCTCCTGTGGTACTTTTAAATTTATTCATAAATGATCTAGAAATAGTGGTAAGCAGTGAGGTAGCAAACTTTGCTGATGTTACTAAATTTACAAGGACTTCAGAGGGATCCTTTGACATTGGATGAGTTGCAAAGAACTGGCAAATGTGTTTCATTCTTAATAACTGCAAAGTAATGCATATCAGGGCCAAAAATCCAAACAATGTCTATACGCTGGTGGGGGCTGAGCTTTGTGCAACACACCAGGAAAGGGATCTCGGGGTTTTGGTGGACAGTTCAATGAAGGCGTCAGCCCAGTGTGCAGGAGCTATCCACTATCCACTATTTTCCTTTGGAAATTTGTGTTGATACTTTTATTTTCTGTCAAGCCAAGCCCACCACCTAAGCTTCTGCTCAATTGATAGGAATGGGCCAGTAGACCATTTCCAGCACTATTTTTACTTCAAATTATGTGGCTGATGGACCACGACAGCCCTGACGTAGCATTGGAGCAGTTTGGCCATGCAGCTGCAATGATGACAACCTGTCAGTATATTAAGTGTGTCTTAACAGCCCCATTCCAGTCTGAGACACATTGCTGCTGAAGCAGGATACAGGCATCCATGTTGGGAAAACCAGTCCAATGCCAGCTCCCACTGCCAGGTCCAAATACAATGCCAGCTTTGGAACTGGTGCTGGAGATTCCAAAAGCTAGGAATGAAAGTTCCTGGATTTGGGACTTTCCAGGGGAGTGCTTCAGTGTGAAAATGGGGACCCAGTCTAGAAAATGTTATTGCATTACATGCATATAGTATCATTTTTAAAAAAAGTATAAAAAACTATCAGTAATAGATTAATATGTCTGGTACAAACATATCAAAATGTTACGAGGTAAAAAATTTCAAAATATTATTTAAGGTATGCCATTGCTTTAGATTTTGGACATAATAGATCCTACTCATCTTTCTATTAGAAATACAATTAATAACTGTAACATATAGAATGATGAATAAAGTTAATTCTAACAAGGTACAATATGTATCTAGTGTATTCTCTTCCATATATTATTATTATATACATTTCCTATATTTTTAATGTACTGCTACTTGTAATTGGTACAGTCTTGGTACAATGCATATTTGACGTTAAACAGGGAAGGCAGGGAAGCACAAACTGATGTTTAATTTGAATAGTTTAGGTGTGATAAGATCTACTCCTGCAGCTTTCCCTGGTTTCTTCTGAGTCACCAAATATTTAATTTGGGCTGTGGCAGCAAAATGCCACTTAAAAAGTTTAGCATTTTGACCAAGAAAATGAATATTGTACAAATTGTGATATAAGTGCCTGAAAGTGTTCTTAAGATGTTGATGTATCAGTAAAATCAAGGCTCCCTAGAAGAACCCTTGTTTGAGATAAATTGCCTCAAAAGGTGACAAAGTGATTCTTATTGAATAAAATAAGTCTAAATGTCCTGCTGACCTCCTCTTCCTCCTACTATTATCTTTTAACAAAAAATTATATTCTCTTTTAAGTTGCAGAAGCTCAAGGGAAGGGGGTGCACAATTGCAGTTTTCAGGATTTGATTCAATTCAAATCGAATACTCAAACATTCAATTCAATTTGAATCTTTTAAATTTGAATTTAACAAAATTCTATTGGAATTAAGCAAATTTGAATCTATTCATTTGAATTTTTCATTTGAATTTGTACTTACAAATGTTGACAACATTCATAGATGCCCATACACATCTTCCCTAGATCCATACACACCCATACACAACTGTATGGATTCTGTAGTTATCCTATACGCAACCCGTTTTCATCCCGTACGGATCCATACAAATGCATATGGAAAGATGTGAATCTTCAAGTACACAATGTGTACAAACCCGTACACATACGAATGTCCAAATAATTTAAACAAATATATCCAAAATTCAAAATTCAAATCAAAACTTTAAATTCAAATTTAAGGACATTCTATTCAAATTCGGATATCAAAATTTGGTTGATTCTATTGAATTTCAAATGCATTTGAATATCCGTGCACATCCCTACTCAAGAAGAAAAAGATTTTAGATCTGAAGTCTTGTAGGCACAGAATTAAAAGACACTTGCTCCTTGGGAGGAAAGTTATGGCAAATCTGGGCAACATATTAAAAAAAGAGACATCGTTTCTGACAAAGGCCCATATAGAATATAACAGGAGAACCACTGAATCATGGCCCTTTTAGTCTAGTATCTGTCTCACACAGTGGTCAACCAATCAGGGTGTGCTTCTGGGAATCACAAGCAGAAGACAAAGGGAAAACTTTCACTTTCTCTCGAGTCCCTTCAAATGCCCTGGAGAGGCATCATGGCTGCCTCTCCAAGTCACAGGCAGTACCTAAACATTCATTCTAGTGGGCACTGATACCCCTGTCCTCCATGAATTTATCTAATCCTTTCTTAAAACTAGTCAGGCTAGTTGCTATCACCATCTCTTCTCACAGTAAATATAGCCAAACCTATGGTTTTGCAGTAGTAATGTATGGCTGTGAGAGTTAGACCATAAGAAAGGCTAAAGAATCAATACTTTTCTAGTGATAGAAAAGATTTTTGAGAGTCCCTTGGACTGCAAGAAGAGCTACTACTCTTCTTGGGAAATCAATTCTGACTGCTCACTGGAAGAACTAATCCTAAAGCAGAAACTCAAATAATTTGGACACATATTGAGAAGACAGGACTCAATGGAAAAGATCGTGATGCTGGGAAAAATTGAAGGCAAAAGTAGAAGGGAACAGTAGAGAATAAGATGCTTCCTGCTATGACATCAGGGTGCTGCCACTCCTGAGGGAAGAAGGGGATGTATATTCATATGTGGTGGCTATGCCCAAAGGTTACTTAGTTTTGGGGGATGATATTGGATCAAATTCAGGATATTTTAATGATACTGATAAGACCTTATCCAGAATTTTATTTGCTCCAGATATATAAGGGGCAGAATATTCCCCTGATTGGAGATATGTTTGTAATTGATTGCTCTGGGCAGGGCTAAGTACTATAGAGAAAGGGTGGAAGGATGAGACTCAATGGACTTTAGATCAATGGTTTAGATACACTGCAGATTATTATGTTTTCAATATTTTCAGATTTTGTAGAATGAAAATGATGGGTAAAAAGTTGAGTGTGAATATTCTTGGTGGATTTGTTTGCTTCATGAGCTACTTCCCCAGAGTCAGGCTGTATCTGTATTACTTATGTAATTTGTATATGTTTTGTATATGTTTGGGGAGTCTGGAGGGTGGGGGGAGATTTTTTGTGTGGGGGGGGTTGTAGATTTTTCTTTGAATTTGTATGATATGCATGACAAATTTGGTAATGTATGTTATTATGGAGTTACTGTCAAGAAAGTTCCAAAAAGAGAGAGATGGCTAGATAGTGTTATGGAGGCAACAACATAGACGTGACTAAACTTTGGAAAACAGTACAAGATAGATGGGTTTGGTGTGTGTGTTCTATGGGGTCACAAAGAATCAGGCATGCCTAAAAGACTAGACAACAACAAACTTCATAGAGTAAAAGCTAAATATGATTTTTCTGTTTTACAGATTTAAATTTTGTGGGCCAGGATTACAGTGAATCAAGGTAAGGGTCAGTATCAACCAGCAAACTGTGACCAGTGATTATAATGAACATAATACACCAAAGCTGTTTTCCTAATAAGAGGAACTCAAATTCAGTACTTCCATTCCACAGGTGCAGTTTCATCATTAGCTGTCCCTGTTTACATACATATATATGACTTTCTCTCTCTATTCTATTCTGTTCTGTCTTTTCTGTTCTGTTCTTTTATTTGTACAAGATTTTTAAGGATATTGTGTGCCTTGTCTTCAAAATAATTTTGACATCAGGCTAAAATTAAACCAGAGACTTCCAATGCCTGAACAAGAACCCCCAGTACTTAAGCAAAAGACAGAGTACCTTTATTTCTAACAACCTAAACAGGAGCAAAAAAAAAAATCAATTTACAAGAGGCTAGAGCAGTTTGGGGCTTTGTAAAAGTTTGTTAGTTGGCATCAATAAAGCTTTATTTTTCTCATTCTTGGAGGCGTATTTAAATAGCATGGACAGATGTGCTTAAACAGAGACATAACAACTTAGCAGTTCATAAGGTAGTATGCTACACAAGTCACAATTGGGCTCCAAGTTCTTTCTTATTTTGGATAGTTTTTCTTCTGTCTTACTAAATAGGCTAGAGATCAGAAGGGGAGAACCCACTAGTCATTTAGTTTAGAGTAGTTTTCACTGTAGATTAAGCAAAAATCTATCCATCATAATATTTATTTATTCATCCTGTCTAGTTTCAGTAAAACCATGAGCCATCAGCAATAAACAATGGGATCTGAAGCAAAACCACTCTTTTGAACTTCACATAAAATGCAGTGTTCTTTCCAACTAATTCAAGGCACTTTCAGAAATATTGTTTCACAGAAATTGATATTGAGGTTTTAAACTGTGAAATATATTTGCCATGTGTGAAAGTTGTTGCACAGTCTTACAAAGCTTTCTCTGCTTATGAGTCACATCAAAAGAAACTGAAGTCACATTGCATGGAATGCATGAACAAATGAGCTCATATGTCCTAAGAACTCTGTTAACCATTCATAGACCTGTATAAGCTTTAATCCATAAAAATATTGTCTTCTGTTTTGGAAGACTGCATCTCAGAAAAGATATTATGTAGCTGGGTAAGACCAAAAATAGGCAAATAGAATGTTCAAAGGGCTACAAAAATACAAAATTAAGAAGAGCTAATGCTCTAAAAGCCAGTTTCAGGCAGAACTGAAGCCAATTCACACTTGCCCTGCTAGTAGACACTGTAGTAGCTTCTGGGAAGCACCATCTGCACTTGCAGGAGGCATTTCCACATCATAAACATCTCCTGCCATCCTAGAAGTTATCCAACCGGTTACTAGCAGTGGTGCATGAAATCATGCATGACTCATGTCCACAACCTAACATGTCCCGGGCAGAGGAGTGATCACTCACACCTCTAGCAGTACCAGGGGTTGTCGGAGATGCCAGGCAAGCATGCTGGCACCTCAGATGACCCCAAATGCGAATGTGCATGCACAGCCTGTCACTGTCCCTGTGGTGATGATGCTAGCACATGTGCAGTCACGCCAGGCTCCATGCAGAAGATGGCGGCACCCAGACATGCGCCCAAACCCAGGTAGGTCTGCAGGCACATTGGGGATTGGCTCGGTGCCCACTAGCACTTGCAAGTGTGAACACTAGTGTATACCAGTGGGGATGCGCTTTTCCCATCCTGCAGATGGGAAGCAAAGTACACAAAAGTCTCAAGTTCAATTATGCTTTTCTTCAAACTACACCATTTTGGAATGCTCACATTCCCCCTATTATATGTAATCTGGTGCCAGGCATACTATGTGGAATAAAGATATCAATTTAGGTATCCCTGGTGATATAGCCATGGCATGCACCTCATCCATCAACTCTTCTTTTTGCTTCTCCTTTCACTGATTATTGATGATACATGTTGAAGATCCATAATCATCAGCACAGTGAGTAGCTGCCATGTAAAAGACTCAGTTGGCAGTTTATCAAAAGTGTGAAAGAAAGCTAAAATTCAGTACTTCCACCAGAGCGGCAGAGCATCATCTCCAAGCACATCATTTCAGCTGGTGGTATCCTTTCCACAAGAACACTTCAGAATGTTCTGTATATTATCTGAAGCTGCTTGTGGATTGGATGCCAATGCTTCACAATTGTGGTGCAAGTTCAGACGATGTAGATGGCAGAAGCCACGGCTAAATCAATCAACCTCACTTTACACATGTAAATGAGCAGGGGTCCTGGCACAGAATTATAATATCAAATTTGCACACCCTGCCTCATGCCAATTAGCAGGATGCCTATTATCATACTTGCCATAAGACACAGAAGACAGCATTCCCTGGCACTGTCTTCTGCCTACGTTTGGCATAGCTGAGGGAGGGTTATGGGAGTTCATAGGTTTATACACCTTCCAAGTAGAAAAAATATTTTGCAAAAGGCATCATGGAGGTGGTTTCTTCCACAGCTGCAATGCAGCAGCTGGACCAATCTTCCTTCCCAGGCCCCTTATGCAAAGTGATCAAAATGGCAACTTTCCAGGCCATTTCCAGTGTTTCACATAATGGTCTGACCTGGAAACCTCAACATCATGAAGGTTTCATTCCCCAGTGTGAAAGTTTACATTTGCCAGGATGTGCAACCCAAGTAGATAGCTGTCCATCCACCCCTTGGCTGAAGGGCTTGGAGAGCCTTCCATATCCTCCATGCGCACAAACGAAGGTCTGGAAAAAAAATTTATGTATTTGTTTGTTTGTTTGTTTGTTTATATTTCTATCCCGCCCTATACCCCCATAGGTCTCAGGGTGGGTAACAAAATTCAGTGCATTATACAAACAATATATCTTAAAACAGTAATACCTACAACATTTTGTCTGCTTCCCTATGGTGAGGGACTGGTTCAATGCACAAGAAGCAGGTTCAGAGCTGCTTTCTGTGCACTTATATTTTTGAGACTGGAGGGGCACTGAAGTCCTTCCCTGGACCTCACACCTCCTTAGCCTTGGGTGCCATGGAAATGGACAGAATTCAGTGTCCATCCAAGGCATTTTGAACACTGTGTGAAGACATGGCCATAATGACAAATTAAGACTGAAGAAGATTTCAGCACTTCTTGAAGACAAGCCATATTTCAGTAGCACTTTACAAGAAATTCATAACCTGAGTGCTTTGAGATTTGTGGTTTTAACAATGTGGGCAGATTAAAATACTTTCAGTGGCAAACTTTTCTGAAAACAGCAAAACACTAAAAGTTACCATATGAAAGAGAGAACATTCCTGCTTCTTTCATCAATGCATCAAAAATGGAATTTAGCCAGTGTTACACCTGTGAAATTCCTTCTTTTAGGCTGTGGTCACACATCAGGCTTAATCCAGCTTCAGTCCAATTTCAGAATGAGAGAATATATTAGCAAAATGACAAGCTGTTTTCCTTCAGTGTTAAATAACTCAGAAAATTTCACCTTTGGGATACAAAATATGGAAAGAAAATTACAGGTCACTTTGTGGACGTGTTCTGTCACTCTGAAGGCGGACTGAAGCCGGATTACACCTTAGTTGTGACCACAGCCCTATTAAATCAGAACCATGTCTTCTTTTTCACATTGTAACCATAGATAGAATTAAATTGCAGTGTTAACTTAGGCCATGTCCCCATGCACTCCATTTAGTTCAGATTGGATTTGGATTAGTCGAAATTGTGGAAAGTTGATGCAAATAAAACTGGTTCCTGTAAGTCAACTTATTAAGCTTCCAGTATTCCTGGCAAAACTATTCTGGTTGCCTCCCACTTAGGGGGTGGGGTCTGTAAGGGGTTAGGCAGTGGCATCTGGCATATAAGTGTAGGGGAAGCCACGACTGGGAACAATTCACCATCTTTGAAGTAAGGAAACTGTAGCAAACAGAACTTTAATATATACTGCATCAAAGTCCTATTTACCCAATAAGTTGATGTTTTTCTCACTTTCATCTCCTATTTTCATACATTGGGTACCCAGAGTGTAAAACGTCTGTATTCAAACATTGTTACAACTTGGAAATCAACTGAGTCATTAAGCTAACTAAGGACTTCACTTAAATGAATACTTTGGGTGAGAAATACTAGGCCTTTAAAAGGCAAGAATAGCCTTTTACATTCACTTTCCAGTTAATAAATCCATGATGAAATATTCCAAGAACTCAGGGTACCAGTTCAGTTCTTTCTCAGACTGTACTATGAATAACTTTCACTAGAGTTTCAAAAGTTCCAGGACAGCAAATACTGTTCACCTATGTAACTCCGTTGATCTACGGAAGTTACAACTTTTTTAGATTGCTTTAAAAGAAAAAACTCAGGAACATAATTGCGATAGTTCACTGAATATTCTGTGACTTCACTCTATGTGGCCTTAAAAATAAGGATATTTTATACCGGAACCATCTGAACTGAAAGCAACCCATGGAACAGTGAGAATAGAATGAAACGGTATATAAGTCAGTTCAAAACATAAGTCCTTTAAGTCATGTTTGTTCCTGAATAAAACACTGTAATAGACCTATCAAGCTGTTAGCAACATTGTAATTATCTCTATGGTAACATTTTGCTGCATTATATTAACATAATTATGGTGACTGCATTAGAGGGAGGACAAAGTAAATGTTAACACACAACAAAAAGATAATGTGGTGAGGACAAGGAGTCACTGTACCGTATAATTTTCTGAAAGAAAAGGAGAACTTTTGAAAATTTGTTCTGTAATGTTTTTCTCTAAAACCAATTCTAATGCCATCCACCCAATTCAAACCAGTATGCATACTGAACCAGGAGGAAGGGCAGCCAACCCAAGCATCTCCCTCCATGGCTGTGGAGATAACCCTCCTTAGCAAGGTTTTTGGACAGGTGGTGACAAGCAGCATCAATGTTCTTCTAAGAAACCAGGCCACCAGTTCAATGGAAGCTTTGCAGCCTTTACGCACCTGACTCCTAAGCCCTTTCTCCATTGGGCCCTATTCTGGATTATATCCTGGAATAGGAATTTACCATCCTCTAGGCAAGGCAAGGCCACACCCAAAACCACTGATATACTTGTTCTTAGTGAATTTGTATAACTCTTTCCTAACACTGTCCAGGCTAGGTATTGCTGGTAGGGTTAAATATTTCTGATTGTCAGGTAATCCTAATATCTAATTACAAGGATGATAGATTCTTGCTCGAGCTGAATTGATTAAACTTAAAAGAAGTTTTTATTAGTTGCGAAGAAATGTAAATCTGACTACATAAAATAGGAGCAGGGGAAAATGGATTTTTCTTGTTATAAATAATCAGATACAATGCAAAATAACAGCCAAAAAAGATACAAAAGTCATTCATTCATTGGCATCTGCAGAAAATAAAATAACACGAAAGTTTTGTTGCAGAGCCTTGCAGAATGAGCTTACAAGTGTATCAATAGGGCAAAATATTCTACTATGGACTTTTCCTTAATTATTTGGATTCAAAATCAGGTCCTTCACATATAAAGTTCACAAATCTTTATTCAGCAAGCACAAGAGAGTTTAATTTTGCTTCCCTCTATAAGATTTTGCCACCACACTATTGATGTGCCCCATTGTATTTCATGTGGGGGGTGTCTTCAACTTATAAACTTCCAGATATTTCTGTAGTTCAATTTGCAACATTCTGCAAGAGCTGTGGTGGAATGCTGGGAGATGAATGCAGTGAGTTACAGTCCAGGAACAACTGGAGGGTCATTAGTTGAGCAACCCTGCATTAATGCATGCACCATTTGAAGTGTCAGCACATTTGAATGTCTATTGGAAATGAGCTATGATTTTTCTCAAACATAATGATCAGGCTGTGACTGAAGGCAATTCCACAGTGGCCAGTATAACATACCAGCGAGTGTACCTCCCTTCAGCATGATGGGCCCTCCCTTAGTCTGTACCAACATATAGAAAGGAGGCTACTAGTACATTCATTGGTCCAATTTACTGGTCACTGCAGAATCGCTCTGAAACTTTATGGAAGCAATTTTCAAAATAAGTATGAAATATGGGATACAGCCCAGGAATAGTTGAGTCTAAGAAAGTCTGATATTCATAACAAAAAGTTAAGTCCTTAATTCTGCTTTCTGTCAAGAACTACTAGTCCCAGCTACCCACTGAAACATTCAGTAATCTTTTTACTACAAACCATCTATAAACAATTAGTACTTTTCAATGAAAACGCCCATATTAAGTCAAAACAGATGCTATTCTAGAAGAAGAGTACAGATCTTAAAAGTTCTGCTGTGAAAAAAAATCTTAACTGATGAGAGGTTTGGCACATATAAAGAATCATTTATAAATCCACGACACATTAGAGAAGAAAATGTACTTACACTCACAGTTGCCTTGTGCACTCGTTATTCAACTCAATTAAATGAACTTTGGTGAATGTTCCAGATGTTCATTTTTTATTTAAATATTATTATTGGAACAGGATGGCATTCTCCTTAATAAACTGTATGATCTTTTGCCATGTAAAGTGATGATGAGTCTCTTCTGTACAGAAGGAATATTGACTAAAGTATTTCCAATAATAATATTGTCTATTATTTATAATGCAATGTGTTATTGTGGGGCAAAAAAAAAAGCAATTTGGTCCTTGCCTGAGAACAACGGAGTCCTTCAAGGCTGTGAAAGCAATGGTGACCCACCACTAAAGAAACAAGGATGCTGCTGGGGCCTGTGTCAGTGTTCAGCTCCCCGGTGCCACAGATGGAAAGCTCCATGATACCTTAAGAATGTAAGAACATAAGAGGAACCCTGCTGGATCAGGCAATGGCCCATCTAATCCAACATTCTGTCCCAGACAGGGGCCTATCAATTGCTCATGGGCATCTCAAGCAGAAGGCAAGGGAAAAACCTTCTCTTGCACTCGAATCCCAGCAAATGGCCTCTAGAGGCATCAAAAAGTGACAGGTTGTTTTCTTTCAGTGTTAAATAGCTCAGAAAATTCACCTTTGGGGTAGATAATATGGAAAGAAAATTACTGGTCACTTTGCTGTTGTATTCCCTCACTCTGAAAGTGGACCAAAGCTGAATTAAACCTTAGGTGTGACCATAGCCCAAGACAAAGTATGACCGTCACTTGAAAGCTAAGCTGATTGAGCATTTGCTGCCATTCCACCCAATATTATAGTTTTAAAAAACTGGAGTTTGAGTTACATGCACAAATCCACATTTGGTTGGCCTTCAAAGGGCAGTAACTCTGTTCATGGTTATATTCCTTTTTTAAAATGGCAACAGCTTCATGAAAATATTTTAATGGAAAATATATTGGTAGTGATCACAGTTCTGTGTATAGTAAGAATGACCTTATATTTAGGAACATGTATTCTCACCCTGTTGGCATCCATTACCATTACCCGTTAGGCACGATTGGCATCGTTTCAAACCTATGTCCTCTTTGAACTCATGCAAAAAGAACCAGCCTCAGAGCTGATAAAGGAGTTGCAGCTAGAGAGGGAGGGATAAGCCTTCTTTCTCTGTGTCTTGGTCCCCTGCCAAAAATGTGCTCAGCACAATTATATTGGAAAAAATGCTTTGTACTGACTCCATCAAAAGCCTTTCACAAGCCTAATTGTTACAGCACAAGCAGAACTTGCCCATTTTTCCCAGCTGTACTTTCCAAGGAGATGACAGTAGCTAGACTGATTGGGGGGTGAAAATCATTGTACAGAAATCTTTGGATCCACAGGCCTGTTACTCTATGTGTTATGGGATTCCCTGGTAGATACCTAAGGCCTTTTCGCACTACAGCTGAATGGCTGTAATGCAGTTAGGCTAGGTTACACGGGGATAGATTCCCCATTCACACCTAGGCAGGTAAGGGACACATTCCCATGGGTCCCTCACCTGCCTACATGTGAATGGGGAATCTACCCCCATGTGTCCTAGCCTGAAAAGGTGGGGGTGGGGTCAGGAGTGGGGCCGGGTGGGGTGGGGCGGGGTGGGGTGGGGTGGGGGTGGAATGCCCCTCCCAGTCCCTCTGCCATTGGGCCATGTTGGCCCAATGGCTGGCAGGCTGGTCCCAGACCATCCTGGAGTCCCTCGGTGACTCCTTGAGCACCCCCACCCACCCAGGGGCTCATGCCACCCCTCTAGACGCATGCATGCAACTTACCTAGTCATTGTCCAGGACCGGACTGGCAAGCTCCATGGTCAGGACTTGCCAAGTCCGATCTGCAGCATTCTGCATCTGCGCACGCTACAGCCTGTGATTGATCAGCAGTACACGCCTGCATAGAATGCCTGGTTCAATCCCTGCTTTGGCTGGCAGGGAAGCTTGCATCAGCTTGGTTGGCATGACTGACAACCTCCTCATCCTCAAAGGAGGAGGCACTAATGGCACAAGCCATGACAAGTTCCCTAATTATCAACTAGCTATGGTGCACAAAATCATGCTCCACAAGCTACCAAACATTCACCAATCACTTACCTGAAGCATCCAGCCAGGGAGCATTCATACCTCTGCTGGGCGGGGAGGTCAACAAAGCTGCCACACAAGTGTGCTGGCAGCTCTGCTGTCCTCCTGATGTGACTGTGCAAAGCGTCAGCAGTATCATGGTGATGGTACTGATATATGTGCATTCACAGAAGGCATGCATTCAAGATAGCAGTACCCTGAAGAGGACCGGCCTGGCAATTGAATGAAGATAAGTATTCAATCGTGAGGGGGGAACCTAACATTGACTAGCACTCCCAAGTGCAAGTGTTAGTCAACATTACTTCATTGCACACCTTTCCCATCCAGTGGATGGGAAGGAAAGTGTGAAATCGCCCCTTGCCCAAAAAGAGGATCCAGGGAGGTCTTCTTAAGGAGAGGGTGCACCACAGCTTCCTTAAGGGCTTCCAGCACCTCCCCCTTCTGCAAAGAGCATTTATCACTCCTTGGATCACCCAGCCATTTAGAAGTCTGGCAGAAGTTCATTTATTTATTGTCACCCATTGCCTCCCCTGCCAAATAGCAGGAGGTAATATTGGAACAAACCAAGGCTCTTACCTCATCTTGCCTTGTGTTACCACTGCTCCTGCAAAAGTATCCACATATACTTGCTTCCTAGATATGGACACTTTTTCAAGAGCAGTGGTTACATAAGGAAACAACAGACAGGATAAGCAATCTAGCATGATGGAAAACCCAGTGTCAGAATTCAATTTTCCATTATGCCTATACTGTGTTCTTTTTTCGATGTACTATCCTGAAAGTATACTGCGATTGGCACTGGTTATGTGTGACAAGCCCAACAAAGTCTCTGGAAAACTGCAGCTTTTAAAACCACATATGGAAGCACCATCAGTCTCATTTGAGGAGGGGACCCTGTCCATCTTGGGCTATACCAAGTCATCCTGCTGAGCCAACGAAAGGCTTCATGTTATCCAGATAAGTCAACTGTCTTGTTATGCTACTAGACACTGGTAGGGACAAGATGATGCTATAATGTTGTTCTTGAGTGTGGTGGACAACAGTTCTGATTGGGTTCAGATTCTGGGCCCAAGCACCAATGGGATTAACAGTTGCTGCCCAGGGGAGGAGACCACCTGAGGCCTGCTGTGGGTTGAGGACTTCTAGGTTGGGAGCTTCTAAGTGAGGGATTAAGACAGGCAAAATCACTGCATCAAATATAAGCCAGTGTTTCACCCCAACCTTCAAAAACCAAAGTTTCTATGACATCAGCTAAAGGTCTGTCTTAAATTTTGGTATCAAAACAGAACTGCTGAAATCAAAAACAGTCAAAACAAACTTTTTATTAAATATCTCACAAATTATGTTTCTTATGATAATATGAGAAGCAGTTTCAGTGAGCATAATGCAGTGCCAAAGCTTTAATAAAGTTACATCCTATTTCCATTTAAGCACCAAGTCCCTTAAGTATTTGTGCATTGGCTAATGTATGCTACAAGGTAACCTTAGGTATTTCTGCACAGAAGGCCTAAGTGGGTCTGGAACACCCAGGCCCACTGATTCAAATACAGGAAAGTGTGGACAGGATCAGCACAATCTGCACAATGGCACTGATCAAGCCCAGATCATGTCATGGCCTTGAAGCTCATGATTACTCATTGTATTCTACTGGAGCCATCAAGGAACAAAAGTTCCTTGCCTTGGGGCTTCTGAGGGATGCACTTCTGCCTGCCTCCTGTGTTTGTATCAAGACTATCGGTCCATGTGTTCATGAGCGTTGGTCCACTGGTAGATATGATTAAACAGATCTAGCAGTATTCCCAATCAGGGGCCTCATAGATCCACTTTAAGGTGCAGATCTAGGCCCTGGTCACACAAGTGTTTTAGGTTGACCTGATCAGTCCCCAAATCGTGTTACTCACATTAATTTTATATAAATCACTTTCCAAGCTGGCCTACACCTCTTAGACCATCCTAAAATGTACTCCTGTTTTTACAGGACTGACAGGGATTCCGGCTGGCCTGGAATTCCTGTATGTCTTCCATTTCCTCATGTGTAAGTGGGGAGACAGCCTAAACAAGGCAGAACTGTGCTATGGTTGGTGGCGCCCAGTATTTCCTTTTGGCCAATTGGCACACCCAGAGTTCATGAGGTACCTCCTCCTCTACTCAGTTTATATGTGTATGATTCCTCTCTCTGGCATTTTTACACAAATTTATTTTTATTATTTAAAAAAAATTGCAAGGGAAAGAAAAGCACATAAAAAAGGAAGGGGGCATGGAGGTGGGGGAGCAGGC
>MTQE01001134.1:43119611-43132964 GCA_014337955.1 Aspidoscelis marmoratus | reverse complement strand
AAAAAAAAGTATCCTATTCTTTGGGTTGTCAAAATGGCACTTGAAGGTACCATGGCAACCTTGAAGGCTTCTGCTGGCAACTGCAAATTTCTGAAGCCCTCTCATCATGCGTTGGCAATGGTAGCTTCTTACAAAGTACATTTCACTCCTGAACCTAGAAAAAGGAAGCTGGAGAGGTTTCAGTTCCTTTTGAAATAGAATAATTTTAATTCTTCCCCACTACTATCACTAATCTTCCAAATTAGATCTGATATTTACAGTGTGTGTGAGAGGGAGGGAGGGATGTGAGCTGCTTTGAGAAAGTTAAGAATATGTGTACTGCATGTGTGTTTCTGTCATTGCTGACATGAGGTTGCAAGTGATCAAAAAACATCCCAGGGGATGGGACCAATGGCATGCCCCCCAAATTTAAAATGTGCTTACCTGCAGCAGTGGGCTCTGGGTCAGGAATTCAGGATTGGGGGAGGGGGAGTCAGGGGTCTAGTTGGAAGCCTTGCTTTTGTCTCCCTGAATTGTACTCTGATTTGAGCCTCACCCCTCTCCCACCACTCTGCACTCCTGATCTGGAGGTCCAAATAGACAGCTTCACTACTGCACGCCGTGGCATGCAGTACAGAGTCCTGTCTTGGTCTGAATTGCTCAGTCTGAGCCAAGGCTGGAGTGTGAATGATAGGATGTTCCAGAAGCTGTCCACTCAATTATGGCTCTATCCCATCTCCACTCCAGAGGCCAGGAATGTCACCGGCCTATTTCTGGGGCTACTTCTATGAGTGTGGCAAAATGGTTCCAGCCTCCATACACTGCTTGGATGGTCCACCATATTCCCAGGCACCATCTTCATGCAGGGAAGTAGGCTGTCTTCTGGTGTCATGCAGATAGAGAGCTGCCTTGGGCACCTTTCTAGAGTGCAGACACCAGGGAGACAGTTACACTATGTATCAAGAAGTAATAACTGTGCTAAGTCACATTGTAGGCTTTTTTATTTAAAAAAAAAATTCTGATCCCACACATTATGCCAGGTTTTATTTAGTCATTCATTGGTAATTTTATGCCATCCTATATCCTAAGGTCTCAGGGCATGTTACAATAAAAATAAAATAACAAATAACAAATAACAAATAAATCCACTAAAAACAATAAGTGCCTGAAAAAAAGGGGGGGTCTGTATTAATAACTAAAGTGAATTGAATCTCATTTTCTTTTGCTTTGAATTAAGTAGGATTATGTTTTATTTTGGGGAAAAGATACTGAAATAATTGCTCTGGCAATATATCAATGAATTAAAGAGAGATTGTTAAAATACATAATTCGGAAGTTATTTCTTTTAACACTCATATGCCAAGTGAAATTTGGAACACTAATACTTTAAAGCTATTAATTTCAGCTTCTTGTTTTGTTGAATGCATGCAGAATAGATGCAAATCCACTGAAGGGACAAATGTCCACAATGAAATGACAGGCGGCATTATTGCCATGAATTAGTAGTCATCAGACAGATTTTCATAACTGTTTTTCTGGAACCTCCAAGGGATGTTTGTTCCCTTCAGGCCACAATCCAAGAACTTCTTTTGTGCATGGGGCATAATATCTCTTCACTTAATATCATTCATAGCCATAATAATCTTGGCAACAGCTGAAAACTTTACTTACGAATTCCCCAAATGCCACATTAAGACATTTGCAGAAAGCTTTTCTTCACAGTGAATAGAGAACAATGTCAGTAACATTCCCAAGACAATAAAGAACTTTAAAAAACTGATCTGCATTTCATTTAGTTTAGCTGCTTAACCTTTGGGGAAATAACTCACATTATTCAAAAGAAAATCTGAAAACCACAAGATGTCATAATTATTTGCTTAATGACAGCCTGTTCCAATTTCTTTTTCTTGACATAAAACCAAACGAAAATCTAGATGTCAGAAAGTAATTTCTTTTTTAATATTCAGGAAACTTGTCAAAGCAGAAAGCAATTTAATAGTTTATTTTTCTATGTGGCTACATCCAGACAGGTCCTATACTGCAACGTAAAAGTGCATTCCAAATCAATCGGTCAGACTGTTCTACCAGTTTCTTCATCATCACTCCGCAGTATACGGCCATTACAGCACATTTTAGTTAGTGCAAGAGAAAGGACTCTTTCTGCGAAGTATGCCATCAGAGCTCATTATCATGCAAGTGCAAGTGGAACCATGAGAACTACAAATGAAAAAACACAAATTCCATGAAGTGCAGCTTGGAAAACAATTGACTTTCTGAATGGAAGGGATAGAGCACACGCTTTGCCTAAACTCCCGTTCCTCTGATGGTTTGAAAAAAGAAACCGTGAAGTTAATTTGTTAGTTGAGATTATTGGATTTCACTTCTTAGTAAGAATACTTTGAAGTATTGGTAAACTGCAAATTTAAACAGTGCTGTCTAGAGGTGGTGATGCTAAACAGACAAACACAGGACAGATCCAATCAGTTTCTGCCATTTACACAACCTATCTTGCACTTCAATGGGAGACCATTAGCACTAGACAACCTTTGTTTGCCAAGATGCTCAGCTGAAATGTCAGTGTCTCTCAAGTGCCAGCTACTGTAACGACAAATTTAACTCATTCAAGCAGCATGCCAGGTCAAATGTTCAGCTGTGGCCATTTAGCCCTGCCCCTTCCCTTTCATGGGCAAATTCAAATTTTCCATCTCAGCCTTGATTGGTCCTGTTCATATCATCCATAGGAGGAGAATCCATCCCAGAGGTCTGAAATTTAGGATAAAAAGCCCCCAGAGCTCTGGGTTTCCATGGTCCTTTTCCCTGGGAAGGTCTGTCACTCCCACTCTGCTCTGCTGCTCCTGCCTCTCCACTCTGAGCTTCACTGCATAATCTATAGCTCCTGTTGCCACATGTTTTTTGATGCACTATCCTGTTCTAAAGAAGTCTTTATGGGTAAGAACCAGTTGCACTAACTAGATAACACAGGGTATCCATAAAGTAGGTACTTTTCTTCCTTTTGCTCCTCTATGGCTGCCTCCAGACTAGCAGAATAAATCCGAAGTTAAATCTTAAAAGCACAGTTAGTTAAATCCAAAACAACTGGGCATCCCCACTGGAAAGGCAGCTCCATAGTTTCCCCTATCGAAGCTGTGAGAGTTGAGGAGGCGTGTGCCGTCCCACGGGTTGAGGCAGCCAAACAAATTTTTAGCTGCCCTTCCTGCTTAGCTGGCATCTCATCTGCTTTTCTCACCCTCCTGCCTGCATTTGCTTGAAGCTTCTGGTTTACTTTATACTGCGCAGTAAGTGTCGTCAAACCAGCATTAAGGTAAGTGCGCAGTCCCAATCATAAAATGCAATGCCACAATCATCAATCAACCATTGTGTGTGATGGCTCGATCGGGGCTGCGCATTCCAATGTACAGTATAAATGTGTCTGGACTCAGACTATATCTCTAAATTGCCCAAAAGTGTGCTTTTAAATTGCCCCTTTTATTGATAGTTTTTCCTGTACTGCCCCTTGTCTAGTCAAAGCATTGTGCCTATCCCACTGGAATTCTATTTTGCTTATGTTTTGGACCTCTGTGAAGCATTCTGTGCACTGCCCCTCCATTTTTTTCATTTATTTTATTATATTCAGACTGATTATCAATAAAAATATTTTCCTATTGAAGGAAACTCACTCTGAGGCCTCTGCCTGCTGCCTTGTGTCTTTCAGCATCAAAGCTGCTTTAGCTTTTTTTAAAAAAAAAAACTTTACAAAAAGACCCCAACACATGTAGCATCCAGACAAGCTAATATCCCCATTGTAACATGTATATAGATATCTACTAACAATATCAGTATTATAACTGTAAGTCCAGTAAATGTCACATGACCCTAGTAACCAAAAACATAACACAATGGTTACAATCAGAATAGGGCCTAGGCTATAGACAGAAGCATCCCTTCTGATGACTAACATAGAACTCACTTTCCCAAAAAAATTTGCTTTAGCAGGATGAATAAATCAAGGTTCCTCACTCTTTAATAGGTGTACAAATGAACCAATTAATGACAAGAGTGACTCATGGAATCAGAAGCCTGGACAGTTTGAGAAAGGATTAGGTAAATGCATGGAGGGTGACACCTCCAGGTTGGAGAAACAGGCAGGATGCCCCTCAAGGCCATTTGCAGGATGTTGACAGCAGGTGAAGGTTTTGCCTTTGTCTTCTGCTTGAGAATGCCCAGAAGCAATTGGTGGGTCACTGTGTGAAGCAGGGAGCTGGACTTAATGGGCTGTGGCTGATCCAGCAGGGATCCTTTTTTGTTCTTATGTCTCTTGCTGATGTTGCAGCCAATTGCAAGCTTTACCTTTAGTCTGCTGGTTCCTTTTATTAGAACTACTCTTGCAAATATCTAGAAGCCAGCCAAGCACCTGTTGTTTTTCTGTGCACTTAGCTGGCTTCCAAGTATTTGCAAAAATAATGATTACGAAGGAAGCCAGTAGGCTTTCTGCCATATTTCCCATAAGAACAATATTGCAGGATATCATGATATTCTGAATCTATTCTGTGCAGATGGAGGATACTGGGAGCAGGGGAGCCTCCTTTATCTTACCCAGCAGGCAGAAGGGAGCCCCCTATATCCTTTCCTATACTACGCCACAAGCATGTATGGAAAGGGCCATAGATAGGGTGCATAACTGCTTTAAACACAGATGCTGTAATCAGTGATCTGGACAATTACATCATTTTTTCTGATCTATGCTTATAATTAGGCTTGATTAAACATTCCATGTGCTCATCATTTTATTATTTTGTTCTGTCTGATGTCATAATTTTTAGTATGTTAGAAATGTGTAGAATTACCGTTTAGTGTAAATTATCCATCTTTTAGCCTTTTTTCTTTAAAATACAAACCTATATTTTACATAGTGCAAACAAATGTTTTCTTGACCTTATAAATGAAAATGCATTTGATGAAGATTTGTGATTTTCATCAGGGTAGGGCTCCTGTGGCCTTTTCACATTTACCTGGACCAGATCACACCAGCTGGAACCATTTCTACTGGAATGTTTCCCAGCTGGAGTAGGCACTTGGATGGCGTGTTCCAGGATAGACCCTACCCTGCCCCAGGATCTGTGGCTTCAAAGATCATGCAGGCTTCAGAGCCTGCTGCAAGGGCCCCAATGGCTGGTAACTAAAGTTCCTGCTCAACTGGTACACACAGTGGCCTTCCACATGCTTCCCTGGGCTGGTTTACTTGTGAGCAGGACTGCAGCAGAGCTTTGGATGGAGCATGCTAGCAGAGAATAGGATCTTTCTGTTCTGCCTAAGTGCAAAAGAAAGAAGCTAGAAGAGGTCCAGGCTTCACACTGGACTGGTATACCAGGAAGTGCAGAAGGGTCTCTGTTATCATTTTCCCTGCAAAGCCATGGAGACAACAAATGCCATCTTTATTCTAAACAACACTTGCAGTACATTGCTGAAATCTGCACAGACTGGTGACCAATTTGCACTTGGCCTGTAAAGCCACACGGGATGAACTCCCAGATGAAACATCCACATGTGAAGAAGCCATTTTGGAACCAGTAACAGCTCCTTCTGCATAGGGGCTCGACACCATGTGGATAACGTGTGGTGCAGGTTTAATTGAACCCATGTGGGCACTTAACCTTTACCAAGTGCCAGAGCTGGTAAGGCTCTGGTCAGCCCCTTTGTGCTTATTCAGGTGCCGGAGGGGCACATGATGCACTGTGCTAATGCAGTGCACCATGAAGTTGCCCTTGTGATGGTGCTGTGCTAGTGTGCTGATGCTGGTGTGCCAGCGCATTGCAACTGGCACTGGGGAGGAGGAGCTTCCTGGACAATAGCCATCCACATTTCAAGTAGGGTTTGGATATTTGAGGGGAGGTTTGGAATGTACTAAGCATTTGCAAGTGCAGTCCAAGCCATTTTGTGCAAAGCTTTCCACAGCCAGGGAGCCAAGTAAGAAAAGGCCTCCTTCCTTCCTGTTGCCTTTTGCCTACAGAAAAATTATTCCTAAATCATTCAGCTTCTGGAAAATTGATGAAAATTGACATGAACTGCAACTTAAGTATCTTTCCAGTTTCAGTCTTTTTTCCAATACAGTTTGCTTTTAAAATGATTATCTTGATAGAAGTGTACATTTGATAACATAAGAAGCACTTATATTCATTTATAAAATACTATTTGTATAAATAGAACAGGGCAGACCCATACAGACTGAAAATAAATTATTGTTAATACTTGGTTGTAGGGAAATACTAATTTTTTGTCACAGTCCTAAATTCAGATTTGCTGAGATTGGTAGAACTGAGATAGTCTCTACTAGGGATGTGCACAAATATTCGTAGCATTTGTTATTCATATGAATTTGTACAAATTCAGTCATTTGTATGTAAATCAAATGTTATGACATTTGTACATTGACATTCATATGAATATGAATATTTCTGGACATTCGATGAATAGTTCGGACATTCATTAAACCGGGGAGGTGGGAAAGTGGCTGCACCAGTCACATCTGCAACAGATTTAGAGTGCATTTGACATGGATTGAGTGCATTTTAAAAGTGGATTCAGGTCAGATCTGATACTTTCAGAGCAGATTTGTAACGGTATATGTATTGGATATGTATCTCGGATGTGTATCGGATACGTATTCATTTGTATCCTATATGTATTCATTCCTATCGGATATTCATACAAATTTGTATGAATACATTCATATTGAATAGAACTTTACCACATTCGAAATGGTCTCTTCATACGAATATGAGTTTTCTAATATTAGATTCATTACGAATCCAGAAGGCTTCACGGAGAAGTGTGGAATCAAATATTAATCAAATGTTTTGCACATCCTTGCAAGTAATGTTTTCCTTTCCCAGAACCAATCATCTCAGCCCAAACAGGATCTATATTGATCAGCAGATCCAGAGCTTGGAAAGTGATGCTCTTTCAGCAAATAAACAAACAAACTGCTCACTTTTTGGAACTTACAATAGCCAAAAAAAAAGCCAGAGCTCTTTGTTGCATGAGTTTTCAAGATGTACACTTTAAATTTAAGAATGATGTATTATCATGAGTGCCCTATCTTATACACAAGCCAAATACCGAATTTATGATAGTCACAGACCAGGTTATCATGAAAAATTCAACCATTAAATAAAATGCAGTAGAAAGATTATTTGCATTAATGATATTGTTATTTTTTAAAATAACTATATATACTTCTGTCGTTAGAATTAAGCAGATGAGGTTATTACTGAATTGTGCATTCTGATGGCAGGGAGGCTGAATCATGCATAGATCTTTTACTAGGAACATTTAAACCTTTACTTTACTGCGTAATGAACCCAGATAGAATATTGAAGATATTTTTCAACTAGAAATGAGAAGATTATTTATTGGGAACAAAGGATAACAGACAATAAAAAAGCAAGTCAGTGAAAAACAAGCAGCAGTGATTATATGCAATATATATGAAGCAGACAATAGAAAATCAAGATGTAATATGCAACAGAATATATGCAATAAAATATTATGAGGCACCATGCAACAGAAATATTAGACTGTAAAAGTATTAGATAATGCACAAATCAGACAATCAAGACAAGGGCAATCAATCCATACAGGACAGCATAGGATCTTTAGAGGAGAAAGAGCTGGTAAATTAAACAGATATACAAGTTTTCATGCATCTGCAAGACAAAGCCACACTTCAGTTGAAGCTTCAGTTAAATCTCAGATTTTCATCTCTCTAAACCACACTCTCATCTTTATCAGTAGACACAATTCTTGTGGGCTGAAACTGAGTCAAACACCCATCAGAAGCCCTGTGAAATTTTTATAGCCGGGAGGGGGTGGGGGGAAACTAAGTACCCAAGACTATATTAATAAATTAAATTTGTTTCACTGTTCATTGAAAATGGATTCTTATAGATAGAAGTGTGTGCTGTAAATAGGGCTTGACAAACCTTAGTGGTGCTAAGATAGCTAGAATTCTACTGGCTGAGGCTGTCTCCAAACTGTCGCTTTATTACACTATTTAGCAATATTACAAAGAATCCTACACCTAGATAACAGGGAAACAGTGCACTGAAAGTAGAGGCACTTACCAGACTGGCAGTGTTGCTTCCTCAGTGGCACAACTCATAAATCCATGTATTTCATAACACAAAATACCCTTGCTCTTGCTTTTTATGTAAAACCAGGTTGGGTGTTGATTATCCCACAGACACAGTGTGGTAGTTCCAACAGAGCCCCAGGGTTATCCTGGGTTTCCCTCCCTGTCTGGAGGCAGCCAAGAAAGTTGACTACTCTCCCTTCTGCTTCTTTGCTTCCACAGAGTGCAGCTGCTCTTCTGAGACATGTTGAGTCAAGAAGTTTGGGTTAATTGCATTTTTTGTTACAATTACAATATTGTGCTGTTTATTGACAGGATTAGTTTCCTAGCTCACAAAACATTTTTCAGACTTCTAAGTGGGAACAGCTGTTCCATGAAAACAAAGTGAATGGTCATCACATCACATCCAATATTCAGAGCTCAGCTAGAGCATAAAATAATGTATCCTTTCTTCTTCATGTTTCTTCAAGATTAGCTATCATATACACAATCCAGCTTCTTAGGCTGCGTTTACAAACAGTTTATAAGAAGTTCCCTTGGGTTGTCTAGAAATAGTTCTGAGGTGGGATCATTCACAGGCTCATCACCCCCACCCCTTTCAAGAACATTTTAAATAAGAAAAGGTGAGTTAAAGATTGGGTAACTATGCAAGAGCCATGCACTACCATCTTTAAGGCATTTTTGAGGTGCTTTTTGTTTTTGTTATATGTGACTAAGGCCCCTTCCACCTTCCTTAGTATACCAGATCAAGCAGAGGCCTTGGAATGGGTAGGACCCTGCCATCCAAATGCTAGTGCTCCCTCCCTTTGGTACAGTCTGTCTGCTTTGGACTCGGTCATGGACTGGGATAGGACATCAAACGGTGCCCTATCCCATCTACTAGCAGACCTTTCAAAAAGATCTAGAAATGGACATCTTCTGGTAAAGCAGACTATGAAGGCATGCAGATGGCATTCCCCCGTTGTCTGGTATATCATGGGGGACCCATTCCAGCAGCACTCCAGAAAATACCATCAGAAGTGCTGCCATTCAAAATTGGCCCTTTGAAAAATATCAAAGGTCAGAGGTAATGGCTGAGTCTGGAGTGGGACATGCTGTCCAACTGCAGATGGCCCTATGTCACTCCAGTAGTCATCTCTCCCAGGATGGCACAGGCTCCTTGTTTCTGCCCTGGGACACCAGAGGGGAGTACGGAAAGGGCTTAAAAACTAAATCCTAGTTCTAGTCCTTAGATCCAGATCTTCTCTCCTTAGATTCACAATAAGTTCAACATTTGACAAGTACCACATTGCAGAGTACTGCATTCTGCAGCAACCTTTTTTTAGGGCATGGAAAAGTAATTTGCAGTTTTTATCCATCAGCTGAAGTATTCATCTAGATTGTGGGAAAGAGTTTGTTCTGTATAGATGAGAACTAAGTTGTGTTTTCTTACAGATTTTTTTGAGGAGGAAGTAAAGAAAATCAGGATTAAATCAAGGAAAAATTAACATCTGGCAATCAATAGGGATGACTTCATGTGAACAGTAACGAAAATGCAGAGATGGTAATTTAATGAGACTGCAATGAGGATTATATTGTGAAGCTACTGCCAAGACTTAAGTCATTCTGAATAACCTGAGATCCTAGCACAGTCAAAGGTAGAATGGAGGCTTAGCAAAGAAATTAAGGTGGGCCTCTCAAACTATACAGACTGATCAAAAACATGTGCAGAATGCAATAATAAGCACCAAGTCCCACAGTTTAACCAATGCTCCAAAAGGGCTCCTTTTACTTCTGAAATTCTTGGTAAGACTTCTTCTCAAGTTCACTCTAGGGTACTGCTACTGTGCTTCCAGTCATTTGCCTTTAACAGCTTTTTTCTATATCCCTTGAAAGCCTTGGAATCCACTAACCATTTGATAGCCACCTTTAACAGGTTTATATTAGATTATCACATGTGGAGGTCATAGGTACTGTTGTGTATTAAGCATGTACATTAAGCAAGTCTGGGATCTGCAGCAGGTGGTAACAGAGATCATCTACAGCAATGGAACTTTGTCCTCAGGTCAGAGTCTCATTTCAGGTAATAGAAGAAGAAGGAGAAGGAGAGTTAGCTCACCCATTTTAAGTCTGACAAAAAGCTTTCTATTCTTCTCCCCACAACAGAACACCCTGTGAAGTAAGTGAGACTGTGAGAGCTCAGAAGAGAGCTGTGACTAGCCCAAGGTCACCCAGCTGGCTTCATGAATGAGAGTGGAATCAAGTCTGGCTCCCTAACCACTAGACCAAACTGGCTAAAATGTGGAGTTGGAACCCACTTCCTGGTACATCCCACTTCTTGGATTCACTGACTCAAATCTTTGACAATGGCCGTTGTCCCTGTTCACAGTCATTTTGCACTACAACCTAATTCTGTTAACCTGGTGCAGGAAAGCAACACTTAAGATAGGCAAGAGCAACTGCAAGATGTGGGTACCCAAACTGAATAACTGGTTGGATTAATGTAACATGTTTGTGTGACTTTGAAAGCCTCAGTGTTACCTAATTTCCTCATTTGCCTCTTTTCCTGCCTCTGAACATTCCTTTTTCCCACCTGAGAGCCTAAGGTGCTGTCAATACAGCCCCGGGTACAACATTTGCACTGCTATGCTGGGGGGAGGGGGAATCATGTTCTGCAGCTCTGCATAGTGGTGATCGCTGTAGCAACAGCCCAGCATCCATGGCTACAGTGATCTGGATGGGCCTGGATGGGACCACTCCCACTTTGGAAGCTCCCAGTTAAGTCTGGGTTCTGTTTGGGAAGGAACTGGCACCCACAATGTGAATGTTGGCCACCATTCCCTGATCTTAACTTTCATTGGTCACTATCCCATATGTTAAGTGCAAAAAGGCCCTAAACTTAGTAATGAAGTAGAATCTGATTACACTTAAAGTTTAATTAAGCTTCAGTCCATTTTCAAAGTGAGAGAACACATCAGCAAAGTGGCATGCTGTTTTCTTTCAGTGGTAAATAACTCAGCAAATTTTTATCTTTTAAATATCTATCTTTGGGATAGATAACATGGAAAGAAAATCACTGGTCACTTTGCTGATGTGTTCTCTGGCTCTGAAAGTGGACCAAAGTTGGATTAAGCCTTAGGTGTGACCACAGCCTGAGACTGTTTCCAGATTTTAAAGAAATGATCTCAGAGACAGGGTGGGAAACGCAATAATAAATGTAAGTTACAACCAAGCAGGTTTTGGTTGAATATCAGAAAATAATTTATTTTAATAAGGGCTTTTCAAAAATGGAACAAAATGCCTAGGGAAACAGTGGGTGCATTCCCATACAGGTTTAAATCTGAATCAAATCCATTTTCAGGATGTCTTTTCATTCCTGGACTTTATGAGGACTATCGTGTGAAAATCTGCAGAAAAATAGTCCTTAGAAAAACTGTTCTCAGTTCCCTTTTGGAGCCCGGACTGCTTTTTTATTGCCTCCAGGAACACTACCAGACTATTCGGGGCAGAGATCTATCCTTCTGGCCAATGTCTGCCAGATGTGGGAGATTTTACTGATGGGAAGGTCTCCCCCTTCCCTTTGCCATGCCTGGTTTAAACACACTGCAATTACCAGAGTTATGATCACAGAGGAGGGGAAAGGAAAACTTTCTAAAAATACCAGCCTCAAGAAATACATTTGTAGCAAGGATGGCAAAACAGGGGAAAACTTTTAAAAGCTGCAAGCCTCTATTTACAGAGGGGAGGGAAACTGAAAGGGAAAGTAATAGCTTCTCTCCTCCCCCCCCCCAATCCAAACTGTCTTTATTAGCCTCTGTTTTGAAAGGGGGAGATTGCTTTGCACTGTCTGTTCTCTTCCTCATCTGCTTCAGTGCAAACTTGTTGCCTTCCCAATAACGTGAATGGAAATAATGTTACCTGGAACATCTCATTTGAAAGGAAGAGTATGAGAGTGTGATTGCTTCATGATTGCCCTGTGTTTGGTTAGTGAGCCAGTTTGGTCTAGTGCGGTGATGGCCAACCTATGACACGTGTGTCACAGGTGACTCGCCAAGCCCTTTTAGGTGACACACCTGGTCACCCTGGCACCTGGGCATGTAGTGCTTGCTTGTTCTTGAAGTGTACGAAATACCAACTTTCAATTGAAGATTTAGCAAATGTAAAGAATTATTCATTTTTGCTTTTAATAAAATACATATATCAAAAATATAACTTTCTTACTAGAGCTACAAATATCACAAAATTATGGATATTTCTGGAAGTGACACAGCACCCGAGTTAAGCTAGGTTTTCTTGTGAATTTTGACACACCAAGCTCAAAAGGTTAGCCATCACTGGTCTAGTGGTTAGGGAGCCAGACTCTTGTCTGGGAATACCGGGTTTGATTCTTCCCTCCCCCATGAAGCCAGCTGGGTAACCTTGGGCTAGTCACAGCTCTCTCCTGAGCAATCACAGCCCCACTTACCTCACAGGGTGTTCTGTTGTCGGGAGAAGAATAGAAAAGCCTTTTCAGCCGCTTTGAGTCCCCTTAAATGGGTGAGAAAAGCAAGGTAGAAAAGCCAACTCTTCTTCTTCTGTGTGTGTCTGTTCTTTCACTCATTCTTAGTGGGGGAGGCTTATGGGGTTTGCACAAGGGGCGGAGATTAAAAGACCATGTTTCTCTGTGCTGGGTTTTTTTTTGTGGTTTGAGTGGGAACAGCAATATTCAGATTCAGCCCATGTTATCCTCAAGCAAATTGGTACAGCCAGATTGTGCACTTGGTCCTGAATCCAGATTTAAAAAGTCAAATGGGAACACTGCCAGTGTCATTTCTTTTCCCTAATGTATTCAGACACAAGTTGTACTGCTGCCTGCTGGGGTTTCTTTGAGTTTGGCTTTGGAGCAGAAGGTTGGATTCAGTGACCTAATTGGATGCTTTCAACTCTCTGAGTCTATAGATTTTTGGACTGTGACCACCTCATGTTTTAGATTTGCGTTTTGTGGTACTAATTCAAAACATGATACCTGGAAAGACATAGAAGCTTTCTTCCCTTAGAAATACTTTGGCTGCATTCATGCTGCAGTTTTTAAAAAAACAACTCTGAGGGAGCTCACAAACAGCTTAGAGATAATTCACAAATGGGATGGTCCACATGCAAGTCTTCTCCTCCCCCTCTCATGAACATTCTAAAATAGAAAAGGTGGAATAGAGATGAGATGAAACCACAAAGCCAACATGTTATCATTTCTAAAGCACTTTTGAGCTGCTTTTTTTTTTTTTTTTTTT
>MTQE01001134.1:43063535-43112585 GCA_014337955.1 Aspidoscelis marmoratus | reverse complement strand
CCAATCAGGGCCACAGGGGAAAAGGTATAAAGGAACTCAGATTACAGCAGGCTATGTCTCCGTGCTGGGACAAGAGCTGAAGGGAACAGAAGAGAGCTGGACCTGAGAGAGCTGGACCAGTAGCTGACCATTGGTCTTGTGGCTGAGTAACTTCAGAAGGAGACAATCGTGGAGGATTGTGGCTCTGAGGGAGACTTCACTAGCAACTGACCAGACTGGATGATCGGTCAAGCAAGAACGGGCCGTGCCTTGTGATCATCTAGAGCCACGTTCTGGTACACTGGCTTGGCTTGGGCTGTGGCAGAGCAAGCCAGAGGGGGAGGAACGTGGAGAGGTTTGTCTTTTAAAAAGGAACTAAAGGGGTAGCTCCTATCCTTTAGAGACTTGCAAATTTAAACCAACAAATACCTGAACCTTATTTTCCTTTCTAGTATTGCTTGTGTATAATAATAAACCTGTTTACTGTTCAGACTGCTTGCTACCCGTGTCTGTGTCCACACTGTAGTATTCACTTGGCCGTTGCACGAACTCAGCATCCTAACAGGGCCAAGCTACTCCTAGAGAGGGCAGGCACTTACTGGATCACTGGGGATCATGACACAAGGTGCTTGAAAAAATAATACATTTCTAATCAAAATCCCACTAAGTTACAGTTAGCAAAGTAAACGTGTGCTGTGCTTTTAAACATTATGATGCCAAATGAGGAGAAGGAAAGCTGCCTGTATTATTTTTACTACTTCAGGCATGAACAGCAAAATGCCTTTGGGCTCTTAGCACTAAGTTGTAACATGACAATTGCAATATGAAAGCAATTTGACTAAAAAGTTCTAAATACATTGATGGAAAACACTTTCTGCACCCATCTTCTCAATTGTGGTTTTGCACAAGTTATTTTCATTTCACTTTAGAACGGTTGGCATCAGTAAGAGTTTCCTGAATCCTTCTTTGAAGGATATTTGTCATCCGCATGCCAGTTTCTTCTGGCCAATTCAATTAAACACAATACATTTTATATCTGCAATCTGGAGGAAGCAAAGAATATACCAGAAATTGAAATCAGTCGTGCATACTGAGCAATGTCTAGAAGACTATTTATTATGGCCAATTATGTAGAATTTCTCCATAATGTTTAATTTAACACAGGCAATGTTTGTTTTGGAATAACAACAAAAGGGATTGATCGATTGATTTTAATTGTATTTTTATCCAAAGAGACACACCTACACCTGAAGGTCTCAGAGTAGGTTGCAACAGTAAAAATAAAATTAAAATGAACCTGCTAAAAACAATAAACTGTGCCTGAAAGTGTGGAGGAGAAGCTGTTTCCTGAACCAAAGGACAGGGCTTATAGGTGTTATGCACATTACCCCAGCACTCTATACATGCACATAACCTTCAGGATCTTTAAGATGTTGGATTTGTTCTTCCAGACATGCAACTGGTAGGTGATCCTTAGGGAAGAGGGAAATGACATGTTCCCAAACAATGGGCATGGTCACATCTTCACTTTAATATATGAGGAAGGAGCCCAGTGACGGTGGCTCCTTCCTCCTTCCTGCACCTCCTCTTTGCCTGGCCAGGCAACAAGAAGCTCGGGGGGGGGGGGCAACAGTGATTGAGAGAGAGCCCACCGCTGCGCTCCTCCACTACCAACCCCCCCTGCACAGCTGCCAAACTGTTTTAAAGGCAAAACCCTCCCTGCACCAACCACTGATTGCCTTGTGCACAAATACAGTGAGTGGGTCCAGTTTACCGTGAAGTAAATGGGAACAGCCCAAAATGCGCACTTGGCCCTGTTCCCAGATTAAAATAGTCCCGCAGGGTCTAGGATAGTCCAATCCACACTAAAAAAGTCAAGTGGGAATGCAACCTAACAACCTGCTTATTGAAAAACCAAATAAAAAGAGCTAACTAAAATAAAGCCTTTGCTTGTAGTTTATTTTTAATATCATACCTCTGTATCTCTGTATTACAAGAAACTAGAAACAGCAGATATGCAAAAATGGGTGTTAATAGTAAAATTAAAGTGTTTGTTTCATGTAGCTAATTAGTTTCTTTATGTGGCCTAAGGTCAGAGGCCATAGTTTTGCAATGATCCATTATTCCTTTTCAGTACCCATTGGGTGTTTTTCCGCTGTCAATTGTACCCATTTTTGTACCTTTTGGCTGTGAGCCGGATGATCCCATTTCCACTACGGCACCCATTTTAAACCCAATTGTTTCCACAGCCGTGGGAGAAATCTGGATCTTTTAGGCCTTTAATCCGGATTTTCTGTAGACCCCATTAATGGGGTCTACAATGGGGTCTTCTGCCAGAAAATCCAGATTAAAGGGAGCCTGTTTTCACTGGAAACAGGCAATGGGGCCCAAAGGAGGCTAGGGGGAGGGGATGCACCTTTGACCCCCCCCAACATTGGCTTCAAAGTCACTTCGAAGTCACTTCAAAGTTGACTTCACATTCACTTTGAAGTCACTTCAAAATCACTTCGAAGTTGCTTCGAAGACTGCACCCCCCCTGCCCCCCAAAACACCTGGGGTAATGGACCGACCACTTGTGGGTCAATCCAGAATTCCCAGATGGGTGCAAAGCTGTTTCCACAGCAGGGGTGTTAGCACCCATTTCTAATGGATGCTACACCTCCTGTGGAAACACATTGGGTGCTTCCCTTAATCCGGATCTACTAGATCCGGATTAAGAAATGTACCCATTCATTAGATCTGGATCTTCTTAGATCCAGATCTCAGGGCTGCAGTGGAAAAACACCCATTGTTGACATTAGCCGTACATACTATATGTATACTTTTAATATAAAGTATATAATATATTACAGGTCAAAGTTAACACCTTGAATTGGAATAAATAGTGAATTAGTAACCAGTGCAGCTCTTTTATGACTGGTGTGATATGCATCCAGCCAATAGTTGCAGTCAGCAGCAGCTGCAGCTTCCAAACTGTAGAGCACGTTATAATAGTCCAGTTTGGAAGTTACCAGAGCATGGATTTCTGTGGTCTGATCATCTCTGTCTACTGCCTCCACCAGAGCTTCAAGTGTCAGCTCAGTATGGTAGGTATGATAATGTACTCTGTGTTCATTCAGAGTCACAGTGGCAGTATTCCAGATTATTGATTGCTGGCTTGTTACATCTGTAGATATAACACTGCAGTTAGAAAGAACGTGAAGATTTTTTTAAAAAAAATCAAGATTTTAATAGGCTCAAGCATATTTATAGCTGTACATGAAGCAGAGCAATTTTTCAAGTCACATGTGAAATCATCTTGGATTTTCCATCTGTGATTTTTATATGCTTAAAAGCACTTTTTTACAATACCTTGTCCATCTGACCACAAAACATATTTGCTTCTAATGTCAAGCTGACTGGGCTAATAAAACAACCCTCATATTTTTCAGACTTCATAATGAGCTATGGAGCCTGGAACTATTCCCCCCACCCCTTTTATTGAATAGTCAAACTGTATGGATATATGCAGTGCCCGCTACCCAAAGCTTCTCTGTCTCTTAGTATTTATCTCCGAAACTCTTCAATATCTTTACACCCAGGCCCAGCATTAGCAGTGTTCACCCACATACACCCCCCTCTTCTCGTTCCATAGAATAAAAGGAACCAGAGGCTTTTCTTTCAGCGCTCTGCTTGAATGTTGCTATAATGTTTCTATCTCTCTTAAAGTCCCAGTGACTCACTCTCCCAAATACTTTGTATAAGTTTCTTGGTAAATCACTGACTACTGAGCACTTAAAGGAGAAGTGAAGAACATATGGTTTATTATAACAATGCTCATAATTGGTAACAGTCTTGAATTTTGAATACAGCACTCTGAGGTACAATTCAAGTCTTAATAACGTCTCGTAACAGTACGCATATGAATATTGTTAGCTTTTAGAACTGTCTTCTAAACTGCTTAACACAAACATCAAGATTCTTTAACTATACTTACCTCAAGCAGTAGTTCCAATGAGCCCGCTTCTCCCTGTCCCACCCTCGGTGAGTTATCCCCAGGAAAGAACCCTCAGCCCCCTCTGAATGGTGCTTATATAGCCCCCCAGTCAGGCTGCTGGCGAAACCTGATTGGCTCTGGCATAGGAGCAAACTTCCCCCACTCTCTGGGGTTTCAGCCATGCCACGCCCACAGGGACCAAACAGTTAACTAATTCTTTACCTGGTTACTGCAAATGTCACAACCCCTTGCCCCCTTTTATTGAATAGGCAAACCACATGGATATACTTTGAGATATGGGCCCCTTCTGCACTTACCTACAGATCTGGACCTTCAGTCACAGATAATGACAGCAAGGTAAAACCTTTCCAGGTGTTTTAGAAACCATTCTGTGCACTTGGCACCCTTATTTCGGGGTAGGAAGAAAATACATCTTGTGTAGCTTTTAGCTATAATCACATTGCTGTGTGAAACATGACATTTCTGAACACACAGCAAGAGGAAAATAATGAAAAATATTGTCAGTCTTTTATTTTTTTAAAAAAAGTGAAAAAGGTTTTAATTGCATTGGGGGAAAATTGCAAAATGCAAGGCTAATTTGGACAGCACTCTTTATTCTTGCTGCAATAGACTTCTTACCAAGAAGCCAGACTCAAAATGCACTTAACTCTAGTCACATTCAGTACCTGATAATCCTTCCTCTGTTTCCATCCTGAGTTTCCTTTACAAGACTTTTTTAGATGTCCACCCCTCTCCGCCATCACAACACCTCCTGTGCTCTGATAGGATGGAAGTTCTGTGACTCAACAGTGTGCAATCACAAATTGGGTGAAAGGGCAGTCAACCCCATCCACTGTAGTATGACTCAGACCCTTTAGTCCTCTCCCTGATCGCACCTAAAAAATGAAAATGGATCAACACTATAAAGGCTTGAGACCTGTAAAAATCAGGACTCAGGAAAGTATGATTGAAGGGAGGAAAGTCCACAATTAAAAATGGATTGGGCTAAAAAAAAAAGTGTGAGCAGTTGGGGTCTGAATATAGACTGAAGAAGGATTAAAGTGAAGGTGTGACCATGGCCTCCCTTAGAACAGCTCAAAACCACCTGAAGAATAATTGTTCTTTAGTCTGTATGAAATTCATTTGTGTGGCACCAGTACAAATTAGTGCTTCCTTGTTAAAAAAAAAATTCATTTTGCATGACTGAAGAATGGAAAGTGTGGTATCCATCTTGGGTACTTTCACAAGCAAGAATTTGTAGTAAGTGATTTCATTATGTTAGCATCCACAAGTCTTTAAATTCTTCCCATTCTGTGTCTACATCTTATGGTGATAGTAGAATGACTCCAGTGTCACGACATCTTGACAACATTTTGCCTAGGTTCAATCATGAGAACGCATATCACTGAGTAATCAATAAGTGTTAATTATGCTTTGCTAAAGCAGAGTCATACCAATGTCACAGCATAGGGGAAATGAGGTCCCAGGTTCTGAATAATCCAAGATCTCCAGACTTTGAAATGTGATATTTATTCAGATTCAGGTATAGCAGGAAACTGGCTAACTGAAGACATTATCATTTAGTTTTCTATGCCAAAAGGTGAAGATGCCTTTAAATCAAGCTCAACTTCTGGTGACTATGTGGACATATCCACACAGATTGGTTTGCAGCAATAGAGAAGTGACTTCCAATAGCCTTCTAGCAAAAAATGACAGGGATTTCACATAGAACTATAACTGCTATTGAGTTATGCACTTTTTCCAGTGTGCCAAGAAGGAAAGAATAAATGACCTAACAAAAAGAAGACAGAAAGTCCCAGCACCAAGTTTATGCATGTCTGCAGCAAAACTAAAGGTTGTGGATCTGAACCAAACCGATGGAATGATCACAAGTCACATCAAGGTTTCCAAATATTTTCCACTGCTCTTGGCTGCTGCTTTTAGAGATCCATACACAGAGTTTCCAGAAAGCTTTCTCACACATTCATTGAATTTGTTAGAGGAAAGCAGATAGTGTTAGGAATCATATCCATGACACTGGTGTATTTATGGCCAAGTACCTTCAGGGACACTTTCAAATTATGGTGCTGGAAATGATTTTTGAGAATTCCTTGGACTGCAAGGAGATCAAATCAATCAATATGAAAAGAAATCAACCTTCATTAGTAGGAGAAATACTAAAGCTAAAGCTCAAATACTTTGTACTCATAATGTGAAAACAGAAGTCCTTGGGAAAGACCCTGATGCTGGGAAAGATTGAAAGCAAACAGAGAAGGGAATGGCAGAGAATGAGATGGATAGACAGTGTCATGGAAACAATGAATATCAACCTGGGCAAACTTTGGTGAGATTAAAGATGTGACAGAGAGGAAATTGGTCTTCTAAAAATTGGTGAATAAACATTACCTCCAGCTTTGTAAAGTGTCATTAGACCTACTTTTTATATCTTAAAAGAAGGCCAGAGCTAATATTATACGCTGAAGTTTTTCCTTTCCTATCAATCTTGCTCTCCAACCCCTGCAATTGCTGGACTAACATTCTTCCTTTTTTCGTAGACAAAAATGACATATTAATGTACTTTTAGAAGAACAGACCGTTTCTTATGACCTTTTAGGTTCACACTTCTTCTGTCTTCTCCCTTAAGTGCTCAGCAGGCCTGATACCAGATAACAAGACAACTTGATGAATCACTTCTGAAGGAGCCATTATCCTTTTTCAACATTATAAAGACACAGGTTAGGCCACTTACAATCCAGAAAAGGCAACTGAGCAGCACAATTGATTTTTTTCTCTCTGAAGCACATTTCTCTCTCATTGTAAGAATTTTGACAAGGTTTGAGGTAGCACACAGCAAAGTATTCTAAGTGTTTCTCAGTCAATGTTAAATGGGTTCCAAAATAGAATAGCTACTACTTGTACTTACTCCATTTTGGGGTTTGAGTTTGGATTTCTATTTCTGCCCAAACTTAGTTCTAGATTCTTCTATCTCCCCAGCAATTTATATAGGTAACTTCTGCTCACAGGTTCAATACATGAGTGGTGTGAAACAATGAAGACAAATTTAAAACAACTGATACACATATTGCATTAGGAGGGCGAAGGTAAGCTGAGTGGATTAATCTTCCCTGTCCTTCAGTAAAAGGTAAAACAAGAGTGCTGAGATCACTTTATTTTACTTCAACATTTGAGCTAGAGGCCTAATGAGGGGTTCAAAGGCTGATAATACAAGTAGGGATGTGCACAAATATGGTTGTGTGGGTTCAATTCATATCGAATGAAACAAAATTTGTACTTTTTGGTTTGCGTGAAAGCAAGTAGTAGCAACCGCCATCTTGAACAGGGAGAGATGTACTGTCACTTATCAGAGACATTGTTCGTTTTATCTATCCTCTGGGTATTTCCAATAAAGATGCTAATTCAGGAAAGATTCATATTTTTACCCAGATGAAATCTCACCAAGTTAAAGGATGTTTTCTTTGTAATGGTTAAATATCCTTCAGGAAAAACATCTAGATCTTGTCTGACAAGAGCACGGAAATCTTAATGTGAAGTGTTTTACATTCAGCACCAACTCAGTCTTGTTTGTTCTGCAGGAGGACACTATAACAGCTTTTTTGTGTTAAGGCATGTATGCCTATGTATGCATTGTTACAATCATGTTCTTTGTGAAGAGGATTAAAAAGAATGTTTTTTCTCTGATTGTTTTCTCTGCTGTTTCAGTGTAGCAACAAAATAACTTCCCCCGGGAAATTTAACCAGCTATGCCTGTGACTCTTCAATTTGCAAACACAGTTCTACTTATTCCAATGTTGAAAACATAATGGGGGGGGGGGCTCAACAAGTGGTGGTTTAATCTGTATTTTTATACATTGCATGAGGCATTTGTATTCAGTAAGTACAAAGGCATGATTTGGTAAGAGGTCGAGTCATGAATTTACTGCTGCTTATTTCAAATAGCAGTGGGACTACATTATTATAAGGTCATTCAAAAATAATTACTCATTGTTGCTTGCTGGAAACCCTATAATTAAAAACAGCAGCAAAGGTATTGCTTAAGTCCACAGGGATGTTGTGGTGAACACACACACACACACACACACACACACACACACACACACACACATTATTCTACTGGACACAGAAGTACAATGAGATAATATCCCTCAGTTACATTACATGGGGGGGGGAGGGGGAGGATGAAGTTTAAAGACTCATAAGAAGACTTCCAAGTTATTCATCTACCTGAAAGATAAAACTGCCTTGGCAGAGACAAGTGTCATCTTGTAGTAAGCAAGGGATTTCTGTATGCATTTGTCCTTGAAAAGGAATTTCTGGCCTTTTGAATATCAAAAACATAGCAAATGGCCTTAATAGAGTACCCTTACGCATGACAGTCAGCATGAAAGTTGTATTTTCCTTATGCATTAGAGATGACGTTGACTGGTACATGACACAATCCCAGTTGTTGAACATGGAAACCAGCTTGGGGCCTGAAACAATTCAATGCTTAGAAATACTTTTTCCCAACAGGATTCCTTGGAAGATGTTGTCTTCTTCAGACAGATCAAATAGCTGCCCTATCCTAGTCCCTAAATCCAGACAGGTTACTTTTCATGTCATGCAAATTAGCATTTTGTGTAAATTAACCACATTATGAAATGAAGGTTTGTTTGGGGAATTGTAGCACCTGCCAGCATTCAGAGCAAGGAATATGTTATGGCCAATGCACTGTGCATAGGATGGCATGTGTTAGAAAAGGAAAAGCAATTTCCCTTCATTCTCCCAGTGTGTCTCTCCAAAGGACTGGTAGAGTCTCTATGGACTAAACTCAAGTCCTTTTAGCACCAACTCAGTCTTGAGGTCACTGAAGCACGTATAACAGCTTTTTTGTGTTAAGAATTGAACCCAAACATTGTTTAGAAGCCAAGCTGACTGTACCCATAAAAGCCTAGTTTTAGTCTAACTCTGTGTCAGTTCTGATTGACTGTAATCTCCAAAAACTAGAAGTAGGCATTGTTTCTAAAATTAGATTGTGCCGAAAATATTTGCTCTGGCTGGCAGACCCTTCTTTTCTCTCTCTAATCTCTCTCCCTCCCTGGCTCCTTGACTTTATAACTTCCAGGGATTGTTAGAAACTCTCCGTTTAATAAATGGGAATCTTGGGCAGATGTTTGTGAAAACTGGAAATGTGGGCAGATGCCATAGTATTAGATATCCCCAGCAGCTCAGGTTTAGATTGTTCACTTCTCTGAGCTGAATCTACTTTTTGCAGACGTTTCACAATTAGGTTAGGTAGCATCACCAGTGGGGGTAGATGTGGGCTTTTCCAGGAATAAATGGTCTCATGAAACTCTGACATCCCTTAAGTGGCTACAGTCCAGGAGTGTGTAATTCTGTTCTGCAAAGCCCTAATTAGGCTCTGGCAATGGCTTGAGATCAGAAGTTGACATTCTGTAGGATACAGTATCACTGCTACTTATATGTGATTGCTTTTTCTTCAAAAATCCATCAGAACAACAAGGAGGAACAGACAATCTGATGCCCTCCAGTTGTTATTGGACTCAAATTCTTCTCAGTCATGGTCATATATCATGCTGGCAGGGGCTGGCAACATTTGGAATCTAACCAGGTACGTAGGATATTTGATCCACAACACAAAGGCTGCAGCAACATCACTATGTTGTATGAGACTGATCATCACAGACTGATGGGGAGACCGTACAGCTTAGCTGCTGAAGATAAGAAGCTTTGAGGTTGAAGCTGGGTTGCAGTGAGAGTACAGAGTAAGAAAGAACACTGATGAATTACAGTATATTAACAGCTCTGCCTCATTTATGACAAGGATGACTGAACTACAACTGTCCTCAGTCTCTAGCAACACCTGGAAGTCACAGTTTCCCCACAACTTGTTTTCTGTCAGTCCTGAGACTATAGGAGGCTACAGAACTGTGACGGTATTAACGGAAGATAAATAAATGGGTGCCACCTCAAAGATGCAAAGGCTGAAAAACAGAAGGTTGAGAGACTTAACCTGATTTTAGACCTCTAGACATGAGAGCACAAGAGTACCATAAATCTCAGCTGGGCATCCTGAGTAAGAGTCAAAAACTTGAAATATCTTAAGATTCCCAAGTTCTTTTGAGAAAGAAATAAGAAATCAACCCTGTGTTATCATTCCTGTTCTGCTTTAGCATTCCCCTCCTTTTACTTAAACATGGTCAGCACCATAACCCCAACTAAATATATATGTGCCAACACAAAGAGCCTGGACACTATAAATCAGGGACAGGTCAATATAGTGTTTTTCTGGCTCAGCCTAAGTATTTTGATCTACTAGGTATAAACAATGTTACTTGAAAACATCAAGGGGGTGAAGAGAACAGTGGTGGGGGCAGCAGTAGAGGATGCAGCTGGAGAAGACCACTCACCACCATGCTGAAGCTTGCCTTTTAACAGACAAAGGGAATCCACGAAGACTTGGCTTGGCATGATGTGCCAACAGCAGCAGGGAGATACTGGGGTGTTGTCATCCATGGTGAAACGTAGCAGAGTGTCACCTTCAAGAGGGGAAAGTATTTGGGTGTTATTGGCAGTTAGGAATGGCAGCAGGGTCAGAGTGGCAGAGTTAGACCCTTCCCTGCTTAATGTCCTCCACAACATTGCTGAACTGGACAGCAGCCCTTTGCTTAAGTCCATTTCTGGCTGAAACAGACTCATGCTGCCATCACGCCTAAGTTTTAATCCGGCTTCAGTCCACTTTCAGACTGGGAGAACACATCTGTAAAGTGACAAGATATTTTCTTTTGGCACTGTGTGAAGAAGAAGAAGAAGAGTTGGCTTTTCTATCACACTTTTCTCACTTTTTTAAAGGGGCTCAAAGCCGCTGATTAAGCTTTTCTATTCTTACCCCCACAACAGAACACCCTGTGAAGTAGGTGGGGTTGTGAGAGCTCAGAGCTGTGACTAGCCCAAGGTCACCCAGCTGGCTTCATGGGGGAGGGCAGAATCAAACGCGGTATTCCAAGATAAGAGTCCAGCTCCCTAACCACTAGACCAAACTGGCTCACATTAGGGTCAGATAAAGTGGAAAAGAAATGATAGTTCAATTTGCTATTGTGTTCTCTCATTCTGAAAGATGACTGAAAGTGAATTAAAACTTAGGCATGAATTAAAACCTATGCATTGTGATTATCCAACTGCAAGGTACTCTAGCCAGGAAAGTCTTCAGAAGTACTGGAATTGTCAAGTTAAACAGTTTTCTTTCCACTGTTTACAGGCAGACCACAATATTCTTTAGGAAGTCCACAAGTCAGAGGCTCTGCCTTACAAACAAGATGAGATTTAAAAACATTTTGCCCCACAAAACAGGCAGATACAATTGCAGACTATTTCCAGAATCAGTTCTGAAAGGGCAACGGGCTGACTTTATTGCTAGAAGAAACTATGACTGATGAACAGCAGAAATGTTCAGCTAGATACCAAGAGGCCAGAAAAGACTAACAGGTCACTGGCACAGCAGATGGGTGCATGAAATTAAAAAGCATGTCAAATAATGGTGGAAAAGAACTGTTCAGTACTGGAAAATGTGAAAGAACCCCGGGGATGGGGAAATCTTCATCCAGCAGTGAAAATGGCTGTTGTTGATGATAATGATATGCTGATGACCAAAATGATGGTGGTGAAGAAAATCAGGATGAGGCAGACAAATGCCTGTGTTTATTAAAATGTTTCTGACGGTAATTGACTCTTATAAAGAATCAGATCAGTGGAAAGATCTGGAGTTAATAATAAAGGTGCCTGCAGACAGGCTCTGTCCTATAGCATAATTTGTATGGAAGTCATTATTCATGTTCACAACTATGAGTGAGCAGTTCAAACTTGTTATTACTGCCCAGTTTTATAAATTAGGAGTGCAGATTGAGACGTAATTGCCAGTCCAAGTGTGCTCGGTACATTTATGACTGGACAGAGACTGAAACCAAAGTCTGCAAAAATCAGCATTTCATCTAAGGTAGTAGGTTGGGATTTCTTTTCAGACTTTTTAAAAAATCTGTCCTAAAGAAACGGCTAATTTCCTACTTTGTGCCCTATAAGAACTCCAAGAATAACAATTTATAAGAAGTGTCAATGTGATACAGGATTTAAAACCTGCAATATATCAGTAACAGCTAATAAAAATGGCTTCAGTCAAATTTTTAAAATCTCAAGTGAGAATTCAAGAATATATAGTCACTTATAGTAAAAGTAACTAGTTTTCCCTTTGGAAGGGCACTCTATCAGTAAGCTTTTAATTTTTAATATAATAATAATAGTGTAAGGATTACATGTCAGGTGCTTTGTTTATGTTGTCTTAGGCTAGAATTTGTTTTATTCCTTAGAAACTCAGTATTTATGTTTACACTACCTTTTGTAATGGCATATAAATCAGTTATTTTTAGAAGTAAGCCATGCCTCACATATTTCAGGCCTTATTTCACACTCTCAACATTTGTTAGATCTAAACCATCCCAAATAACTGTTTGTTGTCCATTTATTAAAACCAGTAAATGCACTTTCCTCCTCTAACTCCCTGCCCCCAAAATGTGCAAACCAACACAAATCCCTATAGCAAAAAAACCCAAGGTGCAAAACCAAAAACCAAACAAGGAGGGTTCTGCCAAAAATATAAAGGTAAACCAACAGGGTAAAAAAACTTCTGATAGATTCTAGACCAAAGAAAAAAACAGAAAGGGTGTTAGTACCACTGACTTTCAATACATACTCACAGAGGGTAAAAAACACTATAATGAAAAACTCGCACCTACTGGAGAATATACCAGGATATACAAACAAACCTATGTTTGCATATAAACGCACCCAAAACATCAAGAATATACTGGGATGGGCAGAATTCACTCCCCCCACTATACAGAACAGATCAAATCTCAAGGGTCATTTTATTTGTGGACATTGTTCAACATGTAGGAACACAGCAGTAACTTGAAACATTTCGTGAATCCTGCTGATGGAAGAATTTATGAAATATACAATTTCTTTTCATGTGCTAGCAGAAATGTTATATACATCATTGAATGCCCTTGTAGATTAATTTATGTAGGTATGGCCATTAGGCAGATTAGGACCCAAATAATTGAACATAGAAGTTGCATCAAAAATCAAAGGATAGTGGCCCCTATGGTAAAACATTTCCTAGAAAAACATCATTCCTTTGATTCTTTCAAGTTTTGGTGTATAGATGGTATACCTAATATTATAAACATCAAGCAGTCACAAATATTGGAACTCAAATGGATCCATAGATTGAAATCTGAATCCCTAGTGGGTTTAAAGGAAAATGTGAATTGGTTGGTTTGAGTTCTTTTTTGCTTGTCCTTCCAAACCCTAGGTTTTCCCCTTAGTTTTCTGCATTCTCATTCCTGAGTCTCTGCAGGATCCTTCCCCTCACCAGTGCAGTTGTATATAAGGGAGTTTTATAGGCAGCAGAAAAGCATTGTCATTTTTTAATCCAACAGTGTCACGTTTTGTGAGCTGTATATTTTATACATTTTATTACTTTTATTATCTATAGGCCACTGAACAAGACTCAGGTCGATATGCACCTGGCCTCTTGTTTTATATGTTGTTATATTATTTGGAATGTTATTAAACTATTTTTTAGCTTTTTTAAATTGATCAGTGGGGTTTTGTTACTCTTTTGGATATTACATTGGCTTTTCTGCTTCAAAGTTTTGCATATTTGCCTTTCTACTATTTCCATTGGACAGTGGGGTGTATTTTCACCCTATTAGTTGTTATCATTATTTTTACCCTATTGGTTTACCTTTATATTTTTGGCAGAACCCTCCCAAAATGCGCATACAAAGATGAAAAGCAAGAAAAAAATTCTTCTTTCTCAAATGTGGAAACAAAAATGTGGTACCAAATACATATATTTGCACCATCACTTAATATATAATAAAATATAATAACTGCTTTTGTAAGAATTGGATGTCATCCAGCATTTCCCATTTACTTTGATGCCAGTAGGAATAAACCAAATAATTTAGCAACAGGAACCGAATCCCTGACTTATAGCTCCATTGGTGCTACTTGAAAAATGGAGGAGCTGGATTCACCCAAGTGTCTCTGTTCCACTGGCCCTTCTGGCATGGCTGTAGTTACCATGGTATGACACTGACCAGCTGAGTGACTAGTTGTTGGGCTTAGGCCACGTCCCCATGCAAGCTAACTGGAGTGGGATCGGAACACATGGGACCGGGTGTGGGTCCAAGAACACTCCCAGCCCGTCCGCACGCAATTCCCGGCAACATGGGCTAGGTATGGCTTGGGTGCGGATGGAGGCATCCCCACGTGAACTCTGGCATGGGGGAGCAGCAGCACCTCCTCTCCGTCACCTCTCTCCTCATTGGAAGCCAGACTGACGTCAGCCCACCCCTGTGCCACATCCCCCCTCCCTTAGCATCACTGAAAGCCAGGACTGGGCTGGAAGGCATGGGGGGAAAAGTTAAAATAAAGCTTACTTCATAAAATTAAATTTATAAATAATTTTTAAAGACTGTTTAGTGGCAGTTAGGTGCTAGAGCAGTTTTGTGCACCTCTGCTTCACCAGGAACCGCGAGAATACCCACCAAGTTTAAAAGGGAGAAAGTCAAGCCTTTATTTCAGTATTGCCTTAGCGATAGGCAAACGGGGGTTGAAAATTTTTGGAACTGGAACAAAATCAAGCCATTATCCTACCTGCATTGGCAATTGGAAAACAGGGGTGGAAATAATTCCGTGGAAAATGCACAAAAATTAAGCCAGTATCCTGTCTGCCATGGCAATCGGGATTTTAAAATGCCAGCGGCTGTGATGCGCAGGGCAGGAACAGCAAGCACACCCCACCTCCTAATAATGTGAGCACCAATCTCCTCCCTGGATAGCCCAATCGTCCCCATGCGCAGGCTTAGCTCGCTAGGCAATGCATGCTGGATCCCCAAACCATGACAAGACTTGTATTTTCAGATACCAAATTTGACCCTGGTCTGGCACAGTGTGGGGGATTTGGTCTGCTTTCCACGGACCAAATCCAAAACACATGAGGATGCCCCTTGCCGATCCTGCCTTCAGAACCATATCAAACGTGCATGGGGACACGGTCTGAGTGTAGTATTTCACTCCACCCCTGGGCTTTGGTCACTGTCCACGTAGTATGACGGTGTAATGGGAACTTTTCTGATCCAATCATATGGATCTTAAAACCAAGGTTTGGTTTAATAGGTACAATACAGAGGTGAGTCTAATGAAATGTGGGGAGGGGAGGGTTAAACTACCTTAAATTTAATTAACAAATGTTAATAAGCAAAATGTTAAGCAAAACACCAACAGTAGGGGAAAAGCTGCAACATAAAGAGGTCCTAGATATTTGCACATCCACCCCAAAATTGAATTTTCTAGGTAGTTTACAATAAAAAAGTAATTTAAAATACAAAAGGAAATAGATATCTATCTTTGTGAATTATTTGGGGGTTAATGCATATATTACAGTGTGGTTAAGCACTTATCAGTGTACAAAATATAACTTTAAAAGTAGATGCCAAAAAAGTCAAAAGCAGTGATTCTATTTATTATTCCCAGCTTCCAAGTCAGAGGTTTTACAGAAATATCTAGCCCAATAGCCTAGATTCTTCTAATAGCTTTTTAAATAGCTCTTCTTAGTCAGCAATACCATCACTTTTGATCAGACATGCTCTTCATAGCAGCATATACTTTCCGAAAAGTTTTCCAAATTTGTGAAACTATTAGATAATTTTAAAAAATAAGCTATGAAACCCTAGGGTGAGAAAGAAAAAAGGTTTGCATGATGGCTAGAAATTATTACTAGGCAGAAAAGGCTTTTGGTGTCTACACTAATTTTAAAGTATTAACAGTCCCTTTTTATTTATCTATTTAAAGAAAAAAATAAGTTCCGATTTGAAAACCTGCGTAAAAATGCTTATGGAAATGGAAGCTACAATAAATATAATTGAGTTTTTTTAATGGTGAAAAATGGCACAGTAACAAAGCAATTGGTGTCTATAGCACACAGGGCTCACACTTTATATGGTAATTTGAGCTTTATAAAACTATGTTTTCCTAGTAACAGACATGCTACATATGCTGGAGAGGAAACTGCACTTATCACACAATAAACCAATTGTCTGAGAAGTGCCTAGTACTTAGACACTAAGCTAGCAGGCGCTAAATGAACACATTTTCAACATCTGTGTTGGGGAAAGTAGTGGCAATAAATTTCAGGTTGTGTTCAGTTTTCTAGCAGTGACTCAAGTCTCACTTTCCGCTCTGACTAATCTAGCACATATTCTATAGGCTATAGTTGCATGTTTTTGTAGAAAACCGTATTTTAAAAATGGGATATTGCTATTAGACAAGACTGTTCAACAGGCAGCTGTAGTAACAGAGGAAGAGGAAGAGATTCTAATCAAGGAGGAATTCTGATCATCTCCCAACTATAGATTAAACCATTCCTCTAGTGGTTCCAACCTTGGAATGCAACCATTTGGAAACAATTCACACCACATGATTAAATTGCAACAGCTGTTCTGACAAACAATGCTTAGTCTCTTTTTTTTCATTCTATACCGCAAGCTTTTATTTGAAAGTTACAGACCCCCTTAATACATGGTGAAGCAAGTTCTCCCAAGCCCTTATGAAGGGCCACAGTTGAAATTTTCCTGCCAAAAATATTTTCTCTCCCTCAGCAAGAGAAAGATTATTTTTAAAAGAAAAACATTTTTTTTGGGGGGGGGTACCTTCTGACTATGGAAAACATAAACTCAATATGAAAATACAACAACTTCTTTACATTTATAGATAAACAGATATCACCTCATAAGTTGTTAGGAACCCACCACAGTCATATTTCCAAGCAGCTTACAGTATCTGTGAATGTAAGCCCTTGATATTCACAAATTCAATGGGCACAAGCTTCAGGATTTTTGTGAATGGATAAACTATATTGTACCTTAAAATTTGGAAGGCAGAGTCTCACCTGGTTGCAAACTGTTTTTATATTTGGCACCTGGGCCTATTCTTGGGAGTGGGGCAGACACTACTTTCCTTCTTGGTGAAACTGAGAGAAATAGAATTGAATAGAATTAAATAGAAATGTTTGCAATCTACATTTTTCCCCCAGGTGCTAAAATATTAACTCTCTTTCCTATAAACATGTATTTCCAACATCTGCAACGCTCATTTCCCCCCCCCCAGGCAAATTAAACATTGAGGAAGTTTTTGTATTAATTGTATTTTATAGAGTCTAGATTAAAAATAGGGGGAAACTGCTTTGAATAGAAACATTTTGGGCAGAGTTAACCATTGAACTAGAAGTGTTGCAGGGGGAAAGCCATGTGGGGGTCCCTCTTAGAAGTAAACCACAACTGACCAAATGTCCCACCACAACTGACAAAGTGTCCCACGTAGAAGGGGCCAATGGTTCAGAGTGTACCTCTCTGAACATTGATCTAAGCATTAGTCTAGATGCTGAGTGACAGCCATTTTCAACAGTTTCAATCCTAGGAGTAAGGATTTGATCAAACAGGGTTTTTCAAATGCCCCTTTTAGAAATGCACCCCTTATAAACAAACAAGCAAACAGGCATTCAAACTCCTACCTCTCATTCCTTCACTTTGAAGCCTATCAATATCTCCCTAGCATTGATTGGCTATCATTGGCTCAATTCTCCCGGGCTCACCAGCTGCATTTGTTCCCATATTGCTATTGGCTAGATTTCTCTCCTCTGTCCCCTCCTAATGAAAAATGGGTCACTTTCAGTCTTAAAATTTTCCATCTGAAGAAGGGATGACCTTTCTAAGACTTTAAGGTGAGGTAAGGAGCAGAAGCACCAAACCCCTGCAAAATGAAAATTTTATTGACAAGCAAGATGGAGTCTGAATGCACCTTCTTGCATGAATGTGTTTCCAGTCCCATATAGTTGGAAGGAAGACAGCAAACTGTGTGCTACGTTCTTGATTCTTCAAGCTTCCCACCAACACTTAAATTGCCAAGTGATAAGAATATGGTACAAACTGCACTGTCTCACCCTGGTTCCTCAAAAAGTCCACAAGACATTTGGATGCCAAATCTTCTTTATTTCATCTATTTATTTATAAGAACACCCAGATGGTCAAATATATTTTCCTCTGCTTCTTGGCACTCCCTTTTGGCCGTAGACAGTGGAAGGACAGCTGACAAGAAAGCAAAGGAGCCCTGCCACAGTTTCCAGAGGAAAGCAATGGACAACCACTTCAGTTTCCAGCAAGACAACTCCACAGATGTGTTCATGTAGTCAGCAGAAGTCAGCATTAACTCAATAGTACCTAAGAACAATAAAAAATACTATATGACAGTTTGCATACAGCTAAGATACACGGGAAGTCCTTCCAAAGAATTCTGTAACATTTAGGAACCAATTATCTCATGAAAAGGGTAAGGTCCTGATTCTGGATGGATTCTGAAAAGGGTAAGGTCCACTGTTACTGTGCCATTGATATGAAGTCGGAATTTACCCTGACTTTGTTTTGAGGAGGAGAACTGGGTGTATTGAGCTTCCTGTCCTATACACAGTGAACTTGATGGGTGACAAGAAAGACATAGAATTGCACATCTCGTCATTTTACTCAAATACTTATAATATTAAAACAAGAGCAAAATTCTGTAACACTCATGTGACTTGAATTTGAAAACTTTCATAGAATTTAAAATCATGTGAATATTCATTGTGGTTGACCCAAATCTCATTTTTCCTTTCTTTGCCTTATCCAATTCTGCTATTAATTTACAAGTGGTTCTACTAGATACACTTGGCAAAAGTATTCTTTTTCCACAGTCTACTTCTCCAATTCTTTTTTTTTTAATTTATTTATTATACCGGCATGCTTTTCTCTTACATTTGCCAGAACCACTTTTCTTTTCTTTGGTGAACTGTTGCACTCACTGTAGTTGGAGCAAGTTTACACAGCCATTTCTTGGAATTATACTTTATATAATTCCAGGCCATGCTTTACATAAACCATTAAATTGACTTTCTTCAGTGTCAGTAAATCATAGATACCATGTCGGATTTTCAATACATTTTTAGTATATCTGAGAACATTTTGTATCCAATTTTTTTTTAGGTTTCAAATAAGATAACATATGCAGAATATACGATACAGAACAATGGCATAAAATGTAGAACACTGCTGCATCTCGCTGCAATTTCACAGACAAGAAATCATCACACCACTGTATGACTCTTTATCAATAATGTTACAAATAAGCTGTTACTTATTGCAACAAGTGTATCTGATTAGCATCTTTTGAGATAAAAGTCCAAATGATCGGCTTTAAGCAGCATTTCATCTATCACTTCTTTAAAATGCTTCAGATCAGATCCAAGTCAGGTGCAACTGTACTTTTGTTTAGTTGTTCAGATGTGTCCAACTCCAGATGACCACATGACCTCAGCATCCCAGATACACATCTGGAGCCAGCCAAAACTCAGGTTCATTGCCTCCATAACACTATCTCATTACCTTCTTCATTTGCCTTCCATTTTTCCCAGAAATAGGTTTTTTTCTAATGAATCCTGTCTTTTCATTATATGATGAAAGTATTTGCGTTTTCTATCTGAATCTTTTTTCTATAGGCTTTTTGCTACCAAAATAGATAGAAGATTGCAGTGTGGGAGAATGATGAATGAATAATGCTTCCTTGTTTCCTTGAACAGTGTTTTTGTCCTGGTAGTGACTTTTGTTTGGGGATAGGGGCTTCCTGTGAAGTTCATGTGCATATTTTACTCTGGAGGTCTTCTTTATCTTTGTTGTGTAGAAAGTGTTAATCCTTCATCACTGGGATGTTGAGTATTGGCAGGCAACAGGGATATTAAATTGGATTGAACAGACTGCACCCCTTTAGAATGAACAGATATGTATTATAAGGATGCTTCTAAAATCATCATTGTCACTAAAGGCCCATGTGATTTCTGTGGCTAGAAGTGCCTATTACCAGCTTTAGCTTATGCATCTACAGTCCTACCTGAACAAGTAGAGCCCTGCCACAGTTGTCTATGCAGTGATATCCTTACATCTAGATTTCTGCAGTACCCTCTATGGAGAGCAGATCTTGTACTTGCCTCAAGAAGCTGTGATTAGTGCAAAATGCGGCAACTAATCTGTTGGATGGGAAGTCACCACACACACACAATACTGGTGCATAAACAATAGCTCTGGTTACTAGTTAACCACTGAAACCAGATTCAAGGTTCTTACTTGGAAACCAAGGTATCAAACAGACCATCTTCCATGTTGGATGCCACTATTTTGTGGCTTCTGCTACAAATGGTGCTTACTTCAGACACTCAAGATATGTCTTCTCTTTCATCATTTAGGCACCTACTAAAATCATTGCTCTTCACTTAGGTCTTGCCTGTGTGAATGTTGTCCGGCCTTACCCACTGAGAGCTTTAAATTGAATTTTTATATACTGATTTTTATATACTGATTTGTATGTCCTAGGCTATTCTTATCCTTGTTTTTAAAATTCATAAGGGAACCTTTAGGGTTTTTTAAAGATATAAAGCGGTATATAAACAATTTAAACTTAAAATATGAAGGGATTAGGGCCAGTTTAATGGGATGGCATTTATAACAGCAGTTCCTTGTCTTTGCTGAAAGGTGACCAGCTCTGTATTTACCTGAAACTAAGCCATGTCTGTACTGACTGCTGCATAAAAATATCATAACTGCATTTCATTCATTATTTGGGTCTCATTATTTTACATTTTATTTTGAATTCTACTATAAGGCTTCACTTTAATCCTTCTGCATCCATTCTTGGACCCCACCGCTCGCACCTTTTTAGTCCAATCTGTTTTATTTGTGGACTTTCCTCCCTTCAATTGTATTTTCCTAAGTCCTCATTTTTACAGGTCTCAAGCCATTATGGAGTATTAATCTGTTTTCATTTTTTTGATATGATTGGGAAAGAGCACTGAAGGGTGCTGAACCGTGTTATAATAGGTGGATACTTCAAGAACTTGCCTTCCCTCTCTCCCTTTCACATTGCTGAGCCTCATAACTTTTATCCTATTAAGAGTGCAGGGGGTGTTGTGATGGTGGAGATCTAAAACAATCTACAAGATGGGAACAGACAGTTATGAGCATAGTGACCCAAACTGAGGAAGGATTATTAGTACTGGGTGTGGTCAGTGCTAGTACATTTTGAGTCCAGTTTCTTAATAAGACAGAGTATTTCAGCTAGGCATGACCACAGCCTAAGAAATATTTTTTAAAGGAGCTTTATTCTACAAAAGCATAATACTATTAGTTTTGAAGTTTCTAGGAGACTCTGTTACAACAGATTAAAAAGCTGTCTTTTGATATAAATTAAGCTATGAAACATTCTGATGTTTCCTTTTTCTGTTACACAACTATATGGAAAACAAATCCCACTGACTGGGATGAATACCTTGTTCAGCTCTAAAGATAAAATTATATCTACCTAATTAATATAGTGATTCAATACAACTCATTTACCAATATTCTATTAAAAGGAACTTCAGGGAAGAAATCCAATTTGTGCTATTTGCATCTTGGCTAATAATGTTTTAAGACAGAAAAGTACATCTCAGGCATCTTTCCAACATTTCATGCTTCAGATACTATTATAAGCCCATGTGGTATTTAGTCTGAAATGGTAAAACTGAGAATGTTTCAAATCATCAACAGATGAAGACCATATAAAAAAGCAATCACAGAAAAGAAAGCTACAAAATATAACTCTAACAAAAGAATGGTTTACCTTTGGCAAGAATTATGAAATCTTTAATCAAAAGACCTGAACAAAACTGTGTCTAATTCTCATACACTAGACTTGATTTCTTTTATCATCTTTAAAACTATTATAAAATTATAGTGCTCTCTTTTCAAAGTCAGTTGCACATCTTACAATCAAACTTTGTCAATGCAGTCATAATCAATTAAAGTCTCTGAAACATTATAAATGCTCTTTTCTTTCACTCACAAATCTGCCCCAGAGTAAAAGATTGGCAACAGTCCAAAACAATTTTACAACTGACAAGTTAATAGGAAGTATTTAACTCACTTTAATTAACCAGATTTTCTCACTATTTGAATAGAAAAACTCAGAAACAAAAAGTGATTATTATGGCATCCTGAAATACAAATGAAGAACACAAGGTAGACTTCTCTACTGATAAGACAAACAGAAAAAAATCTGAAGTAATGTTGATTAAGTTAAACTGATGAATACCATCACAGAACTGTTAAAGGAACTGACAGTTTACATTTATTTCTATCCCAGGAAAACGCAAATGCACCCTTCAGACCACTGAAATCTTGAAAAGTTCTTAAATTAATTTGTAATCTACATTTCACATATTTGTTTAGTATTAGATACAAAATAACATAGTAAATTTACATTTGCACGAGTTCCACTTCTTAGCTTTTGCGTTTTAATAACACATTTCAAAGTATTATGTGGCTGCAATCACAACTGCTTAAAATTCAAATAAAAAAGACAAAATCTAATGAATGGAAATAAAAGCACACAAAGCAAAAACAAAATTATTAACTTGATTAGCATTTTGTAGATTTATTTATGAGTGATTACTGGAATTTAAACAGGAGCAAATTATAGCAATTCACATATAGATCCAAGAACAACAAGTAGACTGAATTAGAAGTTGCAGAACTTATAACAGATTTTCTTTTAAACCACAAGCTTTAATTGGAATCAGTTTCTTTAATGGTGTATTAAGAGTCACAACCTTCCCTTTATGTCAAAACTGCTAACCTGTGGTTTTATAGCAAAATTTTATTTTTAAGATGTGACCTTCTCTACAACATCTCATTCCAATGTATACAATCTCATACAATGTCACTATGGGATTTTCCACCGACCTCCCTTAATCCGGATCTACGATGATCCAGACTTAAGGAACAAATACTTCCCTTAATCCGGATCTAGTAGATCCGGATTAAGGAAAGTATCCAATGCGTTTCCATGGGTGGTCTAGCACCCAATAGTAACGGGCGCTAGCTCGCTCACAGTGGAAATGCTGGAGCACCCATGTTGTGAATCCGGATCTACCTGTCACCCCAGGTGTTTTGGAGGACAGGGGTGCAATCTCTGTAGACGCTCTGGAGAATCTCTGGAGCGATCTGCTGCAAACTTTGAAGATTCTCCAGAGCCTTTCACAAAGGCATTGCTCTCGCTATTCTTCAAAGGCAATTTTGGTGGAACTATGGAGCCAGCTTCTGAGAATATGCACAGGCTTTGAAGCTCTGAGTCTTGGAGCACCCCACCCAAGGGCGCGCCCCCCCCCAGCCACCCATAGACCCCATTGCCCAATAGTGGTGGAAACAGGCTCTGTATAATCCGGATTTGATGCCTGAAGACCCCATTCTAGACCCCTTTAATGGGGTCTACAGGGAAATCAGATTATAGGTCCTTGAGGACCCATATGATTCAGATTTCCCTAGAATAGGTAGAAACAAATGTAGCTCTAATGGGTTCTGTAGTGGAAATAGGGTCTTCCTGCCCTTAGCCAAATGGGTCCTTAATGGGTACCTAATGGGTACTTACTGCTAGTGGAAAAACACCATATAACAGGTATATTGGATATATTATTTCCATTGTTGGAATGGGAACTTAGCTAGAACTTCAGCAAACACTGACCTTTACAAAAGGCATTTGGAGGGACCCTGAGCACAGTCAACATATTCTACTGACAAACATGCCAGTGTTTCCAGCACTTCACAAAATCTGTACAACTAAGTGAAGGAAAGTTAATATTAAGTACACACAGCCTACCAATCACTTTTCCATCAATAAAGTTTAAAAGACATTTCATGTTTGATCAGTATTAATCTATTTGTAATCTGGAGTGTTCCTTGTCTCAGATAGATAAACTGAACAGGTTCTTTTTCTGTTTACGATACTAACTACCCAGATTAAGCTTATTTCTCATACCCAGAAATAAACGTTTACTTCACAAAATTACATTTAAAAGTCTCTCTTTCTTTCAAAGAGGTGGTTTAGTAGTCATAAAATGTGACTGTGGGGTTTGCCCCTGATTTAATAGGTTTATTAATACATAGGCATTTTCAACCGACAACTGATTTTTTTTTCTGGCTTTCCTTTTCTGTGTTCAAAGATTTGCATGACCTCAAAGAGAAGTGATCAGGGGAAAAAAAGAAAAAAATCTCTAAGCAGTTGTGGATTTGTCCAGTACTAATCTTCTCCTTCTTCCTCTAGCTGTCTTTTTAACTTATTGGCACATTAACAATTTCAAGGTTTATAAAAAGTACATATAAAAATAATACGTTTACACTTTTGAAGCAACATTAGTAGATTAATTAATTGCACACTACTACTATAGTGGAAAAGCATTTAGACAATGCTTCTTGGAGGCACACAAAATAAAGATTTTAGATTCTACTTATTCTTAAACACATATTTTTCCTACAGAAGATCCCAAAATAGTCAGAAAAGAGTTTTTTCTACTAAAAAAGAACTGATAAAAATTATAGTAAGTGGTAGAAAAAGCAGGTTTTACAAAATCCTGCAAAATTTAACTATGAAGGCTTCTAGATAGTCCTTACTATCTTTGTTGTTAAGTTCCTGTAAAAAGCTACATTAAAACCTATAATAAATAATTTTAATAAGATTGGTCCCTGTACTAGGAAGGCATAGTTGAATCGGTTCCAATAAGGCAAGCCTGTCAAGGACCATAACACACCTCATTATCGCAGTTTGGGTTGTTTTATTGGATTCCATAGTTCTGCTATGAACCTAAGTGTCAAATAGGACTATGATCTCCATCTTCAGAAGATACGACTGCAAAAACAGTCAAATGCAATTGACAATAACAAAATAGCAAAATATTTACCCTCCAAAAAGTTGTAAAGAATGGTCGTTCTATATAAAATTAACAAAAAAATTATATTTTCTATTTGACCATATTTGACTTGGATGAATATATCATGGGCCCTAAATGGAATTTTTTGCTCATTAAGCAATTCATGTTTGATGGTGCATTCTAAATGGCCTTTTAATAAGCTTTGATTTGATGGCTACGTTGAATTTTAAAATTTAAAGGTCATCCAAAAGTAAATTTTCAAAGAGAAATTTTGACATACATTTTAACCAGTTAGATAAATATCATGAAAGCTTAATTCTGGGGATCACAATATTATGATAAATTTCAGTGCCACAAATATTAGAGCCATCTGCAATTTTAAAGCAATGTTTTGACTGTCTTATCAAAATTTATCAAAATTAATTTCAATTAACACGTGTTGCATATAATAATAAATTATTACAATTCAGTACCTATAATAGTTCTCTTATTTTCCATTACATATAAATTAACATAACTTATTTTTCCATTTTACTTTATTTTGTTATAAATTTGAATAAGAAATAATTTTTGAACAATTGGCAGGAAATCATTTTGTAAGAGTATTTAAAGTCTTTTAAATACAGTTTGTAGTAAAATAATTAACATGGAAAATCAGGTATCTGAGTGTTTTACTCAATATATTTAAAGTTGTAGCCTTCTGAAAATCTGAACATGACTATCATTTCATTTTTTAAAAAGTTAAAGGCAACATTTTGAAATACCTGTTTTGTCACCAATTGTATTAACAGATGTCACAAAATGTGCCCTGTAAGTGAAACCATGATGGGGCAGCCCCACATGATTTTAATTGCCTCTGACAGACCTCAGTCCACACTAATGCCTGCCATTTCATCTCACTGTCTAGAAGAAGAGTGAAAATTATCTGGAGAAAGCGCTAAAATTCTGGGACTCATAAGAAGTTGCAGAATTTTTCTGACCGCTTTTTATACAAAAGCATTAATACAGTAAACCAAAATAGGCCATCTACTTCAGTTACCAGCCCCTCCCACTAAAACTGTTTAACTGGTAGTGAAGTAAGTTTTAATATGTTCAAAGCATGACCTAAGAACAATTTCCTCAGCCAGCCTCTCCCTAGATGTTTTGAAATCCCTAGCTAGCATTTAGCTATGCATATACCCGTGTATATATATATATATATATTTGATTCCAGCTGTCAGCCAATTCCCTGAAAAGACTGATTCATGGCTCTATTCTGAATATAACCGTACCCTGTTTTCCATTCAAAACATTATCCATTTTCAAAAAAGAATGGAGTGAATCTAAAGCATTATACCCATTGGATGATCCTGGAAATGCAGGTATAGCCTAGCAATAAATTTCTTCAATGAAATACGCTCAGGTTTAGCAATAATCTTTTCTTCATCAGAAACACAATCCTTTTTCATCGTATTTTCAACATGTGCTCTTCACCCACTACAGACATTAATTTAGAAAAGTATATATATAAATTGAGTACTCATAGAATACTGTTTTGTGATAATTTACAGTGAATATTTAAAATTAAGTGCTGTTACCAACAGCTTCATGACATTAAACTTGAATGTATCTTTATTTTAAAAGAAATTTGTTAACACCATCATCAATGTCTGAATATTACCTGAATATTAAAACATTTCTACATAGCAGACGTGTTCTATACTGTGTGACATGTGTACACTTTATCTCCTCAAGCAGTTGACAATTTGTTCTAATACGTTTGCAAAATCCAATTAAAGTCGTCCATGCATTGCATCACCTATAGCTCCCCACACATCAAATACAAACTCATCTGGAAATGCAAAGTCTCCTAAAGCTTCATCAAGTGCAACTGCAAATTCGTCTGGGCTGTTCTTTCCTTTTCCAGCTTCTACCATTGTTGCAGCTAAAATACACAAAAAAAGGAACATTTATTTAGTGCTCTACAAAATGCATCATTCTGCCATTTCATGATTTTAAAAGCTTACAGAAAGTATATGTGGTGTAAGAAATCTTATAAAGTTTCCAATAATATTTCAATGGTCAGGCTAATAAAAAGATCTTCCCACTGTGCAGGTAACTTTGGCAGACACCCCTTTTCAGGTTGAAAAGGCAGGTGCTGATATAGGTGACAGGGAATCCACAAACCACAAGGCTCTGAGGTTACTCCTAAGTGCTTCTGGGAAATGCTGCTACAGCAGTCCCACAATGCACTGCAAAGTCAGAAGTTTCAGCAAAGGTCTGCCAGTGTTTCAGTCTACCACAGTGACTGCAGCTGCATTGGCAGATATATATACACATACCTTGATCGCTGCACATGTTGAATGAAGCAATGCTAGTAGCCTCAGAAAACTTAATCCTGAAAACCCATCCTCATCACTCTCTGGAAGTACCACAGGTTGAAGCAAGGTGGAAGTATTTATCTACCCTGCCCACAGATGCCCAGGGAGCTGTAAATTTTGACTGTGTGGTTGCAGTCAAGATTTCACAATCTCATCTAACAAAGGATTACTAAATATAATAATTTTAAAACCCACAGACAATAAATTGTAAAGTACAATAAAAAGATTCAGCATACATGCAAGTAAATACCCATATGAAAAATGCACATACTCTATTTGGAAAATATCTTATGAGATTTTGTTTGTGAGCAAAAGTATGTGTTTAAACTGCTACATTTGCTTTGTTTTTAACTCCTTATGGAGCAGTTAAATTTCTTTAAAGCAGGAAACACATTCTTCCTTCTGGTTAAAGAAAAGTGACTATTAGATCCATAGGAGATCCTTATCGACAGATGCTAATTTTACTTAAATACTTTTCAAAACTTTCCAAAACTGGTTACAGTATCATTCTTATGTGCTGTTCCTTGTACAATCTTAGACTGGAATTACATTAGAAATGATATTTTATTACCACAGAAATTTACAGAATATGGTTAAAAAGTTTTCTCCTTTTGCTTGTTTTTTAGATCCAAATCCAAATCAAAGATGATGAATTAATTATGAAACAGCAAACTTAATACAGTTGGTTTAGGACTCAAATATCAATTAAAAAGAATATTTCATCAAATGTATTGGGTTCAAATATATTCAATTTCAAGGTATAAAGCAGATACCTAGGCGAGCTTTTCTAATCAGTTCTCCTTGTATAACTCAACATTGTATTCACTATCATGTCCTGGCTAGACAAGCTGCATTTAATTAAAGCTTTCTTCCACTCACAGGAAATAATTATGTGCTTTTCTCACATCTTGTAACAAAAAGCACCAACTATAGTAGTGAGGAATTCCATATTCTATAGACAAGCACTGACCTCTAGTGCCCACTGCAAAATACTGCAATCTGACTGCCATTTAATTTATTTAAACTTATCTGGTTTCTTCAATGTGGCTGTAAGTGTATATGTGCTTCACAAAGCACAAGCTGGCTCCATTATTTCTGTAATGTGTGTGAAAAATCTTCTCTTAAAAATAACAGAAACATATCAAAGGAGACCCAGAGGCTCCTTTTATTATCCTAAAAAATATTTGACTGTTTTGTAAAACAGAAATTTTAAAAAAACCTGGCTCAAGTTCTTGCAACAGCTTAATAACAGTGTCAAATGCCATTAGTTCCCTTCATCTCAACAGCAAAATACTGTGCACAATCATGTATCAGGCACTCATTTTAAATGTTCAACCAATCTGCAGTCACTCAACTTGAAATTCCATTTTTTTTTCCACTGAATTTTACTTTCACAGTCCTAAATTTCACTGCTGGCAAAGGCTGTTTTTGCACTTACCTTGCCTATGCAGTGTCATGTCAACATACAATAAAATACAATTAAAAAACATAAAAGCAGAAATAAAACATTTTAAATTGATCTTTCACACCTTCTGAGACCGTATGGTACATACATACAGACAGACAGACACACAGACTCTAGTCTAGTGGAATCATGGTCTTGGCATTAGGCCCAACCAGTCCATGCTCATATATTAACCCAGGAGGTCAGTACTAGCAATCCACTGCCATTGCACCTGGAAACCTTTTAAAGAATTCTCCCATTGTACTGCAACCAAGGATTCAGACCTGGGAATCAGAATCAGTATAAACACTGCCAGTGGGGTCTCTAGCCCATTTTGTCACCAGACTTACCCACTCCCAGATAGGTAATTTAGGTGTTCAAAGCTAATCACATCAGCTGATTTCATTTTAACCTAATTTGTCACACACTCAGTTCCGTTTGCTGGCTTCATGTTTCCGCACTATGCGTCACTTGTTCCAAGTATCATTAAGTGCTTATAATGGCCTTTGTCTTACATTGTCAATACTACCAAGAGCCAAATTAGAATCCTACAGTTTTTTTATTGTAATTTCTTTCTTTTGTTTAGATTTCTAGCCTGTTACAAGCCAAAAATTTTGAAAGTCTAGTTTGCCTGGTGCACCACACATTAAAATAAAAGATCAGTAACACATATTGGCAGGAGTCTTAGGACTGCAACCCAGAGGGTCATCAGTCTATGATTTACTACCAGAAAGTTGGGGACAGCAACCAGCCCAGATGGCTTTAAGAAATTATTAGATACATTCAGGGAGGACAGGTGTATCTACGGCTACTAGAATGGACATCCAGGTTGGAGTGAAAGGCAGGATACCTTTAAAGGTCATTTGGAAGGACTGGAGAGCCAGTGAAGGTTTTGCCTTTCATCTTCTGCTTGAGAATGCCCAGAAGGAAGTAGTGAAGCACCGCATGAGAAAATGCACTAAACTACACGGGCTGGTACCAGATCTAGCATGGCTCCTCTTTTATGTTTTTATGTTCTAAACAGAAATACATATCTTACCAACTTGGCAGATATCTAGTAGAGCTAAGAAGGAAGCTTTCCATGTAAGAGAGAGTTTAGGAGGATGGAAACTCCTTTGCATACAGTGTCTCCAAGCATGTATACCTATTTGAGTTCAGTGGCAATTAACTCCAAAGTACATTTTAATAAATGCTCACCTAGTTCAAGATCTCTTATTCCCATGTACATTTCAAGAAGATCGTCTACTTTTTTGGTAGCGGTTTCTTCAACATCAGAGGGCTTTATTAAAAGACATAGAAGAATAAAAAGTTAATTCAAATAGCAGTAAGATGGCTTAGTGGTGGATTAAAATGGTTCCTGGGTAAGACTGTTCACATGCCAATTTGCCCTTCCCTTTTCATGAACATCTCTAGCAAATATATAGAAGTAGTTTGCCATTGCTTACTTCCAGGAAGAGGCTGGGGGAATGAACCTGTATACTGTCACTATCTATGGGTACAAAAATCAAGACTAATCTCCCAGTTCAGATACAAGTAAGAGTTCTACACATTGTGAGAAGTGAATGGAGTAAACATACTGCTTTTTGCTTTATTTAGCTCTAATTTAGCTCTTTTTAGACACTGCTAACTGATATACCAGACTTACTTAGGAACCTCCCTTCCAAGTAGTGCTGCAGAGCCCCCTTAGACCACACCAGTGTATGGAAGAGAAGCTTCTCATACACTTGCTAGTCAAGTATATTCCCAGTGTGGAATCACCCCCAGTTCCTTTCTGCAGTGAGCTTTATTCCAAATTATATCCCAGAAAAGGGACCTACTGTCCACATGCTAATGCAGACTACAGCAGGTGCCTATTCCAGGATATAATCCGAAACAAGGTCCAGTGCACAACAGTGATTCCTATATTACATTATATAAGTGCAGCCCTGTCAGCAGCAACAGTTTCTTGCATGATGAAGGAGAAACTTGCCATTTCTTCCACTGTAGCAGGACCTTTGGATCTCAGACGAAGAGTCTCTTTTCCTCTGGAGATTTTTCCTTCTGCAAAACCTCCACCCTTCGATCTTGGTTCAATCATTTCTGCAGCAGACAAATTCTGTAATTTAGAGCTTTGATAAAAAAGCACACTTATTTAACATTTCTCACCCCCCCCTTAAAAAAAGCTCAAAACACCAAGGTGTACAATATGTAAATACAAAGCATATATGATGCTTAGTCAGGAACAGAACTGTGCATAATGCTGCTTTGAATGCTTTGCACCATTAGAGACGTGGAGGAAAGTCCAGCAGGAACAGAACTGCATTGGAATGCAAGATGATACGGTCAACTGGCCTCAACCCTGCACATCTCTAGACGAGGCTGGGAGAGGCTGCCAGGAGCAAGGAGAGCCCAGATATGTGCTGACCTCCGCTCACTTCACTCTGGGGCCAAATGTGCTAGGTGACCTGCTAGTAGAGATTTGCCAAACCACCTATCTAGGAAATTTTAAAGAAAACTTACAGGGCTCTCTTTTCCAGCTCATCCAGCAGTCCAGAGCAGACAGATCACACTTTGCCAGGAACCACATTTATTTAAGTAGCTAAACAGAATCATGTTCTTCTCTTCTACACCAGCGCCCCACAATGAACAGTGTACATGCTGCAGATCAGTTTACCCGGAGGCACAGCCACCCAGCCGAAGCCCATGGCTGCATGGGCATGATGTCAAACTAGGATACAGCATGAAAATGCAAGCAGTTTCCAAAGCATTTCCCATTGTTAGACTATCCCAGTGTTCATGTGCAGATGGCAGCGTACGTCCATCTACCAGCCATTTCACCAGGTTCTCGTACCCAGCTGAACAAGCTCCAGACAGCAAATTTGGAGGCTGGAAACTTCCATTCCCAGCCTCCAGAGGTGCCTGGGATGGGCCATCAATAATGAGCACAGCTCTTGGCATGGGTCAGTGGCTGGCCCTTCAATCTTGAGCTGAATTATTCAGTCTGGCCCAAAATTAGAACTGCAAGGCATGGGATGATGGCACCGTGCAGCTCCTACATATTGTCTCTGGGGTTATTCATTTATATTTGCCTTTTAGATATCAAGTTCTATTATGTGCTATTTTGGTCTTGAGCAGCTTCCTCACTTCTGTAGATGTTCTTATGGTTAAGTATCTTAAATATTTTAAAACATAAACATATAATGAATAAATAAAGATGATAATAATGAACAATGACAATGAATAAATAAAAACTGCACAGAAAAAATAAAAATGTTAAAACATTGCATTTCATAAGGTTATGGCACGCTCTGTTAAGTTGCATATTATTTAATGAATTACATGTTTTGTGTCCTGAATTTTAAAATATTTAGGCACAAAAAAAAGCATTGCCAATAACACAAATATTATGGGGCAATTTAAGCACAGTACTTTGAGTTTAATTGTAAACAATGGGTGTAATCAGTCATACTTAATGAGATGCACTCTGGGTGAATACTGTGGCTGCTTAGATAGACGTAAAATCTCCAAAAGTGCCACACACCATCCTGAAGTGTGGAAATGGTTTCCTCTTTTTCATACAGAAGATAATAACACCCAGAGCAACTCTTAATTTCAGTAACTGAGCAAGGAGCCTCATAAGCAAAAAGGAAATCTAGCAAATCTTAGTATGGGAACAAATGCTGGCAGCTATTGACCAATCAGGGCCCTGAAAAGCCAGGCAGGAAAATTAGTCAGTTGTTGTCATATCAGGAAGGGATTGCCAGAACAAGGGGAAGGAATAGCAATGTGAGAGGTTTACTTATTTTACTGTTTGAATGCCTGTTTTTGTGTGTGTTTACAAAAGAGACACATTTTCTAAAACGGGCCCTTGAAAAGACCTCTGTCTGATCACACTCCACAATGATTGTTAAGTAATTATGGATCATGAGTAAAACAAGAACAAGCACGTTTTACTTAACTTGGAATCATGCACAAAAAATACCTTTAAAAGCATGGCAGATGATGTACAAATGTCACTCACCAAATGACCTCATTGGCTCTATCAATTTTAGTGTAAATGTCTGGCCTTTCTCCAAGTCCTTTAAAATCTTAGCAACTTCATAATGGCGACAACCCACTACACTTCTTCCATTTATGGATTCTATGTGGTCACCAACACATATCACTTTTATTTGGTCAATGAGACTACCTGCTTTAATTCTCTGTTAAATGAAAAAGGATTGTTGTTAATTTGATTAAAATATAATCATCTTATCTAATTACTATTCAAACAAAACAGTAAAATACCAAACTACAAACCTTAAAAATTAAGAAATAAAACATGAAAGCTGCCAAAATATAATACAAAGAGGAATCATCCAAAATTTTCCAATGAACCTCTGATATCTATAATTCTACCCTTGATGCCCCATTTTTTAAAACTGCAAAATATATATATATATATTTAAAACCACGGAACCTGTAATTGATTTTGTCAACAAGCACACTTTGCATTTATCATATGACCAAAGAAAACAAGATAATTTATACAGAGCCAGGCTTTTTTTAATTTTTAAAAAGTCATTTGTTTTGAAAAGTACATGACATACAAGATCTTACTGCACAGACCACGGAGTAACTCAGCAAAAGTTAACTTCTGTTGTATTTAAAAACTTTAAAAAGTATTTGATTGTAGTTTTTTCTTTAAAAAAAGAATCCCATAGCTTTTAACATTTGAAATGTATAATGAATGTGGGAGAAGAAATAATATAAATAAATACATTTCTGACTTTGGGGGGGTCTGGAACGCCCACATTGATGCTATGCCAAGAAGTTGTTTCAAAGTCACAGAGTAGAGTAAAACAGATATATCTAGAACGTCCCTTTTAGGAGGGAACTGAGTTTAAGTTGTTAGGAAACAGGCAAGCAGCCGCATTAAATTCAAAAGTGTTCCTCCATCTGTTATGGGTCCTCATGTCCTGTAAATATGTCCCATATCTCCATAACTTGTTATCTTTTTAAAAATGTCTTCACATCACATCTTATAAGCCATGACTTCTATACATCACACTGCAATGTTCCCTCTTAAATACTGATTTATGGATTTTCACAGAGCCAGCATTACATCATATTTGCTGACCCAAGCATCTGTGTTATCCTTACCTTAATGAAGGCACATCCATTTCCATTGTCAGTAATAGTAAGACCAAGTGAATCCTCTGATTTGAAAACTTCCACTTCTTTTTTTATTCCTTTCACATGAGCAAATATAAAGTCTTCAAGACCAATCTGCACTCCTAGGAGCTTGTCCATATCAATTTTGTGCGTATTCAAAGTGCAAAACATAATCTACAACAAAGGGTTTTAAAAAAAAAGAATGAAAGCAAGAAAAACACTGTGTCCCATTTTTATAAAAACTCGAAGTAAAACATTCTCTTCTGGCTGCATGGGGCAGCCTATAATATTGCTCTGTGCCAGTACTCCAAATATTTAAAGCCTGAAGCCTTCTAGAACTCATCAAGTTAGAATTTCCATCACATATAGTTAGCATAGTAAAGGCCAAATATTTATTTATATTGTTCTCCACCTGAAGCTAAGACAGGTCACACATTACTGATGACAAAACAATTAAAATATAACCCACCCAACCTCTCTCCTTCCCTCCCCCTCTCCCACCCTCGCAGAATCACATTCAGAAGAATTATGAATCAACCGCCTGGATGAAAAGGTATGTTTTAACCAGGCACCCAAAACCAAATAAAGTTGGCACCTATTCCAAAGATGGCAGAACCCTCTCATGTGCCACAAGTCCTCGCACCTATTAAAGGTATGTCAAAGGTACAACAAAAGAAATAAGCATTCTATATTCCTACTTTGCTCTACCATATTGCTTTTGAATTATCTTTATTCAAATTTAGATTACAGTATTACTAAAAGAGGCTTTCCATGGATACAGACTTGCATTTCCTATCTAGGAAGGTGAGCCTGTGGCACACACTGCTCCTGGATTATCCAGAGTTAGGCTGGCAGAACTTCTCTCGTGCTGAGGACGCACAGGTTCCACCAGCAAGCAAGGAGGCAGTGGCAGAGATGGTTACAGCTGTTATGGCAACCATGTCACCTCCATCCCAGTATCAGGGTAGCTCTCATCCTGAGACTGTGAAGAAGCAAAAGCATTCTTGCCCTACCCCTTCACAGTCACCATGGATTATGGTTCTTTTCCCCAGAAGGAGCCCTCAGAGGCAGGTCCATCACTACCAACCAAGATGGGGGAAAATCAGAGCCCCAATGGTAGTGTGATGTGAGAGCAGTCTGGCCTCTGCCCTGGTTCCCAAACTATGCTACGTGCAGCTGCATCCAATCACTGAAAGATACCTGCCCACAGGGGATTGTACATCATGTTGGAACAATACTAATGCTTGCTATGCAAAGATCCCAAGAATTACAAGAGTGGGAAAGTAATGCCATGCATGCACCAATTCAGTTTGAAATCACAAACTGGCAAACTTTGAAGCCCTGGGAGAAACCAGCTTTCTTAGATTCTGGCCAAGTTATGGTGCTCAAATGGACTAGGATCCAACAAGTTACAGAATAACTTTTGACGCCATCCCAAATACTGACTGTCCTCTCCAGTGTGCAAGGATGCTCAGCCATCTAACATGGACTTTTTTGGAAGCTTCATCACAAAGGCCCTGGTCACACAAGTCTAACACAAGACAGCCTATTTATTCATTATAATTGATGTCGTAACAGTGCTGGTCACAAATAGGTCGTCCTTAGGCAGTCCCCACCTAGGGCTGCATGGCTCACACCTTTCTGAGTGATCGACCTGAGCCTTATATACAGAACTCTGGGCTCTCCACCCCTTTTGCTGCATCAAAGCTAACTCCTTTCTTATTGGGTGCCATTCTGTCACTCAAGGGAAGTGAGGATATATGTTTGCAGTTCTTTTTTAAGCCTGCTTCTCCACCGCCAGACCTCTCTTCACTTTTTATGTGCTTTTCTCCATGCAATTAATTTTTTAAAAAATAATAAACTTGCATAAAACTTGCAATAAACTGGGGAGAGAAGGGGAGGCGCCTCATGAACTCCACGTGTGCCAATTGGCCAAAGGAAAGACTGGACCCCCACCCACCACAGCACAATTCAGCCTCCTTTAGCCCATCCTCCTGCTCACAATTTGAGGAAGCGAAGGCAGCCTGGAATGCCAGGGTGGGCTGAGATCTTGTCAGTCCTGTAAAAAGGATGACTACACTTAAGACTATCTAATGGGGCTAGTCTGGCTTGGAAAACAACTTAAATAAAAATGTGAAATAACATGAAAACGACCTGAGATCATTATAAACTACTTGTGTGACCTGGGCCAAGAGGAACTCTCATTGTTAAGAAGTTCTTCCCATTTGGCACTTCTCTTAAAATGACTGAACAAGAGGGCAGTGTCATACAAACCCTGCACCCTGATTGTCCACCGGGTGATTATGATGATAATGCATTTGTATCTTGCCCATCGCCCAAAGATCCCAAGGTAGATCACAACAATTCAAAGAGACGTTAAGGGACCATGCAGATTCTACCATAGTTTGTGCTTTCTCCTGCGCGTGACCTTTAACAATTCCTCATACATCAGCTGGTCCAAACTGGCAGCAAAGTAGCAACAACAATTGCTGAATGGCTTCCAGCATTCATACAACACTTACTGATTTTGCATGACAGACTTTTAGAACACAGCTGCCTTACAGCAGTCATCAGGACATGAACAGATTTTTCCAGCACATTTGGGCACAAAAGGCCACGGGAATCTGTTGCGTGCTAGGTCTTTCCTATATTTATAAGTTGTGCTTCTTTTAGGGGAAATGTCACCACTTTAAAAAGCGAAGGCATTTCCCTGCAGCAAACAAAGAGGGGCTGCCATATTCAGGAAAGCTGTGCATGCAAAACACCTGACTGATCATCAACGAACCTGCTTCTCTTTTGTTATTTTCATACCAGTAGCATGTACCTGGATGAATAATGCACCAGATGTCAACACAGCAAGAACACGTCAGGAGGATGCTAGAGCTTTTAAGAAAGTGTGGGTGCTCCCACACCTGCTTAAATCTGGCATTTTCTCTAGATATACCAGCAGCCTGAAACACAGTCTGGCCGCTGGCAGCCTGGATTCTGACAGGATAACTGCATTTTAACAGCAGCTGGTAAGCCCTTTAGGCTTTCAGTTTGGTCTAGTGGTTAGGGAGCCAGACTCTTATCTGGGAATACCAGATTCAGGCCCCAACAAGGCATTATGACATCATATGCAGATACAAAGTTAAGCAAGGGTTTGCAGTACTGGTCTGGTGTGACATGACAAGAAGCAAGTTCCCCCATTGTCTCTTGCCACCTGGAAACAGCCTAAAATGTGATTCTGGCATTCAGAAATGTGACCTGAACATAACTCCCTAGCTTATGATGCTTAACAGCATTAATTAAATAATCATTTACATTCCCCATTCTTTTGTATAAAATCAAAAACATTTCCCCTATATATATTTTTTTGAAACACTGACCTTGTCAACATGCCGCTATAATCTCATAACTAGTTTCACACTTTTGACTAGATAAAACTGGCAACAGAAAAGAAATGTGATCTTTGGAAACATGAGACAACTTCACCCTATTTAGAACTGTGACTGGGCAGCACATAACAAACTGCAGACTCCGCATGTTTTATGCTGTCTCTAAAAAGAGCGTCAGTGAAACCAGGCCTTTGATCATTCATTTCATTTTGCATTTTCCAAGAGAGAATCCTTTTTAACGCTAGTTTGGTCAGAATAAAACAATATTCTCTTACAAAAATACTTCAAGATCCTCTCTCTTACACACACATACACAGAGAGAAAGAAGTAAAAGTGAAACATCCTCTCTGACTTTCTCCTAAATTAGCTATCTCAGAGTGTTCAATGAATGTAATAATTTTTAAAAGCTTTTTGGTTGATTGTGTTATAGGTTTGATTTTAAGGACTTGCAGCTTTAAAAGCAGTAAATAAAATAGATAGCTTCCATTTTCTGGCCTTCTGATCTCCCCCTAACTTCTGTAATGAAAAGAAACACCATTTCAAACAGAACATTTGTTTCCATTTGAACACGGAGGCTGGGAAGGATGAGTGGTAACTACAGACATCAAAAATACTATCACTCTTTCCCCAAACCCAAAGACCCTTTGCTCTTTTTTTTTTTAAATCATTCTAAGGGAGATCCTGTGAATGTGTATTTTCCACAAGTACATAGTACTTTAACATCATTTCTTCAAAAAGAAGCAGCTTTTCTATACCAAGATGCCCTATGGTCTATGTGTCACAAAGCTACAATGGATACAGGATGGATTCTAAACACGTCATAAGTCCAGATTTTAGACATAATTTATAACGAGGTTGCAGTAAATGCAAGCTATTTCTATAGTATGCAGACTGGGATCAAGCAACACATACAAACGCGTTTCAGAATGCAATATACCATTTAGTATTTCTCCTCCTTTACATTCCACAGAATCCCAAGCAGCGAACATGAGCCTAAAATTCTAGGAAATTTCCCATTCACACACTGACTCGATCCAGACTTGAAGCACAATCCAAATTTGGGATCCACAAGGCTGCTTGGGTTTGGATAGTGCAGTTCATGCTTCAAGCACCACAGATGTGAGTTTCCAATTTGCCTTGATCTTCCATGCCCTGGCAAGGGACAATAGCTACAGAGATATGTGAATCCTGAGTATATCAGTTCTGTGAGATCAAAAATCTGCCCTTATTTAAATCCTGTTCAAGCTACAGGATGCTGGCAATACTTCCTAGTAGAGGGATGTCTACGCTATGGCAGGTAAAAAAAGTTTAATTTTTTTCAGTGGGTGGCTCCCACAAAAGTGTTTGGAACAACTGACTCTTATGAATTAAAAAAGTGACATCTTTTGATCTTGCTGTTACTTAACTTTCTTCCATGTGGTACTTTCATGTTCCATTAGATCAGTGAACATTTGAGAAAATTCATTGATTTGAAATTCAAGAGTAAGCATTAATGTTTACTGTTTATTAACAGAATCTGTAATTTAACTCAAGAAATATGCAGTAATGGAACTCATTAAACAATACCATGCACTTAAACACAATATGAAGTGAAAACTATGTGAAGCTTTTGCTTTTTAAAAGCAATAAAGGGAGTTCCAATGAACTAAAGCACAGCAAAAATAGCAAAAAAAAGCTGAACATAAACCATAAAGTACACGCAGTGAATAATAACAAAACAAAGATTCTCTCAAGTTTGCCAAACCCATACAACATGGGGCTTTATACTCCAGTTTTCTGAAATAGGTTTGGGACTATATAGAAAGGGAGTTGACCTACAATGACATTACATGCTTCATGTAAAGAAAGGAAGGACCATTATGTATAAGGCAATTTATCAAACAGTCTTTTTTTTTGTTTCATACCAAACTCAGGATTTTTTTAGAAAGATTTTAATGTCAAAATTCCAGAGTTTCATTCTTCAGATGCTAAGGTAGTTGTCTCTTAACAGAAAGCAAACAAAGATCTTTCCAGTTCACTTCCTCTAGTCATCTATTCCCTCTTTACATGCATTATTAAACTGGCATGGAATGGGACACACACCTGCCATGCCTCAAAAAGGAATTTTTGCTGACTTGACATTGTTGCCTCCTTCATTTTTGCTTCTGAATACAGCCTTCAAAAAGGATGCCATCTGCAAAAAGGGTTCAACTAATCTGAATATGCGAGTACTAGAACTGCAAAAAAAAACAACAACAACCAGAAAGATGACTACAGTGCCTGACAGAAATTCTGTCGCTTATCCATGTTGTTGAAACCAAAGCTTATAACCTGACTTAAAATTCATCCAAAATCTGACCTTTCTGTGTTCATTAAATGATCAATATTTCAGCAGTGAAGCAAATTTATTTTCTTTTTAAAAACCTCATTTGGGAGGGTTTCAGCTTTCATGTGAGTCATTTCTAAAACCAATGGATGAATTTTAAGTCAGGTTATAAGCTTTGGTTTCAACAACATGAATAAGCGACAGAACTTCTGTCAGGCACTGTATAATGAAAAGCACACAATCCTTAAAGGTATACAGTCTAAAAGTGATTTACCAGCAATCCGGGAATGGCTTACTATCTAAAAAAAGAAGAAAGTCTTGGATTTATTCTGAATTCAAATGAAGGTTGCATCCAGACAGGTTTTAAACTCTGTGGGTACTGCAGAGCAGCTTTCAACCTGCCAGATGCTCCACAGTATCTGCTCATTAAATCTCATGGCTCTGAAGTAAAAACAAACAAACCTGTATTTACTTGAGTATCAGCTGCTAAGTATTCCTTTCCTCTGCATTTTCCCAGGTGTTTGGGCAAACTGTGCAAGAGTTCATCATCACCCAGGAAACAGAAGACCAACCACAGAAGAAGGGGCTGACCATGCTGCATTGGAGTATTGAAGACTATGAGGACAATCTATTTTCCCTGTGGTGCAACTCTATTAGGAAGAAGAAGAGTTGGCTTTTCTACCCCGCTTTTCTCACCCATTTAAGGGGACTCAAACCTTTTCTATTCTTCTCCCCACAACAGGACACCCTGTGAGGTAGGTGGGGCTGTGACAGCTCAGAAGAAAGCTATGAGTACCCCAAGGTCACCCAGCTGGCTTTATGGGGGAGGGTGGAATCAAACCTGGTGTTCCCAGATAAGAGTCTAGATAACCACTAGACCAAACTGACTCACATAATCTTTGCATTTTTAACTTGCTGTCTGGAGGTACCTTAAGCTTTAGCGAACCAAGAATGTAAGTCCTTACCAGTCACCGGCAGTGTGATACTACACCACTGAAAGAGTTCATTCTAAACCAAAAAAAATTTGCATTCCTTACACCTGAGTAGTGAAGGAATCCTTTCATAAATCAGCTTTGTTTTCAGCCAGCTACTATTGCCTTTTAACTAAGTAGTACAACAAGAGAAAGTCTATCTATACACAAGAACCTTGCCACTGCCTCTTGCTGTGTCCTGCCAGAGACACACTGCAGAGCCAGCTTACCTACAGGTCTAGCAAAGGGCTTATAATATCTCCTCCCTGGGGACTTCCAGGAATTTACCAGATACCTGGCTCTTTCATTTCTCTTTTGTGTACCTAGGCAGCTAGCTGAGGTCCCTAATCAGGCGACACTATACATGCCTCACTAGATGTATAGGGAGGCCAAGCTATTACAGTTATAAGAGGGGTGGCAGTTCAAGTGAGGGCCTTTTCGGTAAGGTCGCTAGTTTGTGAAGTAGACTTCTTCTAGAAGTTCATCAGGTAACAATGATGTAAACGTCTAAGCATTTGGTTGTTAGTTTCTGTTCTACCATTCTGTTGCTGTACTATATAGTTTTACCATTTTAACTGATAAAGTTGTAAACTGCCCTGAAATTATAAAAATGTAAATATATAAATTAGATTTTTCTTTCCAAAGACATTAAATTTCAGCCTTTAAATAAAACAAACTGATGATAAAATACCATATAGTATGAGACTCTATTTGTGGTAAAATCAGAAATAAATCTCATGAAATATGAAAAGAGAATCAGCAGAGAAAGAGAGAGGGGAAATAGGCACAACTTCAATGAGAAATAGAGAGGACGAGGACTGACATGGATGGAATGGAAACAATACTACTTAATTATCTAATGGAACTAACTGGGTAGATAGTTTTCCACAGTATGACCACTCTCACCTTTGTAAAGTGTTGGTGACATGTCAGTAAGTGAAGTAATCGCCACAATCACTACCCCTTTCTTGTGTACGACAGGAACCAAACGCCAGTAATTTGTAGTTTGGTTACTTTTTAAAAAGCAAAAGCAAAGGTGTAAGTACAAGCCACTGTCTTTTAAAGACAAAGCAAACAGATTTACAAACTAATGTTTGCTGTAACAGTAGCATTTCAAAAAAGTGAATGTATTTATTTTGCAGGAACCTGACTGGGAACAGCATTCAAAAGACCCTATCTGAGCTAATTTTATATATTTAGTAATGATGCTGATAAATCAACAGAGTAAAGTGCAAATGATAATTCTACAGTTTTAAAAATCATAATTTTTACTTCTTTCTCAACGTTATGCTATTAATAGGAAACTAATGTTACAAATTTGCATTTCACTTATATGTGATTTGATACAAATTCTGTTATATCGCAAGTCAGAGCTCCTGTATGATAAGATCTGAATGTAGCCTGAACTTTCTAGTATGTATCTCGGGACTCAGAAGAAAACATACATGAAAATCTCATGTATGTTTTTGATTAAATAACCTGTACTTGCTTCAGTAAGGAAACATCTTCTAGGATGAATTAGGTATGTAAAAGTAAAAATATAAACACTGCGTTTGGTAATAATACTTCATTACATTTTTAACAATGTTTCAAAATATTATATTTCTGTGGAAATAAGCTGCTCATAAACAGAATGTATTACATTACAGTAAGACCAGAACGAAACATGCCATAGGAAGATTTTGGAAGCTATTTATATAGAAAAGAAGAAACCTTGGATGAACAAGGAAGAAAAGTCAGAAATCCTACAGTCTTTTTTAAAAATACCTGTGCTTATGAATGGGATGCAACCTAAACAAACCTTTCTAGCAATATGGCAGCTACTGATGTCCTTCTTGCCCAGTGCATAAAATAGCATGCTACTACTAACTGATCGTATATTATCAATCTCACTAGGGTAGCAAGTTATAGAATAATGGGAATATGATCAAAGCCAATATTTTCTTATTATAATAGACCAGAGCAGAAGTTCTATTCCAGTTTCTTCTAAGAATTTTTCTCCCATGTTTATAATGCTTATAATGCTTATTATGTTTATTATTTTTAGAATATAACTGCTTTAAGTATTAAATGAAAGTAAGACCTGTGAGCTTGAATAAAGGTACTGAACTAGCTCTCAGTCAAGAGCACGACACACAATCTTGCCTGAGGGGAGTGAAGAACAGCCAACAGGCTGAGTTGCTCTGCAATGTTGCTGCCAGCAGTGGCCCCTCACCCACCTGCTACAAGAAAGCTATAAAACATTTTGCGTGATGAGAGTGGAGAAGGAGGAAGCATTGCTGGGAATGGCACCAGAAGTGATGTACCATGGAAAGGGCCCTCCTGGAAACACTAAGGGCCAGGAATGCATGTTCCCAGCCTTTGAAGACTGGACTGAGGTAGTAAAGACCATCCAAAACGCAGACAGTTCTATCCCGCTCCACATAGAATAGGACAGGTTGTGCATTGTGTGCCAGGGCACTCCACATTGGCCCAAAAGGGGAGAAAGGGCCTTAATTAGGTCTGATTAGTATTCATATGAGAAGCCACCTTGGAAAAACCACACACTCTTCAGAAATTAAAAATTATCCTGCGAGAAGGCAATAGCATACAACTTGTTTACACATACCAAAACATTAATTCCCTTTATCTTTTCATTCTCAATCAGGTGACCCTTATTTAACAATAGCTGAGACTTATCCAAGTATACAAAATGAAGCAAATCAATGTAGATTTGTTCACACTTGCATCCGACAAAATAACTGCTGAAGAAATAAACATACTTTATTTTGTTCTGTGTATATAGTATACAATATACAACCAGAATTAATTTTATGCAATGGTAAAGTTCATGGATTCAACTAATGCCTGAAATGAGCTTAAATACATAATTAAATTAACTAGGTTTAAAAGAGCCTATTGCAGGGTAAGGGGACAGCTAAATTACTAAATTACTGAAATGACAAACACCTGGGCAAGCAGTTTGCTTAAACACAGTTAGCTTCAAAACACTTTCCAGGCAATGTCCACTTCGACTTGCTGTGTGTGTAATTTTCTGCACTGGAGCCTCACTATTAAGTTATGTCAAGCCCACTTCTTGTTTAGCAGGCTCTCCACCCTTTTCTATGCCCGCACATCAGCTGTTCCTCAAGAGTGCCAGAAGCAAAACTCTTCTTTCTTTCAAACATTCACAATAAAAAGAGGCCCCATAGTAGGACATAAAATATTAAGTCAGCATAAGTAAACCTTTAATTTCATCATTAGCTGCAGAGGGTTGCCACAACCTTTTCTACAGTACCACCCCATCTTTGGAATAGCCTCCCAGTGGATATATGGTCTTTGGCACTTGCCAGGGAGGGAGATGCATATTTGTTATTGGCTGTGACCCCCCCCCCCGGGAACTTTGGCTGAAAGAGGGGATACAAATGTAATAAAATAAGGGACAGTATTTGCCTGATCCATTTGTGTTAAGTACAAGAATTCTGTTGTTGATTTATTCTCTCTTCTTGCTGCCTGAGAGGTAGCTAAGAAAATTCATTTCTGGAAACACACAGTTTGACCAACACAGCCCGTTTTCTATAATTTCTGTTCTCTTCAGCCCTACCAACACCACCTGGACCCAATACAGGGAGTAGGGAAGGAGACACGTGCAAAGTTGGCTACGGAACTCGAAGAGCAAGAAGAGAGCAGGCCGAGGCTGCCAAGGGGCACTCCACTGAAGGAGGGATAGAAAACCTATCTCAAAACATACCGACACTGCTCTACAGCATGCCCTAGTGTGCTCAGCACAAGCACCATTCCATCTTCTAGACACATTCCTACCACATCCATCTAGAGGGCCATTAAAGTACTAAAAGCAGTAATAAAGAATCCCTCTGTGTGAGAGATCTCAGGACCATGCCTGGTGTGAAATAACTTTTGTAATTCTTTGCCACTGAGAAAAAACTTCAGGGTCTTTCAAAGGCCTTGTTGTTCTTCAAGATAATAAAGAAGTGATACTATTGTGGCAAGCTGCAAAGCCAAGGTAAAATGATCCGATTAGCTAGGAGTATAATTACATGTGTTCAGGCTTGCTTCTTTTTCAATGCTCAAAGCCACACAACAATTCAAGCAACCAGCACAAACGAAGTTAAATATTGATTTTGCTTTAAATTTACAATCAGTTTTAGAAAATACAATGGAATTCATTCGGTCCAAGATGTTTGATATCAAGAGCATAAACCTTCTCTCTTCAGGAACAACAGCTGAAGGGGGCTCTGTAAGTGCTAGATAGTCTTCTCACCCTGTCTCAAGGAGCAGATTATAAATCATATCACATACTACTAATATATTTGCAACCAAAAAGACCAAGGTTATTTAAAGTTTTCTCTTCTTTAAGTGCATACGTAACAACTGGGTCTGTCTCTGAACAAGGATCAAAACTTTATGACAAAAAGAACTAAATCTCAGGATAAATGCACAGTGTTAATACAGTAGAAAATACTTATTCCAGTTGTCCATTGGATTCCAATTCCAATTCTCATTCTATCATGGATATATTTGGCAAGAGGAATGGAAAACACAGGCCCACTACTTTGGGACACTCCTTCCTTCCACAAGGTGCAAACACACAGAAGCAGAAAAGAAACCTTACTTCTATTCAGACTGAATAAAAGACAACTCTCCATGTGAGCCTGTCCAACAAGATGGTGACCCTGTATTTCTGTGGTGTTGATGTCTGGGCCCACAAGCAATGGAGGAGTCCCAAAATTGAAATCCTGTGTTTGCTCTCCACAAATTGCACTGGCCTTCTAAGGATCAAAGCAGCTTGAGCCCACTAAAGAGGGGTTCCCATCTGACCCCACCTACCCTATAATCCTAATGAGTCCAACAATATCTGGAGGGTGACAGATTGCTCCAGACTGCCTTAAAGCTAACTGTAAGTAGAACAGGAAAGGGAGAATGGAAGCCACACCCTCAAAGCACTTAGAAATCTAGCTGAATTCAGCAAACTTTGCTTCTAACTAGACATACCCAGGACGGCATGGGAGAGCTTCTCACTTAACCTGCTGCCGCCATCCTAGATCTCCTCTGTGGACCTTACTACTGCTGTGAAGTTTAGCCACTGAAGCCATCAGAAGACAAAAATTACAGTAAGCAAATCTATGACCCAGCATTTCTATTTCCTCTTACTTCCATCATAGAACCCAAAGAGGCTTCCACGAAAAATGTCTCATCTTTCAGAGCCAGTACAATACTTATTAACACTTTCCAGGGAAAAAAAGCACTCTCTAATCAAACTATTCTGGCAATTAACTCTGCAGCGAAGAGATAATAAAATTAAAAGCAGATACAGTGTCGAGGGCAACCTTGTGAGAACTAAGGCCCTTTCAGCACGGGCCTTATTCCAGATTACATCCTGGATTAGGTACCTGCCATTCACATACTGGTGGAGGCCTGCGTAGTTTGCACCACCATGCGGACGGGAAGTTTCTATTCCAGAATATAAACTGGAATAAAGGCCCAGTGCAGAAAGGGCCTAAGATTCCTTGCTTAAAATGAAAGGGGACGAGGGCAAAAGGAGAATCTTAACAGGTATGGGATGCATTCCTTCATCAAGGGAGAAAAGCCTGGCCCTATAAGGGAACAAAACTTCGAGACAGACTCGACCTGTGGTCACACTTAAGATTTAATCCAGCTTCAGTCCACTTTCAGAGTGAGAGAATACGCCAGCAAACGACAAGCCGCTTCCTTTCAGTGTTTAATAACTCAGAAAATCCACCTTGGGGATAGATAAGGTGGAAAGAAAATGACTGGTTGCTTTGCTGATGGGCTCTCGCTCTGAAGGTGGACCGAAGCCGGATTAAACCTGAGGTGTGACCCACAGCCCCGGCTCTGAACTTTTCTCAACGACGTCTCCCTACCGACAGACCTTTGCGCCGTACGCGCCCCAAGGAAGGCCCGCTTTCCCCTCGTCCTGCACGCCCGGTCCCTAACAGAAGTCCGAAGGCAGCCCAGTCCCAACGAGGGGCACCGCCCGGGGCACCCCAAGCTCTCCGACGGCACGTACCTCGGAGGGCGCGATGCGGAAGGCCTCGGCGATCTTGGCGTAGAGCTCCCGCACGCTGGCGAAGCCCTCCACGCGCCCCGTGGGGCTGCCGTGCGCCAGCTGCGCGTGGAAGACCAGCCGCACGGGGCCCTGCCTCGCCGGCGCGGCCGCCGTGCCGGCCCGAGCCCCGACCGCCTCCTCGTCGTCGTCGCCGCTTCCTCTCCCTCGCGCCGGCGGCGCCTCGCCCTCCACGAGCGTCGAAGTGTCTTTGGACTTGCCCCGCTTCTTCTTCCCCCGCAGGCCCAGAGGCATCTTCCCCCACCCCACCCGCAGAACGGACGGCGCGGGGCCCGACGAAACCACCACCTGCTGCTGCTGCTGCCGCCGCCGCGGCTCTTCCAGCCTGGACTCTGCCCTGCCGCCTCTCTCAGGCTATGCGCTCATCGCCCCGGACTCTCCCCCCCCCCGCCCAGCGGCCAGGTGATGGCATCGAAGAGCCAATAGCCAGAGGCGCTCGCCGCCTAGCAACGACGCCGAAGTCCGACTCCGGCTTGCACGCAAGCGGACCGCTCTTTCCCGCCAAAAGAAGGGGCGTCGGCGGCGTCGGCGGCAGGTGTGTCGCGTGCGCTTTTGCGCTCGTACTGACTGCGGCGACGTCCGAAGCGGGATTCGTTCAAGCGTTCCGTCGATTCCGCGTTCAGTGTGGAACTGAGAAGGAATTCGGGAGCGGGATCCCACCTCGTGCTCTAAAATCCCCCTTCCTCCAGGGGAGATGCTTATAATGATGCACGTATAGGGAAGTCATGTAATCAGTTTGGTAAAGAGACACCACCGCGAAACAAGCCCCCAAAAAGTTACAGGTTGTTTCCTAGGGAATAAACTGGATTTAGTAACTCGAGGACGAAGCCACAGCTGAGCAGGGAACAAAGGTGGGTAACAGAAGGCGACCCCCGACCTTTGGTCCATGTGGTTAGGGAGCCGGACTCTTATCTGGGAATACCGCGTTCGATTCCGCCCTCCCCCATGAAGCCAGCTGGGTGACCTTGGGCTAGTCACAGCTCTTTTCCGAGCTCTCACAGCCCCACCCACATCACAGGGTGTTGTGTCGTGGGGAGAAGAACAGGTGGTGTGTCAGCCGCTTTGAGTCCCCTTAAATGGGTGAGAAAAGCAGGGTAGAAAAGCCAGCTCCTCCTCTTCTTTTTCTCCTTCTGTTTGCTTTGACAGACGCCCAGGGGAGCCTGTGTTGGATGCCGTGAAAAAACCTTTTCTTTGAAGCAAGGGGTGCTAAAAGACAAAGCCAGTCAACCGTCTTTCCATCAGCACTTTTAAGTTTTGGCTCATTTCAGGACAGAGCGGGGAAACCGACCCTTTCTATCTGGGCTGTGGTCACACGCAATGTTTAATCCAGCTTCGGTCCACTTTCAGAGTGAGACAATACACCAGCCAAGCGAAAGCTGCGAAAATCCACCTGTGAGACAGAAAATGTGGAAAGAAAATTACTGATGTGTTCTCTCCCTCTGAAGATGGATTAAACCCTAAGTGTGACCGCAGCCCTGGAGACACTCAACTGTGAAGAAAGGAGCGTACTTTCCGGCTCGGAAGCCCAGAGCATGGCAAGTAGAAAAAAAGCAGACCGGGAGTGGACGCGGCTCCATTGCGTGGCCTTTCTGGGGGGGGGGTCCTACATGGGGGGGGCTTCTGCACAGAGTCCAAGCGCCGCCACCTTCTGTGTTCGGCCGGCCTAATCCGAGCCGGGACTGCGGGGGCGCGCAGAGCGCAGAGGGCGTTGTGGGGGCTGCAGGGGGGCACCAGGAGCGAGGCGCACGTGGGGTCGCGGGGGCTGGGGTCACGAGCACGCGCAGGAGGTTCGGGGGATTGGGGTTTCAGATGGGCGCGGGACACTCCAAGCCCTCGTTCTCCGCTAGAAGTGCAGTTCAAGGGGGAGCCCCCTTTTGCCCCCAGCCTCCCGCGGTAGCGCGAGGAGGTCTCCGGCCCCGCTTGCGGTCCTGCTCTCTCCCTTTGCAAACTTTTCCGACGGTGTGACGGGACCTCGCTGTAGCGCTGCTTCCAGGAGCCCATTGCCGGCGAGAAAGCTTGATCCCTAGGAAGAAGTCCTGGGGGGGGGGGCATCCTAAGTTGAACAGCAGGCGACCTGAGGCAGAGCGATCGCGCTTCGCTACAGTTGAGTCAGGCAGCAGGCAAAGCCCAGGGCAGCAGCGGCGCCGCGGCGGCTCCTAAGTCACCTGTTGTGTTCCGCCTTCCTGAGTCTTGGGCCACAAGCCAGGGGTCCAAGGGGCTCGTGACGAGGGACGGCCCTGACTTTCAGCAAGGCATGCAAACAGAACAGCTTCCTAGTTAATCAGAAATTGTCTGGAGAGAGAAGCATAAATATAAAACCAGAGTGGAAGAGACTGTAAAGTTGTCTACTTAGGTGAGGTTACATTCTTGTGGGTTCAGGAGGATCACAATGGGTTGCAATGCCCTGGAAGGGAGAGGTGTGTGACTTGGGGGTACTCCAGGACTCCAGGCTGACACTTGAAGCTCAGGTGGGGTGCGTCTTCATGGCATAGTTATCTCGAATTCAAAACGTTTTGAG
>MTQE01001134.1:43042093-43061911 GCA_014337955.1 Aspidoscelis marmoratus | reverse complement strand
GGTAACCTCTAGATTGGACTACTGTAACACATTCTACATGGGGCTGCCCTGATGGTCCAGATATTGCAGCTAGTGCAAAATGCAGCACTAGAGTGTTGACAGGAACAGCTAGCCAGAAGCACATCATGCCAGTTTTAAAAGGGCTACATTGGCTGCCAATTTACTGCCAAGCCCAATTCAAGGTACTGATTCTAACTTATAAGGCCCTAAATGACTTTGTCCCCAAATATCTAAAGGAACGCCTTCTCCCATATCAACCTGCCCATGCCTTAAGATCAAGTGGTGAGGCCCTCCTGGTCATCCCACCACCTTCAATAGTGAGGCTGGAGGGCACCCAGGAGAGAGCCTTTTCAGTGATGCCCCCCAGACTATTAAATAGTCTCCCCCGTGAAGTGCGTCATGCCCCTTCCTTGCATATATTTAGGAAGGCAGTTCAGGTACCATCATTTTAAACATGCTGTGTATTGTTTTAGATCTGTTGATTTTTAAAAAAATATATATTGTTTTTAATCTGTTTTAATGGTTGTTACCCACCCAGATATGGGGCGGGATAAAAATGTAATAAATAAATAATGTATACATCCAATTAAACAGGTCACATTGAAATGGTTCTTTATTTAAGGATATGTTCAGTTCTTCCTGTTGCCTCTCACCTTCCACTGAGATTCTTTGACATTGCTATTTCTGCTGCAGTTAACTACTTGGTAAATACATCATCTTATCTACATTTTATTTCTATGACACCACCCATTCCAGTCTTTATTCTTCAGTTTGACAAAACTTAAATCACTTTTCTACGGTCCACACCCTAATCACTTTCACATACACTTTTCTATACTCAAACTCTACAGGATATTTACTCTCTTTTCAACAGCCTCACTCTGCCAAGTGTTCTGGGTTAGAGCACCTTTTTAATCCAGATAGGATATTTTATAAAACTGTGAAGCTTGTAAAAAAAGAAAAACTATTGCTTTGCTATGGGATTAAAAAAGCATAGCATCAATTAACATAGAAGTTATAACTAAAAACATTTAATGTCAAAATCCACCTATAGAAATGAAGATAATTTGGGCAAGTTGTTTTTCTGACTATGGGTGTTTTTCCACTGTCACTAGAAGCACCCATTAAGTACCCATTAATGGGTATTTAATGGCATTTTTGTACCCATTAATGGGCACTTAATGGGTACTTCTAGTCAGTGGAAAAATACCCTATATTTACCCAAATATCCTAAGGTTTCAGGGCAGATTGCACTAAAAGGAAGGAAGGAAAGAAAGAAAGAAAGAAAGAAAGAAAGAAAGAAAGAAAGAAAGAAAGAAAGAAAGAAAGAAAGAAAGAAAGAAAGAAAGAAAGAAAGAAAGAAAGAAAGAAAGAAAGAAAGAAAGAAAATTTAATCTATGAAGGGGGGAACCAAAGATCTGTGTAAAGAAGTGAATCAGTACCAGACTTCTAAATATTTGCAGGATGGTGCTTGACACATTAGGAAAGCTCATTGTCTGGGGGTTATCACAGAAATGTCCCTCACACAAGATTCCATGCTTCCAGCAGTTAAGAGTGGTTGCACTACTATGTGGTCTCTTTAAAAGCTGTGGAGTGATCAAGGAGGACCTACAGAGTCACTCAATATGAAGAAAACACAAGTGAGGAAAATCAGAAGATGAAGTGTCAAGTATAAAAAAAGAACAATACTAGCAAAGTGTAGGAGAAAAAGCAATTAACCCGGCAAATAATTAATAAAAAAGTTTTCATCTTCACCCATGGGTTGCAGGCATGCAATCCAACCTTTTTTCTGTATATATTAATTTTGGTGATGAGAGTATTTGCAATTGAATAAATATTGTACTACCTAATGGAAAATGAAATTGGAAAACAAGTAATTCAGCCAATAGCTCATGGAAAGGTTCCCAGAGAAACTGGAAAGCAGCTTTTTAAAAACAAATCTAGATCTTGAAATGATATTGAAGGAGACCTCTCTTAGCCATTGGAAGACCTCAAAGCTGTTTGAAAACCCACAATGGCACCTGATATTAAGACCAGAACAGAAAATACTTTAAGCAAATAAAATGCAAAAAATCACTTTTAAATTTACTTAAATAAATTATTTATACTGACTGTTCATGACATTGCTATAAATGATGCTAAAGGTCAATAAGAATGTCTTTATAACTTCCAACCTTTTGTATGTTATTACTTTAATGACATTAACTTGGAAGCAAGCCTTGAATTTTCTGGGTAGTTTTCAGACCAACATTTGCTATATGCCAGATCCTATGATAATGATGACTGATTACACAATATTTGGCCATTATCATGCAGGGCACTTTCAACAGTACATTACAGAGCATACAATTCAGTACTTGGAACAGAGAACATACCAGAGGAGGCAGAAATGAGCTTTCAGTTTCACATCATAAGGTGGGAAAATAGAGCAGCACAACACAATTGAAACTTTACATTTTGTTTAGCCCTTCCATATCTAGTAGGCACCGTAGTGGACAGAACTGGTAGTAGGCACCCTTAACCACAAATGGCACTTGAGTCAACAATGACTCAAGAAGCCTATTCAGTGCTTCACCCCTGGTCCTTCTGAGTGAAAGAGACCTCATCTAGGACAGGCAAGTTCACTAACTCCTAAACTCAAAAACCACTTTTCCACAGAGTCTCTGTCTCGTTCAGACAATCTCAACATGTATCACACACTGTCTGAACAAAGCCATTACACATTCAGGAAGCATGGTTCAAAGCAATCAACTGAGTCAGGGACTCCCCTGCTTTTTCTCCCCTAAAGATCTTGGGTGTTTTTCCACTGGCAGTAAGTACCCATTTGGCTGAGAGCCAGAAGACCCCATTTCCACTACAGACCCCATTAGGGACACATCTGTTTCCACGACACCTAGGGAAATCCGGATCGTATGGGTCTTTCATTTCGTGTAGACCCCATTCAAGGGGATCTACAATGGGGTCTTATCCATAAAATCCAGATTATAGGGAGCCTGCTTCCATTGCAATTGGGCAATGGGGTCTAGAGGAGGCTCGGGGGAGGCTCAAAACTCCGAAGTTGCCTTCGGAGATTAGCAAACGCTCCAAAGTCCCTCCGAAGTCATTCCGAAGTTGCCTTTGGAGATTAGCAAATGCTCCAAAGGGGTTTTTCTGCAGAGCCTGTGCTAATCTCCAAAGGCAACTTCGGAATGACTTCGGAGGGACTTTGGAGCGTTTGCTAATCTCCGAACTAATGTCCAAAGGCAACTTCGGAATGACTTCGGAGGGACTTTGGAGCGTTTGCTAATCTCCGAAGGCAACTTCGGAAATTGCACCCCCTGTCCCCCAAAACACCTGGGATGACAGGCAGAGCCTTGCGAGTAGATCCAGATTTGCAAATGGGTGCTCCGGTGTTTCCACAGCAGGCACCCATTGCTGTTTGGTGCTAAACCACTCATGGAAACACATTGGGTACTTCCCTTAATCCGGATCTACTAGATCCAGATTAAGGGAAGTACCCATTCCTTAGATCCGGATCTTCTTGGATCCAGATTAAAGGAGCACAGTGGAAAAACACCTCTTATGGCATCAGTTCCTCCTTCCAGCTTTCTCTTTTTCTATGGATGAAAGCGACTCTCTCATTGTGCTAAAAACTATATGTCTAGCTTTTTTTCTTAAAACTGAACTTTTACAGAACTGTAGTACAAAGTCCTTTTCTGTGCTAGGCCTTATTCCAAATTATTTCCTGGAATGGGGCCTGTCATCACCTGTACTAGCATGCAGACTGCAGGCACCTATTCCTGGATATAATTCAGAATAAGGCCCAGTGCAAAAAGGGCCCAACATGGCTAACAGAACCATGGCTCTTTAGATTCCACAAATGACCTCTTATTAGCTCAACATGCCCCTTTTCAGTTTTATCTGCAGTTTTGAGACCTTTAGGGATTCTGCTTATAATCCCTCTACATGTAGATTGTCCCTTCCAATGGAGTAATAAACCATCAGAGCTACTGTACTTCATCAGTGTGCCATGAAACACAAGAAAGTGGCTTTGTGTCCATCTGCTTATTATCAAACGACAGCAGGAAAATACATGACTTGGTTGTCTCTAACTGTTGTTCCTAAAAGTTGGGGCTAGAATCCCAACTTCCTTTGTCACTTTTCCTCAGGACACCACTGATAAATGTCTCTCCACTTGTCCTCAGTACCACCCTTCCCATCCCACACGTCAAATTAATGTGCATCAGAGGTTTCAGCACAATTTGCAAATAGCATTTGATGAATACTATTTGTGAAATATTTGTATAGCATTCAAAAGGGACTGACTACAGCTCAGTCAGAGAGCAAACTGCCTGGAAAGCAAGTGTTACTTTTTGGTGTCTGCCTCATAGGTAGGAGTAGAGCAGTTGCAGTGCCACAGCCAGACCTGAAGCTAGACTGAAATTGGCTTAGATGATGTTTCACTCAAATAAGCTTGCAGTTGTATCACTACCACCTTGTCAAGCACCTTACATAAAAAAGAGACATTGGCAACAAAATTACACTTCTGGGTCCAGAGAGGCCTTCTTGAGGAGTAGCTGCACAAGTGTTTCCTTAAGGACAGTGGCACCTCTTCCTCCTGCACCAAAGCATTTACCATTCCAGGGATCCCTTTACCTGTTCTCCTTTGGTTTGCTTTTATTAGTCATGATGTACATGGGCTGAGTAAAGAGGTGGTTCAGTGAACCCGAACAAAGAACCTGTCCATTTCACCTGACCACAACAACTGAAATGCATCCAATAAAATAGGACACCTCCACTGGATTCCTCTGAACTGTGGGATCTACTTTCATGCAAATCTGAGATATTTCTCATGAAAGTGCCTTGCAAACCTATTACTGTTGGGCTATTCTGTCTGTCCATCCCTTCCCCCCATGGTATGCTATGTTGTTTTATGCTTTGCAGTTTTATGCTTTTAATAATTGTTTTACAATGCAACCATATCATACATAATGCTAAGTTTTGGTTCCCACAAGCCATCATGTGGTCTAAAGCAGTGTTGTGCAAGTAATTGCTACGTACACAAAACCTGGGTTAAGAGAACCATCCTGTCTACTAGTGGAAATATTGTAAATGACACTGCAAAGATGAAACCCAGTCAACTGACATGATTCAATGACACCTCAGAGGCACAACCACGTTATTAAAATTTCCAGTATTGCATTAAACAAGGAAAAGTATATTTTACCAACTATGTAAAAATAAATCATGCTGCTAAAAAGTGTTATACAGAGGAAATAACATTTAACTGACCATTTTTACTAACCATGGTGTACAACTGATAAAAGCATAAGCTGTAGGAGCGCATTACCAGATTGTTCACTGCACTAAGAATTTACAAATTCAAGTGCAGACTATACGATAAATACTTAAAATTCAATTATTTTATGTAATGCTGGGAACACTGATCTACACTAAGCTTTCCCATGAATTTGTAAAGTGACGTGTTTTCAGAAACAAAATTAATGCAAGCAACTCATGAGATCTGTGTAGTACGTATACATATATAATTAAATGAACAAGTGAGTGTACCATTCACATACCTAAAACTATGAAAAAAGAGAAAAAACAAGTTAGAAACAATGTTTTAATTAAAAAAAGTATGAAATGCAATACAGACCATGAAAGGTATTTTAAGCGCATAAAGAATATGCATAAGGAAAAAGCATCTGTTTTACTTCCTCCTGTTTAGTGTTACCAAAATAAACATTCTACAGTCTTCTAGTTGGACTGCATGTATTTGTTTATAAGGTACTTTGTAAATTAAATCATATGAAAAACTGCCAATTCGTGGAAGATTTTCAAATTACTTCCCTCCCTCCCAAAGTTTATTATAACTGATTTGGGTTTAGATTTGTAGAATACGGGGTTATAATTTTCTATAGAAAACCTCACACAATTGTTATTTACATTATTAATAGGCTCAGCCATTTAGCACATTTTTTTGTAAATAATCCATTTTCAATAAACAAAATATACTACTTATAAATGTTAAAATATTGCAGCAAGTTTCAAGAGAAATTTTGAATAGATGTGAGTAGTCTTATTTTTCCATTCAAGCATATTAATTCTGCAGGTGTTTCAGAAATTACTATTTTATTTTTTCACTTCCCTGATAATTCAAGACAGGCATAGAACTTTCAGATGAACTGAACTTTACCACCTTAGTGTTCATACAACTTATAAGATAATTTACCTGTGAAAGCAGTGCTTAATATAGGACTCCTATCAATTTTCAATAACTAGCAAAAGGGGATCCATTAAAAAGAGCAAGTTTTCTGTTTCTAGCACAAGGGATCCATAAAAATTAACAGTGCAGAGAAAAAAAACCTTAATCCTTTGGGCATATAAAATATCAAGTTAGACTTTCTGTCTTCTACTGTGTGCAATGCAAACAGAATGAATAACCATATACAAAACAAACATTGCAAACATTATATAGATCCATATTATAATTCTTATTTCTGATATTGTAATTTAATATTTCATGTAGATGTTCAAGACCTATCTGAAATAAAGTTTGAAATTTAAGCACTTTATCAGAAATATCTTCACAACAGTATTGCCTGAATAATATTTTACAAGTAAGCAAAATACTGCATAAAACTTCTTAAAAAGAAAATCCAATACACAGCAAGTAGTTTTAGCTCTATACTTGATTGAAAGTCCTTTGCACTTCCTTTATTTTCATGCAGAACTGCACTATCACCTCCCTAACCCAAACACAGAATACAAGTTCCACATTATAGATTGCACTTTTACAGGTGAAACCTGTAATTTTTCAGTTTTCAGTGTCCTTTCAGAACAGTTCAAAAGTAAGTTTTCTTATGAAACAGGAAGATTTCTCCTGAGTACTTCTTTTGATGCTGGAGCTATACTATCTGGAAAGATTACTTCAAACTCTATAATCAAGTCACCTCGTTGATCAGGGTTTTTGGGAAATGGTAAACCATATCCTATAATTCTTCTTCTCATTCCAGGTTTTACCACCTCATTTACCGTCATGGGAATAGTTCTACCTTCTATTGTTGGTACATTGATTGAAGTGCCACACAGCGCCTAAATTTGTTTAAAAAAATAAGACAATGAAAAGGAAGAAAAACAACATATACATTTTCAAAGCATACTACAGTATATTCTGGCGTATAAGACTACTTTTTAACCCAGGAAAATCTTCTCAAAAGTCAGGGGTCGTCTTATATGCCGGTGTCATCTTCTTATATGGCGAGTATATCTCAAACTTTGTATTTTAACTGGAAAAGTTAGGGTCGTTTTATACACCCAGTCGTCTTATATGTCAGAATATATGGGTAAATCTCATTCAGACAGCCACAGTATTATGAAACATATCGAAAAGGCTTTTTAAGGGAAATCCTGCAAAGTTATACTATATTTACTGTTCTACAAAGGCTAGAAATATTAAGATAATCTGGTGGATACATAAGACTGAAAAAGATTCTTGTGCAAACAGTTACACTATGTTGTAGTTGAAAATTGAGAGCACAATAATAAACAGCTTTAAACAAAATCAAGTTTCACCGTATCCAGTGGCAAGTGTTTATTTTTGCAAAAGCTGTGCAACTGAAATATTCAAAAGTTCAGACTGAAGCACAAAATAAATTTGTTAGGCCACATCTCAAGAACAATACGATTTTACATTTTTTTAAAAGGACAATACTGTATCATATAGTGTATACTAAGAAACTCTCTGAAGTTAATGGCAACTTTAATTTACTTCTACAGCTAAAAATGACCTTTGCATATATTATGAAATACCACCCATTTTTAAACTCCCAAAACCATGTAGTTCACGTAAGCATTGAATTCAGAACAAGAAAGGGTCATTAACTGATTTCTAAAACACACTGATAGGGCAAGTCTTCTTAAAGTAGTGTTAGGAACATTGGTTTGATTTGCTTTAAAGAATGAAAGCTTATTTTTCAATCATGTCACCTTTGTTTGTTTGCTTGTTTGTTTGCCCTGAGAGCTGACACAGAGGTGGGAAAACATAATTCATCCTTTCATGGCAATTACCTTCAGGATTGCTGCTGAGAAAGAGGTCAGCTCGACAACACCCTATGGAAACATCTGGAAGTCAGGGACTTAAAGGGATGGGTCATATGACTGGATGGCCAACCCCTGGAACAATCCCTTGGGTGGCTTAAGGCATAGTGGATGGTGCCAGAGTTGCATTTTCTCAATCTGAGAGTCTTAAATTAATACTACTTTGCTTTACACTAAGTAGAGGTGGGACAAATACATGCAATCCTTTAGGGCACAGTACACAAAGGTCTGAGAGCACCAATTTTGATAAAATGCATTTTCAACTAAAGATTAAATGTTATACTTTTATGTGGTATATTAGGTAGCGTAGCTACCTTCTATCAACTCAAATTATAGGTGCAACTCAGTATGAACATATACCAAAATAACCTCCAAAATAGAATAATTCATTTAAGAATGTAATTTTAAAATTAAATCTATCCCATCCCACACATTCTAGTGTACTTTACATTTATAAAGAGGTCACCAGCATTCTTTCAAATAGGGAAAAATATACTATTCACCAAGATGTCTGGCCACCCCTAAGACATACTAGATACTAAGTATCTACTGTACTAAGTTCTACTAAACAAGCCTACTGAAAAGCCATTCTGAACCTCTAGCATTACTTACAACCCATATGTTAATAGGTGCTTACCTCACGTAAGCTAATTTTGACAGGATAGACAATATTTGAACCATCCCTCTTGAAGTGTGGATGTATTTTGTCTTTAATAACAAAAACAATATCAGCTGGGATAGTGCTGGGTGTTTCATCGCCCTCTTTGGGGAATGTGATTTTGGTACCTTCTTTCCATCCTCTTTTGATATCAATAGTAAGAATTTTATCTTCTGTTCTGACACTTCTACCATCAGGATTAAGTCTTTTTCTGGAAATCCTCATTCGTTTTGTACAACCATGGTAAATTTCTTCTAATGAGACCTTCAGTTCATGAATAATAGGGGGGTCTTGCTTACGACGGGGTTGGTTACCAACAGTGTTTCTTTCTCTTGGAAATCCATTCATACTAAAAGTTGTAAAAGAACCAAATGGATCTCCATCCACTTCCATGTCTTCTGAGTCCCTACCAGCCATCCTTCTTCCAAAGAAAATCTCAAAAGGATTTGCACCACCAAAAAAAGCTGCAAATGTGGCATGGGGATCTCCATGAAATGAGTATCGAAAAGTACCGCCTTGTCCATCTGGTCCTCCTGCTCCTCCTTTCAATCCTACAAAAATTGCAAACAAGTTTAACATTGCCTATATCCATACAAGCACCTGTGAAGAAATATAAGACACTTTCATGCTTTAAACTAAGTCATTATAGGTCATATATTGCTGTGTGATATCAAAAACATAATTCAATCATATACGAATCCTGTTCAGTCTGTTTTGCCTTACAGACATGCCTCCACATCTGTTCCAGCTCCTACCAAAGATAATGAAAACTGTGGATAATACAAACACATTTTACTGTACTGCATAAACAGTTTGGTCAACCATGGTTGAGTGGATCAGTGGATAGTGAATCAGCAAATGCCGGGGTGGGTGGGTGGGTACATCCCGTTTATTTTCCCCTGCAGTCAGCCATGGTTGAGTGAATAAGTAGATACAGAATCAGCAGATATGGGGGTGTGCCTGTAGTCCCTAAGTATGGAAAAAATTAAAGCCCAAAGGATCATAAAATGTTGAAACCTGAAAAAACTACTGAGGTTTTTTAAAAAAGACATTACAAAGTTATGCTATAACACATGCTGACAGCTACCTCAACTATTTCAAGCCTGCCATTTCTTCCCACTTTATGGCACCCGCCTACTGCCTGTGATTAATTTTACCTACGTGTTCATCCTAAATTTAAACAGTTTCTCAGCTTTGCACTCTACCTTCAAAACGTCTAAGCAGATTTTGCAGAAGCTTCTTAACCATGTCTTTACTCCCAAATTATATATGTCTCTCAAGAACAATTATCATCAATAAATTATTTGTCATCTATATAGATTAAGAAAATTTCCCTCTCCTTAAAGTCCTACTATATGAAGAAGGCTAGAAACTAGAGAGACATAGTCCACGCAACACCCTGGTTTATCTGGAAGAACCCATAATGTTTAATCTAGCATTTTGTTTGTAGTGTGGACATGTCTTTTCAAGTCCTTCTTGAACAAAAGCAGCAGTGTGACATACACAGCAAAACATGTGAAGTAACACAGATGGATGGTTGTTTAATAATTTCAGCCAATTTAAGTTTACTCAGATTAATTTAGAATGGACCACCTCACAGAGTGTAGTCCCCAGATAGAATGGCTTCACTGTTACTTAATTGCTAAAATGCAAGCTTTCCTCTTATAGCTCAGCTTTATACTGTGCAAACCATACCACAAATTGTTGGTATTGTAAATGAATATCAACAGTTTATGGAAGAAATTATTGCAAACACTTTCCTCAGCATGATCTACATTAACAAGCTAATGTCGATAAATGGCACCACTGAGTTCGACAAAGGAAAATAATCCAATAAATTACTGGTGGTGAAAAATATCATATAATGATTCTCTATCTACAAAATTCTAAACAAAGGTAAAAAATCTAATAAGTGTTCCAATATAACCGTCCTGTACAGTACTTGAAATGTTTTGCAGCAGAAGATTTTGCACTTATGTTCATTCAAGTCTACAAAAGCTTGAGATCAGGTATTCAAAATCTGTAAAAATACTGCCTGATTATTTCATTAAACTTGCATTGAGATACAATTTAATAATTTATAAATAAATATTTTTAGGACATTGTTTTAGGTCATTCTTTCTAACTCTTCCAAAATCAGAACATTCAATAGCTAAAAATAAAAACATTATTAAAATCTTTTCAGGCTTAACCCTAGTCTTGGCTGTGATGAGTGTGATACTATTTACATCCAAATATACAGATGTGTACTAATGTGCAATGCCAAGCCTGCTGACAAACCATACCATGTGTTTGATGGAATGACATTTCCTAGAATAGATAAAGGATAGGTTTTACTGAAGGGACATCAGGTTCCGTGGCTATAAAAAAGAGGGCTTTAGAGCTACTGTCTGCCTGCATTCTGAGTAAGAGCAAACCTGTAGTAACCAAAGGACATAGCAAATCAAATCTCAATGTGATTTACAGAAGAGATTCTAAAAGATTATTATACCTTCAAAAACACATTAAAATACATGGATTAGGGACCATAATAGTAAAAATAAGCAATTTAGTGGTAAATTCTCACTTCTGTGCTTTTCACTATTACTTCCCATCCTATGCATTCAAATCAATAACTTTCATTACAAAAAAGGGTGACACACAGATATTTTGAAAGGGAAAGTAAAATCTCAGGAGAAATCAAAAAGTCTACTGAGCAAAATCCAAATTTCTAGATGACGCTGACCTTTTGGACTTTTAACACCAAATATATTATCAAAGAAACAGCAATAGTCAACAATCATCATTTCATGCAGAACTTCATACTGAACAACGTATATGGATTTATGAAAAATGGAAATTGACTTTAATGACCATTTGCTTGTTTTTAGTACTCTATTATGCCTCTAAGACTATTATCTTTAAAATGAACATCTATACCTCACTGAGGGGATATATATCTGAAATCCAACTATAAAATGACTTCAGTAGAGGCATCTGACAGAAAAAGTCTAATCTTGGAGGTGGCCACAATAGCCATCTCCTCAAAACTAAGTTAGGAATATTTTACTCGTTATACTAGTAAGGAGCAGTGGCAGTAACATCAACATAAAGAAATTTGTAAGGGTTCTCTCTGTATTTGCTAAAGAGCAAAAGTATATCTGCTAGCCAAGTTGGGGCGGACCCTACTTCAGCCTCAAAGCATAGACTGAGGTGCAAGCAGGGTCTTTGATCCATAAGATCTTGTTGCCCCATAACCACATCTCCCCTTCCATCCTGGCACTGTCCTCCTTTCAGCAAAGGGAGCAATGGAATTTGTTATGTCAGCTCTTGTGTTGATCAGGATTTTAACAGTCTGGATTTTACTACAAAGCAGTTGCAACTTTTAGAGGCGGAGGTTCAAATCAAAGGAATAAGTGGTTCATAGGGCCAAAGAAAAACTGTTATAATGTGAAGCTATTTGCCAATTTTATCACTGACCTACTTGGTACCCCAAGTAAGAACACAGTTTTAGATACATCCCAAATCATGTGAACCTTAAATCACCTCTACAGGTCCTGGGATGCACCAGTCAGGTGACTTACATTGTTATAGTACTTCTCTAAAAATCAATGTAGTTAAAAACCTTTGGAGCTGGATGGGTGCTGACAACTGCAGTTCCTCAATCTTAATTTTCAAGAACATAAGCAACATCGATCTTTCCAGTAGAGCAAAACAGCTACTTTGACTCCCTTAGTAAGCCTAAGAATTATGTTAGAACATTTTGCTTATATCAGTAGAACATAGGCTTCCTTCCCAAATCAACTGGTAATAAAAAAAGATTTCAGGGTACCTAAAATAATACTCAACAGAGATAAATGAAAGCCAATTCATACTTTATTTAGGGTCGTTGCAAGGTTACAAAGTAAACAAAGAAGGGACAGCAAACAAGAACATTTTTTTCTTCCTGTCCTCTAGACCTAGTTCTAACTATCTGAAGTAGCAGACAAAAAATTTTATTTCCCTTTATTTCCTTATTATTACCAGAACTGTACACATTCAAGATGGCAATCCTCCAAGGCAGGTCCATCACCTGCAATGACTCCCAGAATGGAGAGCTAGGATTTAAAGTAAAATGAGTGGTGGAATGGTTCAAATATAATGCTTCAAGAATCATCCACAAATCAAAGGGTCTTTTATATTCCTTTTCTAACTTAAAAATGTGCAAGCCTTGGTAAAATTTGCGACTTTTTCATGATGTACCCAAAATTCCAGGGGGAAATAAAGGATAAGATAGTATAGGCAGAACAGTCCTCCCAGCTGAGTCTTTTTGGGTGTGGTAGAGTTAACGCTGTTTCCTGACTGTTACAGCTGCTGGTTTTCATGACAGAAAAACAGGGTTAAAACAAGAAATTAATGGTGCAAATGGGAACCCTCGGAAGATATTCTTGACTCTTTGGATCTTCTCACCAGAAAAACTGTAGAAATCTTTATAATTACTCTTGCTGAATATAACATGGTCTGCATGAAGCAAAAAACACACCTGGCATGGCCTTTGAGAGATAAACCCTCAACACTGGCAGAACCACTAGAACTTCCAAATTCTGCCTGCTCTTGCTCTAACTAAGCATTTTATTTCCAATCTCAATTTTAAGGCTGTCCTTCACTGTAACAGTTCCTAAGCAATACATTAACTTAAAAAAGCAATTAAAATACTCATCAGATTTATGTAATCACAATTACCATTACAAAATCACTATCATTTAAAAAAAGAGATTATAAAGATATTTAGAATAATCTAATAGATGATGTACAAAGGCAAGAATTTTGAAGAAAAAAATTGAACTATATGGACAGCAAGCTACCTTTACAAGATCTAAGAAAATGTCTACAAAACTAACGTTTCCTTTTAAAGTAATTGTTTCAAATAGCACACTGTTTCTGGGCCTCAATATCCTTGGCATATTAATGCTGTTTACAATTAAGCTGGAAACTTTTTCTGTTATTTCATGACATCAGGCAAATTCTTTCCTTCTAGGCAAGATGCCAATATTAGCGGAAGCTGGGATACCTGGACCCTTGCTGAAGCCATTTTTGTGCAAATTTGTTTTAACTAAATTATATCCATACGAACTAGTGAGTCAATCAGCAGGAAGAGATAAAATGAATCCCATCAGTAGCCAAGTCACACAGCTGAGGGCAAGAACAAAACTACTGACGTTCTTACAATATAAATCACTTATTAATCAAAACACTTTTGAAAAGATAATTAAAACTGTACCTTCGCTAGTCAACTAAGTTAATATGCCTTGCAGAAATATAAAATTCCTCAATAATTTAATCCAGTTAACATGACTTCAATAATCCAGTTAAATTATAACATACAATTGTTGAAAACTAGTGCTTAGAAATAGCCTCACTGCATTAGATATGAACAGCTTAATTCTTGAAACTAAAATATGGAGCAAAAACATCCTACCTTCTTCTCCAAACTGATCGTAAATCTCTCTCTTTTTGGGGTCACTTAGTACTTCATAGGCTTCTGCAATTTCTTTGAATTTTTCTTCTGCATGAGGTGATTTATTCTTATCTGGGTGCCATTTAAGGGCTTGCTTTCTGTAGGCTTTCTTTATGTCTTCATCAGATGCTCCCTTTTCAATTCCAAGAACGGAATAATAATCCTTCCCCATTTTAAATGTTCAAGAAGTTTATTTCCTTTGATATAGAAGTGCCAAGCCTTTCCGTTATGTGGTATTGCTAAGAAAAATGAGCAAGAGTAGCTGTATTAAGCAGCAAGGTGACTGCTTATAATATTGTCCCCTCCCTGGTAGCTTCATACAGATAAATATATACAGTGATAGAGACACTGCCACCCAGAGCCCTCCCAATTACACTACGTGTCTCTGCTCTTTCTATAACAGCAAATGCTGTAAGACGTCACTTCCCGAGCTAACACAGCCAAAACTCTGCAGTGTTTTCTCTTTGTATGGTTAACTATTCAATGTCCATCTTCCCTGAAAAATGAATTCTTAATCTAAAAGCAGAATGCACTCCAATTATCCTGTGCATAATCCTTCAATTACTGACTCGGGTCAAATTCCAAATAACATACTATGTGTGTAAATACTATCATTTTATGAAAAACCATTCTTGGGACCCTAAGTCTGTTGAATCTTGCATCTTTAAGAATCTGATCACAGGGAAGAGATAAAGAACAACTATCATGAGAAGAGGTAGCACCCACTTTCTTGTTTCGCTCCTCGTATTTAAAGTTTTGTGTCTTGGAATTCAAGTGACCAAACAAATAAACAAAGGAAGTATTTTGGTAGCACTTTTCCTGTTTATTGTGGAAACAACACTTTTTTTTTCTGCTCATGTCAAAGTTTAGACAAAATTGGTTTAATCACAATGATTCAGCCAAAGAATCAAATTGTTAGGTTTTTTTAGTGTCTTTTTTTAGATTCAGCTGCTTCTGCATAAAATACTGCCATCTAAGTCCACAGTACAGGCAGCAGTAATAATGAGATTCAGTCACAATATGGATGCATTTTTTTACAGTTAGTTTTCATTTGCTTTAGTATTTGTTTTAGAACAACAGATATATTGTTTTAATTGCATTCCTCTTCTGCTGCAGAGACCTTGACAAACATACAGTGAAACAGTAATCTGCATCACAAAATAAAATCTATCATAAATTAATAAGAGTACAAAGGAAAAAGTTGAATATTTCAGGAGCTAAAAAAAAAGAGTAGAAACAGATCACACAATTGTTGAATTAACCTCCTTATTGCATTAACCAGTTTTATCAGGTCCAGTTAACTATGTCCTTCTCCCAAAACGTGTAAACTATAACATATTATCTGAAAAATAGAAACTTTAATCATACTTGTAACATCCATGCAGTTTCCTTGGCAAGGACAAAGGAGCAGTTTGTCAAGGAAATGCCAAGGATTTAACCTCTGACCCTTTGTTTTCCAGACAACTGGACTTACACATTACCAAAATATGCACATTAAGGGAAACAACTTATGCTATCAGCTGTTCTGAACATGGGCTTTGATTATCCATGAAGGCAACATCATTTGCAGACAATTATTTTGACTAAAATCTTTATTACTAGAAGTATCATTAATAGTTGTCAGCAGATTCTAAGAATAATTGATAACCCATCCTTAAAAAATATTATTAACCCCTTCCCCAGAAAACAACTATAGGCTTGAAGACACATTTTTGTCCCCTGAGACTGAAGGGAAAATAAATCTCACAAATATCATCTTTCTTGCCCTACTCAATGCTCCTCCAACCAAAATATTTATCTGGCTAAAAGGATTTTTTTTGTATGGGATAGAGAAAAAGAGGGCATTTATGCTGTTTGGACCTGTGGATGAGAACATAGTCTACTTCCTTTGGAACCTTTGACAGAAAAAAAATAATTTCTTTTTCACTGCCTTAAAGACTAAAGTGGCCATCCACCAGGTAATGGTCTAGTTTGTGGTTTGGTGATACAAAACCTACAAAGTGGTTTGGTGATTTCAAAACTGGTACAGATCAATACTCTTCCTACACAAACTTTCTCCATTCTTGAAGTATAAACTGTAGAACCAAATACGCACCCAGCCCAATTTTGTGGAGTTGTAATGGCAAAATACAATTTAAGTAAAATATATGATTTAAGAAAAAATATGATCTACAATAAGGACTAATAAAATAATTTTTAAAACTTTCCTACTGTAAAAGCAAACTGATCAAGTTTCATATATGGCAGGCCCCCAAGTTCATGTTTACCATTAAAAACTGTTACAGTGCTCATTATGCAGATGTGGACAGATGAAAAATTTTCTTCAGCTGTAGATGCTGTAAGTTTCAAAATCGGATAAGACCATAAGAGGAGCCCTGCTGGATCGGGGCATAGCCCATCTAGTCCAGCATCCTGTCTCACACAATGGCCCACCAAGTGCTTTGAAGAACCTCAAGCAGAAGACAAATGCAAAAGCTTCACCTGCTCTAGAACCCCAGCAAATGGCCTTTAGATGCATCCTTTCTCCCCAGACTGGAAGAGGTACCTAGGCATCCATGCTAGTAGCCATTGATACACCTGTCATCCATGAATTTTTCTAACCCTTTCTTAAAGTTATCTAGACTGGTTGATGTTCCCACCTCTTCTGGCAGCAAATTCCATAGACCAATGACCCTCTGGATGAAGCAATACTTCCCCCTTTGTCTGATCCAACTCTCCTATCCATTAGTTTAATTGAGTGCCCACTGGTTCTATTGCTGCGTGATAGATAAAATATTTTTTCTCTATCCACCTTTTCTATACCAAGCATGATTTTATATATTTCAATCAGGTGACCTCTTAAACACCACCTTTCAAGGTTGAAGAGGCATAGGGGGCTTTTCCACTAACACTAAGCACCCACTGAAGCACCCATTAAGGACCCATTTGGCTGAGAGCTGGATGACCACATTTCCACTACATACCCCATTAGAGACACATCTGTTTCCACCACAGCTAGGGAAATCCGGATCATATGGGTCCTTCAGGACTTATAATCCAGATTTAGTGTAGACCCTTCTACAATGGGGTCTTCAGCCTTCAAATCCGGATTGTAGGAAACCTGTTTCCACTACAATTCGGCAATGGAGTCTAGAGGAGGCTCGGGTGGGGGGGATGTACCCATGGGGGAGGTGCCCTAAATTGAAGACTTCAGAGTCCAAAGCCGGCTCCGAAGTCCCTCCAAAGTTGCCCTTGGAGATCAGTGCAGGCTTTGCAGAAAAACCCCTTGTGAGAGCAATTCTGCTGTCAAGCACTCCAGAGGATCTTTGAAGTTAGCAGCAGATCGCAATCTACCACTAACTTCAAAGCTCCTCCGGAGCCTCTGACAGCAGCATTGCTCTCGCATGGGGTTTTTCTGCAGAGCCTGCATTAATCTCCGAAGGCAACTTCAGAGATTGCACCCCCTGTCCCCCAAAACACCTGGGGTGACAGGCAGACCCCATGTGGGTAGATCCAGATTTGGAAATGGGTGCTCTGGTGTTTCCACAGCAGGCAGGCTGTCACCCATTGCTACTGGGTGCTAGACCACCCATGGAAACACATTGGGTACTTCCCTTAATCCGGATCTACTAGATCCGGATTAAGGGAAGTACCCATTCCTTAGATCCGGAGCAAAGGAGCTCAGTGGAAAAACACCTATAGACACTGCAGTCTGATTTTGTAAGAGTTGTTCCAGCCCCTTAATCATTTCAGTTGCTCTTTTCTGATGGGCTATACCACTACATGGCTTTGAGCTAAGTTGCTACAGAATTAAGAGAAGCGTGGAAAGGGGACATTGCTTTAAAGGATTTAACATGGGGTGTTTTTCCACTGTCACTAGAAGTACCCATTAATGGGCACTTAATGGCATTAATGTACCCATTACTGGGTACTTCTAGTGACAGTGGAAAAACACCAATGATCTCAGGTTTGTAGGTGTACCTTTTGGGTGGTTCTGCCCTGGCCGGTTAAACCAGTTAAACCACCCTTTTAGGATAGATTTTAAAAACCCAGACACTTACCTTCCACACTGGAGACCTCCTTTGTGACCTTTTGCGGCAGCCACTTCCATATTTCAGCGTGCGAGATCTGTTTCTAAAACAGATCTCATCGCCAAAAACCAGATTAAAATGAAGACCTCAAAAATTAGGTCTTCGTCTCTTCACTTGGATCCATGAGGAAGCTGCACGCTTCTGCACATGGCTAGACGAAGGGACAGATGTCCTGGTAGCCGCTATGTTTGGAGGGGCAGAAGCAGGACGGCCTGCCTCAGATGCCCCTCCCTCACGTGCCACGCATCACCGGAAACAAGCGGTGACTGGCAGCTGCTTGTTCCAGTCCCGCAGCTCCGGGGGCAGAGTCGGCGGCATACTGCACACAAGCCAACTAGAAGTTCTCAATCCATCTCTAATCTACCTTTTCTAACTTAGAATATTCATGAAGCCATCTCTAAGATGCTGGGGTTTTTTGTTTGTTTGTTTCTGTTTAACTGTGTTTTAATGTACCCTAAGTTGTCTTCTGTCTCTCCACTTCAGACAAGTAAGGCTAGGAATGTGGCTCATGCGCAGATGCCAAAAGATTCAGGAAACGTATCTGAAAGATCTTATCCTTCGTCTTTTCTATAGCGTTGAACGTTTGGCAGGTCTGACTGATTTCCAATTTGCACTTGATCTCCATGCAGAGAAATGTATATTAGACTATTAACTAGTCACTGTGTATGTGCAGTCTCCACATAAGGCCTGCAATTCTCCCATCATGCAGCTGGCGGAGTCAAAGAACTCAACTCCTTAGCAATAACAATCTTTTAATCATGGATTTTTTCAGGGAATTTGGCTCTTGCAGCTTGGCATCAGCAATCAATTCTTTGGGCTGGCAAAACAACCTCCACTGCTGTGTGAGAAGTGATAACAATCAGATTCTTTGAAGGCTCTCAACTGGACAACTTACTCTGCCAAACAATTAGCAAAAGTAAGGGGAACATCAGTCTTGATTTTGAACACTCCAGGTGCTCTTTGCAGTCCACCTGGGTAGGTAAGAGCAAAGGGAAAGCATTATTTAATATTTTAATCATATTTGGCTTTTATTTCTGCCTCCCAGTGAGGGGTGAATCTTACTAAAATAATGCTTTGCTGTTCCCATAATCATTAGTCTACCACCATTTGTTGTGGCTCTGCAGTATTATCCCTCAGGCAATGACAATGCCAGACTAGTGCTCGTTAAAGGAGGATTCTGCTCTCAGTGGGCAAGTGGAAGAGGCAAGAACAATAAAGAGAAAAATAATTTATTTCAGGCTAATTAATGGTCCCCACTTTCCAAGTATATTTGCTAATATACTTGTTCTCTATGGTGTTTTAGCTATTGCAGAAGCGAGAGATACCGAAATAAGGGTACAAAAAACATGTGTTACAATTCAACACTTTTGCCTGAGAGATCCACAAGTACAGTATAAGCAAATGCAAAGTGATACACATTGTAGCAAAAAAGGCTACAGTTACTTTATAGTACACATGTAGACCAGAGGGATTTGAACTAGCTATGATTTACCACAAAAGAGATCTTGGTATAGAGCAGTGGTTCTCAACCT
>MTQE01001134.1:43013112-43039620 GCA_014337955.1 Aspidoscelis marmoratus | reverse complement strand
TTTTTTTTTCTAATTTGGCCCATTTAGACTCTCCATATTGTAATTCTAATGATATAGTATTTATAAAACTGCTTCTAACATCTTCATTCTTCAAGTGAAATGAAAAATGCACCTAGCCTTTACTCATGAAGTGTATTTATAACTTGATTGAATAATATGTTCTTAGCAATGGCACAAGAAGCCTAAAGGACATACTTTTACTGTTTTGTTTTCCACATCACAGCTTCAAAATTGTATGACTATTCTACTAAGTGAAAAAGAGAGCAATTCAAAATGAACACATTGTTTCAAATAAAAACAATGTTTTATTTGTGAAGCCACATTTTGTAGCATACAGTTTTGACTTATTTATCGACTTAGTAGGCATTTTGCATTTAAATCTTTCTTCTAACTCAGTGTCAAAACAGAATGTACTAGAGATAATACATTAAGACTATTTGTAGACAGAAAACACAATCCCATTAAATATCAGGTAGAAATAGCTTTTCTATGAAAACAAAAAAAAGCAACAGACTGAGATGTAGGAGAACAAGGTTCAGATTCCCGTTCAGTCTGCAAGCTATATCTCAGTGCTGATGTAAAGACAGAAGTTGGCAAGGTGGACAAAGTACACAGGCACGTCAATGGAAGCATCTTAAGCTAGAATAAAAACAAAATAATAAAGAAAACAGCACATAGTCTCACTTAATCAGCCCTTGTAAGCATAGTTAATTGATTGCCTCTATTATTCTGCTAGAGTTCCATTCTATTTTTCTTCTTACCACTGCCTAGTAAATCAGCATCTTATACAGCTCAATGGTAACAGAGGATCTGTTGCGTGCAACTTACTAATTTCAACTGAAGCAAGGAGGTATGTAACAGAAAAAGCAAGTTAAAAATTATGTCCTACCAAAAATGCAAAAACCAAATAGGTTTTCTTAAATTGGGACCTTACCTGGCTACAATCTTTGCTTGACATTAGTCAGGTCTGTTGTTATAAGAACAAAAGAGAAGCCCTGCTGGATCAGGCCACAGCCCATCTAGTCCAACATCCCGTTGAACATGGTGGCCCACCAAATGCTCATGGACATCTCAAGCAGAGACGAGGACAATCCTTTTCCTGTTCTCGAAACCCAGCAAATGGCCTTAGAAGCATCTTGCTTTCCCCCACAGCCTGAAAGATGTACCTAGGCGTTCATTCTAGTAGCCATTGATACATGTGTCATCCATAAATTTGTCTAACCCTTCCTGAAAGCCTTAATATGAAATTACAGTAATTACTTTCAGTTACAAATTAATCAGTTGAGAAAAAGTAAGATGTTCTGCTGTGGTAAAAAATAGGGGGGAAATCTGTAAACATCATTCCTTTCATTTTCAGCTGCCAATTACAAGCTCAAGTTAAAGTCTTTCAACAACTTTCTTTTTGCAAGTTCAATATAGAATGCAACATCTGTGATGAGTTACTTAGAATGGAGACATAAGAGAATTAAAACTTCCAGAAAAATGCCAGTCTAGTTCCTGCTTATACTATTTGTGTTCTGCACACAAGGAGAGAATTTTATTCAGCTGTTCAGCTCAATGTCACAGAAAGGATACTGAACATCAAGCAACTGAGAACTAACGAGAAAGAACTGCATGGAATCCCTAGTTGGATTAGAAAGCCTGTGACCTGAAAGCATAGGATTTTCTTCTTGTATCTTTGGCTTCATACTTATCACCACATAGTGTATCAGAGACTACTACTTTGTACCAAATTATTTATCAAGTACTTACAGAAAGTGAACATTTTGAAACAATTTGAAAGGTCACGCTCCACTTTCTTTAGAGACAACATTAATATAAAATATAGAGAACAAAATTTTTCTTCCTCCCTTCACAAACTTTCCTCCAACACAAAAATATACAGCCTCAAAATACTACTTTGCCTTACATACTTTTACATTCACAGAGAAGTGTGAACACTAACACAAGCTACGTTAGATAACTAAGACAAATATGAATACACAGGACAAAAAGTGGACATGTCAATACATACAATACATAAAGAGATTAGTATTGTTTGTATTTATTTTCTATTGTCTATAAAGTAACTTTTTATAAATCTTACATGAAAATACTGTACTTCAAGTGCTTTTACAAGTGAACGTTCTTGTCTATCCTGTCATTTTATCTCCAGTAGACTCAAGGAAAATTAGTGCTAACAATACTTTACCAAAAAAGGAACAGCACAAATCTCAGCTTGGGACATGTGATACATTACAGGGGGTGGTGCAAGTATCCACGCCAAATACTTATTCTCAAGGGCTGTTCTCCACCCACACATTGAGCATGACTCATAATGCTAAAGTTAAAGTTTACAGAAGATTCAGAAGTCCAATTCTTCAAAAAAAAGAGCTAAGAATTGAGCATGCATAGATAAATTTCAAAGTGCCTTGGTAAAACCTACTTCGAAAGGTACAGAACCAAATGCTGCCCATAATTCACACTTAGAATGCTTTGCAGTTATTAGTCCAGCTATCACCAAACTCCAATAATTTGAACTATAGAACAAATAATGCTACTGATCTTGTGTTTAGATTTCTCAGATTAAAACTTCTGATGAAAAACACATGAAGCGATGGTTACGGTAAAAAGCAAGATTTTTAGCATCCAGGGAGCAGAAGAGTTAGCTTTTCTACCCCACTTTTCTCACCCATTTAAGGGGACTCAATGAAGCTGACAAAGCTTTCTATTTTTCTCCCTACAACAAAACACCCTATGAGATGCGTGGGGCTGTGAAAGCTCAGAAGAGAGCTGAGGAAGTCACGCAGAAAATATCAAAGCATTGTAATATGGGGAAGTGGGGAATATTAATGTTGAAATGATTGGAAAATGCTGTTGAAAAATAAAAAATGAAATAAAAAAAGAGCTGTGACTAGCCCAAGGGCACCCAGCTGCCTTCATGGAGGAGAGCGGAATCAAAACTGGTATTCACAGATAGGAGTCTGGCTCCCGACTAGATCAACATTTCTATTTTGGGGGAGGTTGGTATTCTTAAGGGCAAACAAAAAGCTGACAAAAAATTGCTACAGAACTAGACAAAACTATTTTCCCCCCAACTTACTGCTCCCTCTCCTTCAGTGATCATTACATTTTCAGCAGCATTACCTGCAGCATAAACACCCTCTTGGAAAAGTTAGCAAACTGAACCAAACGCTCTCATATTGAAAACTGTGTTTTTAACTATGTTTTCCAATTAGTATTTCACTACGATCACCAGAGATCATTAAATAACAGAATCTATCACTTCAGCTTGAAACACGAGGTCTCATTTCCCAGGCATTATATATATTTTTATTAACTTTCTTATCCATCAAGAAACCTGGAATGCTAGATACTGTCTTCCCCCATTGCACAATCCTGTGATCAAGCTCAATTATTAGGATCATAAGCAAACACAAAACAGTGGTCAGCCCCCAATCCCCACTCATCTTTGGGCCAGTCAGTGCCTTTCATACTAACCTTCCTCTTAAGTTTGTTGTGAGGATAAAATGAAGAACAGAGAAATGGTGTCTGCTCTCAAAGTTAACCAGAGATAGGAGGGTCTCTATCAAATGACTGTAGCCCTATGCTATCCCCCATCACTATCCAGACTCTCTCTGCAAGCCAAATGTCACCAGGTCATTGGCCACCATTAAACAGCTGTCCCTAAACCTACTCAGCCACTAGGCACTATCAGAGTGGGAAACGGTGTTGTGACTTCAGACCAACCCTGATGGCTGCTGGGACAGAAGGGATCTGCATCTGGAGCACTGCTCCACACCTGCCCTATCCCCTGACCAACTCTTTAATAACCATTTGGGCATGTCTGGATGCTGCCTAATAAAGATTTGCTGCATCACCCAAATGCTCCTGATTGAAATATATATTAGAAAAAACCATATAACCACTGGTGCAAAAAAAACCCCTATTTTAAAAACAAGACCTGTCCATCTATATGAACTAGACAATCCTGTATTTTTGGTTCAATGAAGTTTCACAATTTTGCAGGTTTTTAAAACTCCTACAAGGGGTTATATAATTTCTATTAGAAACAAGATCTACATTAAATTTTTCCTTAAAGAATTACTAAAATTCACCTAGTGACTCCACTGTATAATTGCAGTACTATTTAATAAATATAAACATGAATATGTTACAATTTTTACTATGGTCCCAACAATTCTGTGGACTGAATTTCTCCTTTTTTAGATATTAGAATGTGATGGATGCGACCAATGAGATCTCAAGTGCAACAGCCTAGAGCTAATCAGATTGTTATAAGAAGCCAATTAAGCAGGACAAGAATGCAAGTGTTGAATCCTTACAAGCACGGTACTCCGGCAAGGTCTCTTTTCAATTCAAAATAGATTTACGGCAGATCTATTGCAACTCATCAGTCACTTTGCATGCACTGCAATATTCACTATTAATCAGTTTCCAGTGATTAAGCAGAGGAGTCTGGAAACAGACAGCACAATGCATATCCAAAAAGCTTAAGATCACTGAGTAAATCAGAAAGTTGTCACTACCAAGATAAGCGATTCACTCTAAAACATTAAACAATTTAGACTTTCGTATCTATACTTATTTAGATTTCTAGGCTGCCCTTTACCAAAAGTCCGTGAGTCAAACATCCAGAAACCAAAGCAATCAAAAACACAATCCAACCTGTTAAACCATGGAATAATGCAAGCACAAAACCTGCAACTTACCCCTAAATCTAAACGTCAAATCCATAAACTATTAACTCCTCTCCCCTAGACTCATTTACCATTCTCTCCCAACGCTCGTGCGTCTTAGCAAAGGAGGAGAGGGGGAGAGAAAACCCGAGTCAAACAACAGCGCCAATGGCTTCGTACTTGCTGCAAAGCACACAGTGTTGTATACTTTTTTTTAACATTAAACCCATTCTCGCTAGTTCACCCTTTCTAAACTCGCTGCTGGATAAAATATGAAGGCCACTAAAGAGCTTTAAACGTCTACCCCGTTCCCCCCTACTACGTTGTGTGGTGGCGTGTCCTACAAAAAGCCCGATTTGTAGAGAAGAAGAATGTGAGGTTCCTGAGTAAATGAGCTACTAAGTATTTAGCCGCCAGCCACGACGCCGGGCTTCAGTTTTTCGTTAACCAGCCTAAAGCTACGCGGCGCTTCTCAGGGGACACCGGGGGAGACGGGCGGCGCTCTGAAAGCGACCCTCCTTCGCCCTTCAGCCACCATAACGAACTCACTGGCGGACGCACGAGCCGCAAGAAGGACGGCCGCTCTCGCGCGCGCGACGCCAAGCCAACTCCCACCAACCGCCTCCTCCTCCCTGCTTCCTGTGGTGCAGCCCGGCGGCAGCACGCGCCGTCGTCGCGTCGACTAAACGCGCGTGCGCGCCTCTCACGCCAAAAGCCCCCACCGTAAGCAGACGCCTGAAACAATACGCTTTGCTTTCTCTGTGTTCTCGCGAGATAGGCGCGGAGGGGAGCAACCCTCCAGCCTACTTCTTCCGATGGCCTCCAGAAGAACTAACCTATAAATCTCAGTCTCGTTTTCTGAAATGTTTATCTCGCGAGAATTCCGCCTCACGACCAGACGGACGACGCTTGAAATTGCGGTTTCCGAGCCCGCCCGTTGCGCGCGCCGCCGTAGACATCTCGCGAGATTTAGAAGTGGGTGGGGTTTTTATGCGGTTGGGCCTCCCATTTCTCTGCCCCCCCCACCTCTCCTCCTCTTCCCGTGGAGCACGATGCGACGCAGGAATGTGTAAGACTCCCGCTCGCCGCCATTTTCTTTCTTTCTTGGCAGGCAGAGCGCGCGGTAGGAAGTGGTGAAGCGGACATGGCGGATTATTCTACGGTACCCCCTCCTTCTTCGGGCGCGCCCGGGGGAGGCGGAGGAGGTGGCGGGGCAGTCAATGATGCTTTTAAAGACGCGCTGCAACGGGCTAGGCAGGTGTGTATTGTGGGGATAGGGCGATGGATGCCGTTTGCAGGGCGTGTGGCCTCTTCAGGCTACCCTAGCAGGCCGCTGGGCTCGTACACACACCCATCCAGCCCTCGCAAGGGGAAGGAGAGGCTCCATCGCCAGCCGGGCCCGCTTTCGCAACCTCCACTAAGGTCTCGGCGAGGCGGCTTTTGTCTCTCGAGCGGTACTTTCAGAGATGGGTTCCCAGCCAGCCGCCCTAATTGATACTCGGTGGGGTTGACAGAAGGAGTCGTGCCGCCTCAGTCAGGATGAAGGATAGGGCGGGATCAAAATGCAAACAAATACGTGAAATTTACGAGGCCGGCTAGTGCTTAGTCCCGATATTACGCGGACAGTTATTCTCCTCAGGCTTTTTCTTTTTGTTCCGTCCCTTTCTTCCCGTAATGGCGGTGTCCTTACTACGTGTCCAAGCCAGAGTCAAATTAGGGCGGTTTCTAGTGGCGTCCCCTTCCTCCTCCACTCGCTTTGGGTCACCAGGAGAAAAAAGGCGGCTGCTTCTTACTACGTGTTCGTTCGCGTGTAGCGGCGCCTTTGCTCGTCGATGAACCCGCTTTGTCACGTGAAACGATCCGAGGACTTAATCTTCGGTCGTAACTGAGGGGCGTCCGCCGCCCCTTGTTCAAAGCCCCTCATTTTCACTTATAAAAGTTTTTAAAGATAACTTACCAGTACACAAACGTTAGGCTATCTAGGACGAGCTTATTAATAATAACTCGTTGGTTTATTTAGACAGCAGCTGGATTATTTCGGCCCAGTGAATTTAGCGTGGGATGCTTAAAAATTTTTTTCTGTAGTTCTACAGATGGTTGTGAATAAGAGCAGTTAAATTCAAAACTACTTTTCTCTAGTTGTGGGTTATCGATCAGTTTTAACATTTTTAAAGAAATCTCTCTCTGGTTGAAGAAAGCTAAGAGAGGATTCCAATTTCGAGGTATTGCCAAACCACAGAAAAGTTCCCTTCCTTAGCAATAATAATAATATTTATTTGTATGCCGCCCTGTGGCGAACCAATCCGGGCAGTTAACAACAATAAATATAATAAGAACATCATATAAGAAACATTATAGTCCCTCCCCCCCTTAAAAAGTATTAAACAATATGACAAATAAGACACCTTTTGTTACCTGAAGCTTTCTAGTTTCTTAGCAACTTACTGAGGCCAATTAAAAGTAGTTTGGCAAACTATATTAAGTGTATTAACAAATGTTGCAACAAAAATGTGTCTTTTGTTCTCAAAATAAGATTGCTGAATACTGAAGTTTATAATTTTGTTCTGACACTTTTTACTGTGTCTGGCAAACTGCAGCAAGAATTATGCTTAGAGCTGTGCATTATTGCAGTATTTGATTGTCAAAGAGGACTTAAAATATTGTAATATTGAGGGTTCTTTTGTTTTTTTAAAAAATCATCTGTGCCATAGCTAGAATAACTATTAATACAGGACTTGCCACTGCGTCCCCAAAATTGTGTGTTGTCCTAGCTACATTGAATTTTTACTGTTTCTGATATTCAGATTAGCCACATGACAGGATTTAAGTGTATTTCTTTTCATAAACCATGTTGCTATAATAAAATGATTCCATATTCCTCTCTGCTTTGAGAGTTCCAGACAGCTTGTAGTCCCTGATCTCATGCAAGCAAATCTAATTTTGGCTAACCTGGATTCTAATTTCAGATAGAATGTCGAGCTGTGGTTTAGTGTTACAAAGATGAATGTGGAGGACCATTTGTGTATTTCTTGTTTGTCATGCACCTTTGCATTTTGCCCCTTTAACTTGAATAAGACTGCCATCCACAGAGAACTAAATATTCCTCTAGTGGAAGCCAGTGGAACAGGCTTACAGTTGCAAGTGTAAGACTTCTTAACCCATAATCTATTCAGGCCAGAGGAATGCATTGCTACATCTATGACCAAAAATCAAAAGGAAGGGGGAAAGAAACTTAAAACAACCTGAACCAACTATTGCAAATTTTAGGTGATATAAAAGTCAAGTAGCACCCAGTTGGGTTTTGAGCGGAACAGAACAGTTGCCCATAGTGATTTGCTCCTGATATATTATTCATAGCAAAGCTGTAGGGGTTCTTATTCTTAAGTGCCATTGAGTTAAGGGTAGTTTCTGGCTAGCATATAGTCCAGTGATGGCCAACCTATGACACACGTGTCACAGGTGACACGCCAAGCCCTTTTAGGTGACACACCTGGTCACCCTGGCACCTGGGCATGTAGTGCTTGCTTGTTCTTGAAGTGTATGAAATACCAACTTTCAATTGAAGATTTAGCAAATATAAAGAATTATTCATTTTTGCTTTTAATAAAATACACAGAGCTAGAGCTACAAATATCACAAAATTATGGATATTTCTGGAAGTGACACAGCACCCGAGTTAAGCTAGGTTTTCTTGTGAATTTTGACACATCAAGCTCAAAAGGTTAGCCATCACTGATATAGTCCCATTGGTGAAGTGTCTGTGCAGATATAGAAGTGGTTTACTGTTACAATGTTCTGTAAGGAATCGGGGATAAAACCTACAGCCATCTGCTTTCTAGGCAGTGGCTTTATTATCGAGATGCCTTCTGCTGAGGAGTTACAGAACTGCTAACAGAAGAAAAGTTTAGGTGTACTTTGAGATCTGCTTCATTTGGAGACCTCCCAACTTGGTGGTAGTATATATACATATATCTTCCAGTTGAAGATAGTGAGCCCCTCACTCACAGGTTTAACCAACAAATAACAATGAAGTGGAATAGAAGTCATGAGTAATCCATAGCTGGTAATATCCCTAAGCCTTATACTTATTTCCATTAGGATGTTTCTCTAAAACCTTGACAAAGGTTCCACTTAACACAGTGTCTTGTCTCATCTTCTGTTTATTGGCTGTTGAGCCTTTTATGTAGAACATGTTACCAGTATGCACAATATATTTGGGAGCCTGAAAGCTGAAATACAGTTTTCATTATAGACACTCTAAGTTTCCTCTGTAATTGTTTAAGCAACTAAATATAGCGGCACCCCATATTTTTGGCATACCTAGGAGAGTAAAGTATGTTTGTAAATGTGTTTTTGTGGAAGCATTTCTTCAGAAAGCATTATGCAGCACTAAAACTAACATCTTTGAAGATGGGTTACTAGAATCAATGGAGAGGGAGGATAGAGTGTTCCTTTGAAATGGATGTAACCATTTGGGCAGAGATATTACAACAGAATAACCTAAATAATTAGTTTATATGAAGCTTAGAATCAGATTTGGGAATGTATGGAACACAGCATGGGCAAGCAAAAGGAAGGTGAATTCCATTGTATAGTCCGAAGTTCACTCATTTAACATAGGGTTTCAGTCTCTTTATATGCATCATCGCTAAATTGTTGGTCTTTTTTCACTTACAGATTGCAGCAAAAATTGGAAATGAATCTGGGACATCAGTGAATTCAAATGATTACAGTTACGGAGGACAAAAAAGACCTCTTGAAGATGGAGGTATGCTCTTGATCAGCATATAAGACACTAATAGAGTTTATTTTTCAATATTAAATGGTGATGGCAAAGTGTGTGTGAGAGCATCTATTTCAGGTCCTTTTTTTTTACAGTTTTTGCATCATAATTATTGCTTAGAAGGTGGAATAGTTAAACCTACCTGAGGACACGATCTTTAGATATAATTTTAATAACATTAGCTGTTTTGTATGATTGTGTCTTTTTAGTGGACCGTAACTCAATTTTTTTAAAAAAAAGTCTAAGGTAGGTAAAAGACACTGATGGTAATGAGTTTTAAATATATTAAAATATTTGTGATAGGGAATTAAACAGTTTCTGTGTAATTTATTCAAATAATACTTATTCACAAGTTAATCTTTATTAAGACTTAGTGGCTTGGTACCTCAGTTGAATTATACCAGGTGCAACATGTTAAATTGTAACATGTTTTGTTGAAAAACATTAAAACTATTTGGATTAAAATGCCTTATTCTAACTTTGCTTGAAGCCTGATAAAGTCACACTTAAAATTTTAAAATTCTAAGCTGTTACAGTGTGCAGTTCTTAAAACATTTTGCGGGATTAAATGGGTTTAATGTATTTATATAGTCTAAAGTTACTGTGTGTGTTTTTAAACATGAAGACAGTGTTAAGATTTTGGTAGAACATACAGGTTTTGACTTATAATTTTGTTTACAGAAAACTTCTAAGGCTCTTGACAAGGAGTACCTGTGTACTTTATTAAAGTGCCTTTTATTAATAGTGAGGTTTTTAATATTCAGAAATGAGCTAATGATGCTTCAAATGATGTATGTAATGTATTCTTTTTATTTTATGTGTAGATGGCTCTTGGACAAGTCCGAGCAGTACAACACACTGGGAGGGAATGCCCTCTCCTTTTAAAGGCAGGAATTTTTATTTATTACCTGTGTTTAGTATGTAAACGTGAAATGAACTAGTGGATCTTTTGAAATGGATGACACAAATCTTATTTGGAATATGTGTCTGACTTTTGCTGCACTTGAATATGGTGGTTCATCATATATTCCTGAATATGGGGTGGGAAGGAAACATTTGAACTATATTTTACCAGATATCAGTTATCTACAACTTTCACTCATACTAAACGGATTTGGATGCTAGTGGCTCTAAAACTGCTGTCTTGAAGTCTTTTGCTGTGAAAATTTCCATATTTGGCTAGGAAGTCTGTATGACAGTCCAGACAAATAGTGCATTGCTATGTGTTGGTTTAACCTAAAATTTTGATTTTATATTCAGTATTGTGCTTGTTATCAGAAACAGTTGTAAAACAATCATTTCTCAAATGGTGGTCTTTTCAGTTTTTGTTACAGAAGCATCATTAGCTTTAGCCTCAAGTTACTAATAAACATAGAAGTATTTGCTAGTTATGTTTTAGTTATCTGGATATCCATAATAGTATATTTAAACCTGTGTGCCTTATTAAACCATTTATAAGTGGAAGTACTTTGCATTTTTTTCCTGTCTATACTAACCAAGTGTTAAAATTATAAGATTTTTCCTTGTTTAGATGACCTATTCCCTATTCAAATCATGCTAAAATGCATTGGACAAGTTGCATTTTGCACTTCTGGAAGAGCCGTTTATTTAAGTTGCCTGTATTTGTGACAAAAAAACATTTTTAAAAATCTTAATTTTGCAGATCAGCCAGAGCCTAAGAAGGTTGCTCCTCCAAATAATGATTGTAAGTATTTTTTTATACACTAAATGCTTTACTTGCATTTCGTAACAAGACTTGGGCTAGTTCTGAAGTCATAACATCTGTATGCAAATAGCAATACAGATGCAGTAGAGCTACTGGTTGTTTTCAGAATGTTGAAATCTATTAAGCTAAATTTCTAAATTGAAAGTGCACATTGTGACTGATTCTTCTAGCTGGCGTTGTCTGCGGCAACAGAGTTTAGCTCTTCGTAGTTCTAGGAAAAATAGGTAAACAAGTGATTTAACAAGACTGTTGTAAATATTACTTATATTTCAAATAAGTGTTTTTTCACTGTAAAAGCCTTAGTAAAGAAAAAATGTCTTCAGTCGTTCCCAAATGGCCCATGTATGAGGCTATCTTTGTTCTTTACGAGAAGCTGGGTTCTGTAATTCTGGAGCAGCCATGAAGAAAGCCCCATCTACCTTTTATTTTCAGTGCTTGATGCTTAAAGAACAGTTTTAAACTGGTTGTTTCCACACTTACTGCACTTAATCCAGATTAAGTAGATCTGGATCTTTGAGATCTGGTCCTCACTCAATCCAGTCCATCAGGTACCAGATCAGATGATTGGGGTGTTTAGCACTTGATAGTAATGGGTGCTAAACAGGGCTGTCGTGTAGGCACCATAACTTGCATCTCAAGGCCCCAATTAGGCCTGGGGAGGAAATTCTGCCAGTGGCCTGACGCAATTTGCCCACACAACCATCAGTCAAGGGTCACTTCCATTTACAGTGGGCGTGGCAGAGAGACACAGCTGCATGATTGCCTACATAACAGCTATGGAGTTGGACACCAATTGTGTATGGAGTGTGGAGAGGTGTGGAGCCGGAGCTGTCCCACTGCTGATGGCAGCCTCCAGGCCTGTCAGACCCCATTGGCCCAGCATATGTGTAGAAGGGTGCTCTGAAATCTGGTCTTCATGATGGAAGACCAGACTGAAGACCTGTTTAAAGGGGTCTACTGCTAATATGGATTAAAGGGCCTAAAGACCCCATCGTATCTGGAACTCCGCAACACTCGTGCGGATGATGCAATCCCAAAGGAGTCTTGATGGGTCCCTCAGTGCGGAAGGTACGTAGCAGATGCATACCTAGCGGTTTCTTAAAGGGGTCTTCAGGGCCCGTGCAGAAACTGCCTGAAAGGCAGATTATGCAGGGGGAATTTGAATCCCTCCCAAGGCAGTACATATCAGCTGGCTATATTGTGGAAGTAACTCAGCAAATGTGAAAGCAGCACAGAGCTTAAAAAGAAAGTGAAAGTGCTAAAAACAGGCACCATAGGTTCAGGGTTGAACCAGCTTAGCTAAAATAGAATATAGTAGAATATAGGGTGTTTTTCCATTGTCACTAGAAGTACCCATTAAGTAACCATTAGATAATTGGCTCAACTGGTTAATTATCCAACAGGGACTGAATAAATTAACAGAACTAATATTTTCTTCAAATTGTGCATCTGTTACAATTCTTCCCCATATTAATCTAGTTAAGGTTATTCTGAAATTAAATAATTGATAACCTATTACTGTCATGTTATTCTATGCTTTGTTTATTGTTTGTATCATACAAAGGAGATGTTAGAAATATGAAGCTTTCTGTATTGCTACTTCAATACTACAGTAATATCAAAGCAGCAAAATGTATTAAAAACACTCTGTAACTGGGACAGGACTTAGAGGAAGCAGATGTATGGTATGCAGTAATTTGAATTTGCTTTTTTATGGTTAGAGGCTATTTTCCACTGTGATAGTTATTTCCTAAATGTAATGCTGTGAATGACGATAGAGTACTTACTAAAATCAGATTTCCCTTCTTGAGACCGAAGATTAAAAATTGGTTTTTGAAGCTTCTGTTAAAAATAGAGTGTATAGAAGCATCCTTGAATTTATGGAAGATATTTTCACTTTTAGGATGGCTGTTCAGTGAGATAACTGAAAGTAAATTCAAAGTTGTTCCATTTATGTGAGGATAAGACCTATTAGAAATTCTACTAGTAACTAGAAAATCAGCTGCGGAAAGGCTTTAGTGAACAACTTTGTCTTCATCATTAGTTCTAGCCCTTAGTAACTTCACAGTGCATTTTGAGAAGTTTAATTGCAAAAAGCTATGTGAAATCCTAAACCCACTGGATCCTCCTTATAGTTTTAGAGCCCATTTTTTCATCCATTAGCTAGCTTGCGTTTTGAAATGTGAAAAAGCTGAAGATACCCCATGGAAAGTAAAGGAGTTGAGAATCTCAGTTCGCCTCTTGTGGGTATTTAGTTTCTCACATTAGTGAAAGTTTCATGCCTGACAGGAGGCTTTCATAGATTGTTAAAGGTACATATAGCATAGTAGTGTTTGCTGTCTGTCGTTACAGTCCTGTCCGTGTCTTTTCAGAACTAAGTCTTGTGTGCACTGGTGTTTACCTTTAAAACATGAGGTTAAGGTTACAGATTAAATTAGCCTTTTCCTTCAACACAAGCATTGTATTTGCTGAGGTTCATGGATGTGTGGATGTGAACTCAGCATTGTATTCTGAGGTCCCAAAGAACCTACTTTCTATACTTATAAAATGTTTGGTGAATTTATAGGAGTTGACCCATGTAAAATTATTTTAAATAGTAATAGTGATAAATACAATGAAATATTGCTACTAGAAAGTTAAAGTTATTACAAAACTGCTTATAGCGTAATGGCCTGCAACTAGTAAGACATATTAATGGCGGTAGTCCCCCATCCTGATAGTCTGTCATGGTTAGATGCTTTTAAGAACTGCCTGCAATGTCGTAGTGGTGTTGATAATCATTTAATTATCAGATTTGGATGATAAATTACTTTCTCAGCTGATCACTACATACATGTAACTGTTGAGTAGTTGCTCTCATAGATGCAATTGCCAAAAGGTTGAATGCATTTTGGGGGCCCAAGGTTACCCACCTTTGTCGAAACAACATGAAGTGAAACATTTTCTTATAAAAGACTCTAAACAGTGTATGGGTGAAAAAAAAAGTTCCTCTCATCAGTCCTAACTTTCCTGCCTTTCTCTTTCCCACATCATGCATGTTTTATAAGTTTATCTCAGGTTCCCTGATCTCATAACAAGGGTGTTCCAGTCACCTGATCATTCGGATTGCTCTTTTCTGCATTTTTTTAAACCATTCTGGAGAGTTTCTAGGTACAGAAGCTTCATAAATGTTAAGAGTTACCTATATAGTTATCTCTCACGTAATTTGATGTTTCCATTCCTTCAAGCCACCTTGCTGCTTTTTGTTTCAGAATGTATGTTGTCCAACTCATATAGTGGGATGTATCCTCAGTTTAGTCTTTGGTAAGAATTCACTGGTAGGAGGGTTGGTGGTAAACCCATTCCTTGTGGTAGCCCTCAGGCTATGGAATAGTCTCCCTTCTAAGGTTATGTACATTTAGAAGACTGGTAACTATGCACCTATTCACCCTGGCCTTTGGCTGAGGAAACAGCTCCCTCCCCCATACTTTCAGGCACTGTTTGCAGTGAGTTCTGTTTGATTTGTTTTTATTGTAGTAACCTGCTCTGAGACCAGGTAAGCAGGGAAACCAATACAAAATAATTGTGTCTGTGAAAGACTGAGGATTGAGGAACTACAGGGGTTTCAGAAGAAAAAAGACTACTTAACCCTTACTTGTAGTGATGGATTGAGTTGTTTCTCTTTTCAACTTCTGTTGTCTTTTTCACTTTGCAGTTGAGCATTTGAAGTAGGGGAAAATCTCACCCTACTTAAGTGCTGATTGGGACACTTATAATCTGGGTGCTTGAACTTTGTGTGGCGAAAAGACAGAAGAAAGAGTTGAATCCTGTGCTTATTGCAGGGGGGCAGGTCCTCGTCACAGTTCCTGGCCGCCTGTGTCAGGAGGACCCCTGAGAACAGGAGACAACTGCAAGCTTTGTTGTGATTAAATGCGTCTCCATTTCTCACTGCCTGCCTTCCCAAACTCTTTCTGAAGGATGGTGGTGAGCATTGGAGACCTACCCTCCCCACTTTGCATCTCTGCAGCCTTCCACTTGTTTTGGATCAGCAGTGTGTTTGTGAGTGCACAATAGAGAAGAGAAATAAAAAGGAAGTACATCACTCCTTTTTCTTTATTGTGAGGAAGCAGGGCCTTAGCAGTATCCCCAACCCTTAGTTCTCCATAGATGCAAATACTTACAAAATGCAGTTTTGCACTGCACAGTTTTTATTGGGATCCTACTTGTATGTCATTAAGTGCCACTGAACAAGGCAAATCACAATTTATCTGCTATGTGTGAGCAAAACAGCATAAAGCAAAACCATGTACTGAGGAATTTGCTGAATTAAGCACAAAACTAGAAATAACAGCATAAAATTTTACAGTTAAAAGCCTAACACGTTGCATGATTCGGTAGTGGATCCTTTCGATAAGAGGCTATTTGAGGTGTTGGCATCACTTCAAATGCTTATTACCCACAAACAGCCTGGCTCATGCAAATCTTTGAAGCCTCTGCCAGCTGAACTAAGGCGTGTAGTGCTGGGTACAAGGAAACAAAAGGGCTTAAAATGCCAAACTGAAGATGTGAGTTTAATATGAACACTAATGCACATTTCTGTAGAAATAGAAACACCTAGTTCTTAAACCTTAATATTTATTACTAAGTCTTAGCAATGTTTTTAGCTACAAGGTTGCTAGTATCTTATGTGAACTGCTTGAAAATGTAGGGTACAACCTGTATAAAGATGTTTTAACTTATTACGTGATTTCTGTCTGAACTGTACATTGCTGGTGAAGGTGTAAAACTATTAACAATCACCATAAGAAAGATTTAGAAAAAATGAATAAAGAAACATGCATAGTATACTGTAAATTATTAGAGCTCAATGTCCAACAAGTGGATCCACGGATTGATGAATACATTTTTGCAAGAGGTAAAAAACCTCATTTGCATTTGAAAAAAACAGTGATCCATCCACTCCTTAAAAAGCCCTCACTAGATATAGAAGACTGTTGTAAATACTGGGTGAGTGGAAGTTTGTGGGGACTATGCAATTTTGTGCGTTCTTGATTATTTTGACCTGTTCTTGGATGGATGCCAGCAGCCTGCGAGTGGTATTATCCAGGTGTAGGTTGCTAGCATGACCTCATGTGGGAGAGAGACAAAGGGGTGTGACTTTTGATCTTGCTTGACCTGTTGGCAGCTTTTGCAACCATAGAACATTGTATCCTTCTGGATCACCTATCTGGAATTGAGGGAGTTACTGTGACCACATCTCATTGTACTATATATTATTTTGGTTGTTTTGACAGCAGTGGCAATGAAGAGTGTCAGATGACACCGGATGTGGCGAAACAAGGACAGAACACTGTCAAAGTGTTAGAATGATCAGTCTCTCCTCCTCTGTTTTCCCACTTCTCCACAACAGCAGATCATTACGCTCATAAGTCTGTATTCCAGCTGCCTGTTGCTTTAATAAGGCTGTCTGATCACAGCCTTTATTACAGTGGTTCCCCTGCAGCCTGCAGGGATGATTTCATAGAATAGTGCTGCCTGGTTGTTCCTCAACATCCTGGTAGCTAAGCTGCAGGGATCTCCCTGGCACTATTTTATCCCCAAAGCTATATGGAACTGCTGGGAACAGTTATCAAAAGTTTTGAGTGAGAAGAGTGTGTTTTAAATAACATTGGAAGACATTTTTACTGTAGAGTATGCCACTTTTTAATTTTGGCACCTTTCCAAGTTGCACTAGAACAAGATTTATTGAATTGAAAGGACCTAATTAGTTTTTACAATTGTAACTTACCTATTGATTTAAATGGCCCAACTTGTTGAGTATGGCTTAGTCATATATTCCACAATTTAGAGAACTGTTAAGTTTCAGAGGGCCAGGGTCACTTGTTTAGGTACTTATATGAATAAAACTAAAGAACGATGAAGCACACACCACCTCATGAATTGAATCTTAATTAGTTGTAACCTGTCTTGAGATCTTGTGGTGTGTGAGGCAGAATATACATGTAAAATTATAAAATATAACGTCCTCTGGAACAGTCCCTTCAGATATTCATGGGATGCTTATGCTTATTGCTTTCAGGAGCCCACTGAAGACATATCTTTTTACTCAGACCTTCTCAGTGTGACTGTTTTCCCTTCCCATTCATGATTTTAATAACATTTTTATTAAACATTTGACGGCCTTATAATTGAAATTGATACGCACTCTTCCTGTTCCTTTTAAAGGAATTTACTTCCAGGTAAGTAAGCCTGTATTAGTGCAGAAGTGCTGTGATAGAGATAAAGCACAACTGAGAAATTTCACTAAAATTATATTTACAGATTTATTGACATAGAACAACGGTTCTCAACCTGTGGGTGGTGACCCCTTTGGGGGTTTAACTACGCTTTTAGAGGGATCTCAACAAGTTTCCTGCCTTCTCACCCCATCCTCACCTGAGCTGCCCCGCCCCCATAGTTGGGGGTGTCCACAACACGAGGAACTGCATTAAGGGGTCGCGGCATTAGGAAGGTTGAGAACTGCTGACATAGAAGTATATAATTTATATGTTGGATATGAATGACCCATGATACATACTTTGTCATTTTGCAACATGCTATTTGTTGAAACTGATGGACAAAATATTTAATATTTTGTTTCAGCTTTTGGAAATCAGTTACCACCTATGCATCAGCAGCAGAGGTAAGATCCCCTTTTTAAAACTCATTGTCACAAAAACTGTTAATTGCCTTTCTAAAGTTTCTTGAAAACACTATTCAGTATGTTGAGGGAGGGGAAATACTAATTCTTAGGGATATTGTAGCTTATTTTCAACTGCTGCTTACAGTTGTGCACAACCTCTAAGAATGTGTGTGTTCACTGCATTGAGCACAGTGGAATAGGAATGGTTACGCTGCTGAAGTATGTTATTTGAATGTTTATGCATATTGAACCCACAATGCTGTTTTGCAGAAGTTGACCTTTTCCATTACTTTTGCGTCAACCTAAGTATACTTTTATTTTTACCTCAACCTAACACAAAAGGAAAACATTGTTCATTCTTGACTTTCTTTCTTCCATATGAAGTACATTGATCTTATTTTTTGGGGGGGGGGTATTCATGAACTTAGCTGTTCATTTCAAATTGAATCAAATTCAATTTTTTCTTCTGGCAGACAGTGTGTTCAGTTAGAACATAAATCTTTTAAAATCTTCAAATGAGCACCAAAAAGCATTAAACAGGCTCCTTTGAAACCCCTTTGTTTGGTTCAAATTCTGTTTTGAAACAAGCAGTGTGTTCTGTACAAATTTGAAGCTGTTGAACACCCCCTGTTTGATTTGAACGGGTTTAAACTTGGACCAGTTCAGCACATCTCTAATGCTTATGGTACTTTTTATATTGAAATTTACCAATCTTTGGGATCTCAGAAGCCATGTCATATAATTCTTTGGCCAAACCCTGGTTAAAGTTGGAGGTACAGTCCAGTAGTGAATCTAGTGATGCTGAACATCATGAACCAGATTAAGACAGGTCATCGCCATCAGCTGAATGGTGCTCTGGAGCAGTCGTTGGCTCACAGGCAGGTGCATTGATCTTACCTGCACCTTCTAGCAAGGGTGAACTACAAGCCCTAAAGACCAGGGGGCCAAGGCCAGTAGGTAGGTCTAATGCATGGAGAGTAGAACATGTGTCTGCTGCAGGTATGAGGAAAAGTGGACCAGAGATATAAGAGGAAACGGAGAAGCCAGAAACATGAAGGGGAGTTATCAAATATGAAATGATCGATTCTGTTTTTAGGAGGGCAGGGAAAGCATTTGACTGGGGCCTGGCTTGTGTTTGTAATAAGCTGAACTGGGCAGAACCCAGTTCTGCACATATGTAGCATCTTAACATTCTCAGATATGTTGGAATTCCTTGATGTGTATATATTGGGACTTATTTGTGCCTGTTATGTGCTACAATTAAGTGTTCACAAAACATTTTGAAATGGACTGTGTAGAATTTGTTAGTGTTTCCAGGAGCTACCCATAGGAAATATGAGTTCCCAGTTGACCCCTAAAGCCAGAATGCACAAAATATTTTAGTTGTGCTCTGTCAGAGCAACTGGTTCAGCCATGTGCTCTAACTGCACATTTTTTCCATTTCCTTTTGGTTCTGAGTTCAAAACAAATAACTTCTACAAAGTAGATAGATCTTTCTAATACGCTAATTGGTATTCTGAATCAGGAAGGTAAAGCAGTGATCTTGATTAGGCTCATGAATGGTTTGAGGTTGCTGTCAGCTGAGCCTGGTCTTCTAAATTCCATAAATGATTTAATCTCATCAGGTATACTACTGTGAAGGGGGAAATTGAATGCTGATCTGAGCATGAGTGATGGGAATGCGGTGTGGTATATTTGTGTTCATGAAGTACATTCATGTGCTTGTGTAAGAGAGTGGGAAAGGGATTTTATATGTGTAAATGTTTCTGTACACTGGTAATAGGGCTTTCACAAATGCAGTAAGTAAAGAATTAGAAAGGTGACTACAATGTATTATTGTAAGCACTGCTTTAACCACAAACACTGCTCTTGGGAAAGGTTTGCCACCCAATTAACTAAAGATACTATTAGCTGTCTTGATGTTGTTATGTGACTTGTATTTATTGTTTCATAAATACACTGGGGTGTGTACAAATGGAAAAGAAATGCATTTGTTTCAGCCCTGCGCCAGCAAACACCAAGTTTGGCCAACTGCTTGAACTGAAGTGGATACTAGCTCAGCTTCATTTGGAAACTTGTCAAACAGGGTTATAGGGAATATGACATCCATATAGTTGGAGTATGCACATTTAAGCCAAATGCAAGTGTAAAGTAGAGACATGAAACAGGCAAATACAAGATGAGCAAATGTTGGGATTTAGCTTTAAACCTTAAGGCTTGAGGCAGGGGTTAAACTCAGGGCAAAACATGCACCAGACAGAATAACTGATCCTAACTGATCCTAAAACTTTTTTATCTTTTTAATGCAATTGGTTAACCATATATGAATACATAAGGATGAAACAAGAATCTCTGTGTTGGTTGACGTCTCATTATTCTGTATAAGCCAGATGTAAATATTTTTCTATTTTGTTCAGATCTGTGATGACAGAGGAATATAAAGTTCCTGACGGAATGGTTGGATTCAGTAAGTAGAACAGCGTAATGGGTACTATCTGTTTTAATTATGCTGTAATGTTTTTAATGATTATTTTTTTAATGTCAAATATATTTGCAGTTTTATTTTTGTCTTTGTAAATTGGATTGGTTGTTTTTAAGAGGAGTTATTAATCAGTTAGCAAACAAATATATAAACTTCAGTGAGATAGAAGCATTTGTGAAAATGATTTAATTTTTCTGTCTTTGTTTTTCAAGTAATTGGAAGAGGGGGTGAACAGATCTCTCGCATACAGCAGGAATCTGGATGCAAAATACAGATTGCACCTGGTAATTACTTTAAATGTTGTATACTATTCTTAGTGATAAATGAGGAATGCAGGCACATAATAGTTAACTCCCTCTCAAAACAAACAAACCCAGCCCCTTCAAACCCACTTAAATTGTTTTGAGAGAGATGGTGTAAATAAAAATTCTGGAACTAAGCATTTAACTTCAGCGAGTAAAAGTTAATCCTGAGCATTTGATCTTGAATATTTTTCAAAGGTTTTTTTTTTTAAATATCCGTGCACTAAGCATAATTTAGTGTTAATACCTGTGCGGTAGTGATTTGCTTTTTATTTATACTATTTACCCTGAACCGTTTCATTTTTAGATAGTGGTGGCATGCCTGAAAGATCTTGCATGTTAACTGGAGCACCAGAGTCTGTACAGTAAGTGTTCATTTTGAAAGTTTTAATTAAGATATTATTTCAAATGTCCATTCTATGTCTTACAGAACATATGCATTGCTAGCTAATTCAGGAATTTATTTCATTCTGTCTAAAGAATTATCTGCTTCACTTCAATATGTGGCATTAAACTAGCCTTTTAGGGAATGGGATTTTCCCTGAAGTCATTATGGCCACAAATCATTATGTTTTCTTGTTGATCTGTGCTTCTGTCTCTTTCCTTTTTTAAGTGATCAGTATATCCCACTTGGTCTTCTAGTTTTGCCTCCTAAGAGCAGTGCAGATTGCCAGGTTTTCATTTGCTGCTGAAATAGATACTTTGTTTGTTGATAACATGTTTTTCAGTTCTCCACTACTATGCATTGTGTGTTTTTCAAGGTCTGCAAAGAGATTACTTGATCAGATAGTTGAGAAAGGAAGGCCTACCCCAGGATTCCATCATGGTGATGGTCCAGGAAATGCTGTCCAAGAAATTATGATTCCAGCCAGCAAAGCAGGATTAGTTATTGGGAAAGGTGGAGAGACAATAAAACAACTTCAGGTAAGTTAATGGATTCTTGGGAGGTGGTATAAATATTTGAAAAGTCTAAAATCATGTGATCTATATACCTTAAATTTTTAAATAGGAACGAGCTGGTGTTAAGATGGTAATGATTCAAGATGGTCCACAGAATACTGGAGCAGACAAACCTCTAAGGATCACAGGGGATCCTTACAAAGTTCAAGTAAGAGTTTAAAGCTTTGAATGTATATTAAGAGTCTTCTTATTAATGGATTTCAAGATTATTGGGTCTATATTATGTTTCTGTGTTTTTAGCAAGCCAAGGAAATGGTTTTGGACTTGATTCGTGATCAAGGTGGTTTTAGAGAGGTGCGCAATGAATATGGGTCAAGGATAGGAGGCAATGAAGGGTTAGATGTAAGTATAACATATCTCTTTTTTTAGTAGTGTATTTTTCAATATCTATTTAATGTGATAGGGGAAAATGCAGATATTCTGTGGGCCTTCATAACTGAATGAAGCTACTTTCTGACTTGTAGCTGCTTGTCTGTTTTGTCGTAGTGATAATATGTCATTCGGTAATATCCTCCTGCTTTTGAACATCTTTCCCTTTATCTGTCTACAGGCTTCCACTTGGGATTAGAAATTCTTTAAAGGAAACTGTTAGGGATGGTGCAGGGAGAGGAAGAGGAAGTTCTGTCACTTCCACTGTGCTTTGCAACCCCAAAATGTTTAGCAGAACCCGTAATTGGCTTCATGCTTTTTGCAGTTTTAAACTGAGAACTTTCCACTGTTGCCTTTTGTTATTTTTTTATACATATATATAAAAGTAGTTAAGGTTATACAAAGCAAAAAATTGAGGCCTTTAGATTCTGTTTGAAGCACTATTTGAAATAGCTTTTGTTTTTTAAGGTTCCAATACCACGGTTTGCTGTTGGTATTGTCATTGGAAGAAATGGAGAAATGATAAAAAAGATTCAGAATGATGCTGGAGTCAGGATACAGTTTAAACCAGGTGAGCTGCCGGTAAATGGGAGAACATTTCCTTTTTTTTATCTGTAATCTTAAATAAATTTGTAACTATTTCACCCTTCTAGATGATGGTACAACTCCAGACAGAATAGCACAAATCACAGGACCTCCAGACAGATGTCAGCATGCTGCAGAAATTATTACAGATCTTCTTCGGAGTGTTCAGGTTAGTTGCTGTCTATTTGGAAATTTAATTTCCCATGTTAATATTTTTATAATTTCCAATGGGCTAACGGAACAGTAGTTTTTGTTCTTGTGACTGTTATTGTAATATAGGTGTGATATCAAAATTCTCATATTGGAGAGCATCAGCCTACCTGCCCAATACATAGTTTAATTATAAATTAAATTTAAATTATACATTAAATTTTTAAAAGGGAATGAGAATTCATTTTTCATGTTAAAAACTATGAAAGAACTCAGCTGCTTGCAAACATCCTGCAAGTGCTTGCCCCTTTGCTCTGGCCTTTGAAAATCTCTTTTTCTTCCCATTTTCGGGCTCTGTTGTTATTTTAGTGTGTTTATTTTACATTTGGTTTTTAATGTTGTAGCCCTTCCTGAGACCTTCAGGTATTGGGGGAGCATAAAATGTAAATAAAATGAATTATTGGTGTCCTTATATAGATCTTAGTACAATCTTAACGCTCTAGTATTAGGTAAGTCCCATTATGCCCAGTAGGGCTTTCTGTTTATGTAGTGAGGTTAGAATTGTAGTCTTGATTCACCTGGTTGTATCAACTAAGAAAAATTCTGGGGGGAAAGCACAGGCAAGATTTTCCTGAACTATGACAAATAGTATGTTGTAAATTGAGTCAGAGTCTGTGAATTGGTGGAAATCATCAGCTTTAATACCTTAAGCTATAGTTTTTGAAAACTAAAGGAAGATCTATCTTGTGGACAAAATACCATCTGAAAAAGAAGCCTACTGCACACACTTCATATACTGCAAACTCACTTTTATGCATATTGGCATTTAAATTGTTTCTATTGTACTGTGAGTGAAACTTACAAGTTCCTGTTGTGGGTAATATTTGTCACATTAATAAAAAAAATCAGCTAGAGCACAGCAGAAAATGCACTCTCTAAGATATTGTAAATTACTTCTGAGATCTCAGCATCTTCTAGTGACCTGGTATACACTGTAGGGATGTTAGTAACAAAATAAATTAGTAGTTTAAATCTTCCTTTTAAAACTATGCATACTATTTTTAAGCACTGCACAAGAAATTTATGGCTAATCTTGGCTTTTTCATTATCCTGTAGGCTGGCAATCCTGGTGGTCCAGGACCAGGTGGTCGTGGAAGAGGTAGAGGACAGGGCAATTGGAATATGGGGCCACCTGGTGGATTGCAAGAATTTAATTTTATTGTTCCCACTGGAAAAACTGGACTAATTATTGGAAAAGGTAATAAACTTTGGAGTAAGTTCTTTACATATAAAAATTATTTTTGTTTTAAGTTGGTGTATACACTGTAAGACAATGGATTTCAAGTAATGTGTTTTTCCCCCCAAGAAGTCAAAAGACTTTGTTTCTCTTTTGAGTAGGGTTAGTAAAATATACAATAATGAATTCAAGATGATGCCACTATGGATTCTTCTGTAGTAACAGAGTACTGTATCGCATAATTTTTAATTTTTTTTAATGGCAGGTGGTGAAACTATTAAGAGCATTAGCCAACAGTCTGGTGCTAGAATTGAACTACAGCGAAACCCTCCACCAAATGCAGATCCAAATATGAAATTGTTTACTATCCGGGGAACGCCACAGCAGATCGATTATGCACGGCAACTTATAGAAGAAAAGATTGGAGTAAGCCTTTTGATATTATGCTAGATATTGTTGAGTTAGGTATTAGGAAAGGAATAAAAGAATAAAAACTGGATCTTTGATAGTGAATTCCAGATTTTGCCACAGCACAACTGAAAGAGCTAAATACGGCATATATTGGTAGCAGAGTTGCTCCCAGATCTCAAGCTGCCGCACTGTAACTCCAACTGGAAGTGTCAGCTGTTGCTGTCATGGGCAGAAGATGGGCAGCATGATCCATTTTCACCTATAGTCATTTTAGGGATTATAAAATGTTGAACCAGCCAAAGAACTGGCACAGAGACAAAGCTCCTTTGCCATAAAGCCTCTCTGCCTCACTAATTCATAATGTGGTATAAATCCCCACCTCCTACATCCTACTTTGTTGACTCTTTCTTGTCCCCTAGAGATCACCAAATAGCCCAATATCAAAAAGGAGTATAATTTCAAAATACCATAATTTCAGGAATTCATTCTATATGAGCGTATTGTGCAAAGTATGTTCAGTATTTGTTTCCTGGAAGAAATATATGTCCTGTAATGAAAAACCTTGTTCTTCCTATTGATTGAAAGCAAATTCACAGTTATGTTATTTCCTTTAGGGTCCAGTGAATCCCTTGGGTCCACCTGTGCCACATGGACCTCATGGTGTTGTTCCTGGACCACACGGCCCCCCTGGCCCACCACCTGGGGCTCCAATGGGACCTTATAATCCAGCTCCTTATACACCTGGACCTCCTGGGCCTGCTCCTCAGTAAGTAATTTTTCTTTCCCAATGGGTTGTTTATCCTAATGTAACTACAGAAGAGCAGAAAGCCATATAGAATTCTCTCAATCCCCTTTACTAGCTGTTCAGTCTTGCAGATTCTGTCTTGATTAAAGAAAAAAACAAAACTTCCCTTCTTGGCTATGATTTTCAAGCAGGATTGAGCATAATATAGACTTTGGGGTGTTGTGGCCTTTGGGATATGTTTAGGGGACCTTCCGGTGTAGCAGTAGAAGATTCTGCCATCAGTATTCTTGTGGCTGTTATACTGACTTTAAATCTGGTCTACATTCCACCATAAACTGGTGAATCAAACAACAGGATAGATCATACTGAATAGATAGCTTTCAAACTGCTAATGCAACAGTTACTAGTACTGTTTTAGTTCTGAGAAGCTAAATTTGTCTTTAAAATATCCTGTTCTTTATTAATAGTGATGGATAAGTTTAATATTTTCCTTGTAGTGGTCCCCCAGCTCCATATGCTCCACAAGGATGGGGTAATGCTTATCCCCATTGGCAGCCTCCAAATCCTCCAGACCCCGGTAAGAAACTGTTTCTGAATGTTTGTTTATTTTATTCATACCCTCATTCCAGAATTATTGGATTTACTGTACCCCTTACCTTGGCTGTAGATTTTAAAATAATTGGATTTTGGCATAGATTGTGAAATAGCTTACTTCAGATTACATAGTTACAGACCTGTGGTTTCACTTGTTCTCAGTCATTTGAGTGGTTTGTCTTGTTAACACATAACGCCACTCATTTAGTTGTTAGCTGTTGAAGGATTCTAAGGTATTTCAGCCTTATAAGATGGAAATCCTGTGAGTAACACTATGGAAATGACTTCTGTGTAGCATTGCAGTACTAGGAATGTGCAAAAACATTCCTAGTACTGCGTTCGTTTCCTGAAAGCACCCAAACAAGCCTTAGGGAGAGTAACTTGAGCCTGAATTTAAAACCGGGCAGCTGGTTTGTGGAATGAATTGTGAAGAGAAATGTGCATGAGCTCCCCCCTCCCCCCCTTTCTGCAACTTTGCCAGACATTCCCCTAGATCACAGCTTGGCCTCTCTCTCTTTCCCAATTGTCCTTATCAGCCCCTGGGCTGTGCACCACCATTGCCCAGGGCAGATTGTGGTATCCTCTTGAGGCCTTCTGGAGTAGAAGATTACAAGTAGTCCTACCACATGAACATGTGTAAGCCTGTTTCCTCCAACAGCCTCACTCTCAATCTGATCATTCTCTTTCATGGCCTTTTCAGGAAGTGGACACTTGCACGTCCACTTGTTAGGTCTCCTGAAAGGGCTTGTTTTTCTTCACTTCAGAAGGTCTAGTACAGGCATGTCAAACTTACGGCCCGCGGGCCGGACCTGGCCCGCGAGGCG
>MTQE01001134.1:42988286-43012968 GCA_014337955.1 Aspidoscelis marmoratus | reverse complement strand
TTTTTTTATCCGGCCCTTGGCCGGATTGAGTTTGACACCTCTGGTCTAGTAGGTCTCGAAGAAGGATTCCAGTCTCTGGTCTTCTGTAGACTGTAGAGGCATCACCGTGGCATGGGCCTAGGTGGACTGGATGAGACCCCATGTACCTAATGGTGAAGGGGATGGCAGGGGACAGCTAATTGCAAGATGTGATCAAAGTAGAGTGGAGAGGCTGCGGCATGATCTAGGGAGTGATCAGAGAATGGGGGAGGCTGAAGTGCCATGTGAGGATAGAATTCAAATTGACAAACCTTTTGTTAAATTCTGTTCCACTACTTCCCATGGTTCTGTTCATTTTTGGATTAAACCTTGAATTTTTCAAGGGATTTAGTCCCAAAATGAACTGCATGCATGAATGCTGTATGAAGCTATTTTGCACAGAAATAGTTAGGCACATTCTTACTCAGTACATTTGCTATTCAATAGGAGTAGGTCCTCATTTGTTTCAGTGTTGAGGGCCGTTGCCTCATGTGTTTTTTAGTATTTAACTTGTCCTTCCCTTGGCAAATGGATGGCAGGTTATCTTGGATGGCATACTTGTGTCCAGGAGCAAGCAGAATTGCAGCATAATATTATAATACAAAAAGTATTTAAGCATAAAGCAGAATCAATATGTTAAATTAAAACATTGATTGGCATGATTTTTCAAATATTGAATAATCAGACCACATGCTACAAAAATCAGACCGCAGTGGAATTCATGTCCTGACAAGTACATGGTGATTAGAGAAATGCATTGACAGCCTGCAAAATAGATTTTGAAATGAAATATTTTCATTTTTCTAGGTAAGCCAACTGATCCTAATTCAGCAGCATGGGCAGCATATTATGCTCACTATTACCAGCAACAAGCACAGCCACCTCCTGCTGCTCCACCTAGTGCACCACCAGCCACTCAGACCAATGGGCAAGGTATACAAATCCTTGTGTGCAGAATCCAGGATTGTGATTGATTATATAAAAAGTTTAGTTTTGTTTTACAGGTATAGACTGTATTTTGTTACATTTCCAACTAACTGAATATTTGGAACCTTTCATATTACTTGCAGCTCTTTGGAGTAGATACTTTGAAGGTACATTAGGAAAAGGCACTTGGCTCCTAGTGAAAAATTGGTCTGGGTGAAGAGGCATGTTTTAACTAGGTGCCGAAAACCATATAAAGTTGACAGCTGGTATACCTCCATGACAGCTGGTATACCTTCATGAGGTTTTTCCAAAGCTGGGGGAGTGAAAACAGCTGAACTATAAGAAGGCACGGGCAGATCTATGTGGGATAAGGCACTCCTTCAGATATTTGTGACCCACATAATTTAGGGCTTTAGATGTCAATATCAACAGTTTAAATTTGTCTCAGTAGTGAATTTGTAACAGGTGCAGTCTCTTCAAGACTGCCATGATGTGTGTTGGGCCCAAAATGCCCATCAGGCATTGTGCTGCTACATTCTAGTTCCAGCTTCAGGGGTAGTCCCATGCGGAGTCCATTACAGTAGTCTAGGGGTTGCCGGAGACTGGAACACTGTGACCAAGTTGTCTATTCAGGAAGATTGAAGCTGGCAAAGCTGGAGGGTAAGCACTAGCTACAGTAGCCATCAGAGCCTCAAACAATATCAATGAATCTAGAGGCATCCACTTCCTTTCTGGAGCAAAAAAAACTTATTGAGAATTAAGTGCAGTCTAACTTCCTGGACCTGACACCCTGTGACACAATACCTCTTGTGCTTCTGCATTTAGATTTTAATTTATTGGTCCACATTCAGACCATCACTGCATCCAGGCAGCAGTTAAACTCCTCAGCTGCCTTATTTGTCTCAGAAGGAAGATAAAGTTGGGAGTTATTAGTATACTTGTTACCTCTCTTAGAAGCTTAAAATAGATGTTAAACATCATATGGTACAAAACTGATCCTTGAGGAACTCCACATGAGAGGTCCCAAGCAGACAAAGGTTCCCCATGACTATGGTACCCAGTTCCTGAAGTCACTTCAACAAGGTACCAACAAGTCAAAGCTGCTTAAGAGATCAAGGAGAATCAGCAGGGTCACATTGGCCCTGTCCCTTTCCCAAAAAGAACTCATACGTGATGGTGATCGAGACAGTCTCAGTTTCAGACTGAAATAAGTCAAGATAACCAGTTTCCTCCGATCAGATCTGCAGCTGGATAGCCACTACTCTAGTACATTGCTCAGAAGGAAAAAGGTAGGAAACATTAGCAATTGTGTGATAGTTGTTTAACACTTCAGGATCCAGTGCCGCCTCCTGAAGTGCCACTGGCACTTTTCACACAATGAGGCAACATCAGTCCCTGGATCTACCTAGCCATACCTCCTTGCCTGGCTTTAATTAACAATGATAGACAATGATCATGGAGACAAGTAGTTGGCTGAACTCCAGCAGACAACTAATCCACTTCCCCAGACCATAATAATTAAAACAGATCCAAAATAACAAAAGCAGATAGTGCTCCAGATATCTCCACTAAACCATTTCCACCTGTAGAGTCCAATTCCATGTGAATCTGGACAACTGCATTCCAAAATTGTCTTACAAATTTATCAGGAGAACCACTGAAGGTGACATAAATGGATCCTTACTGCTAGATGACAATACTCTTTAACCACTTGGAACAGTTCTACTGGATGTTGACTTGAGGACATAATTGATCTCAAGAAGTAAGCCTTTTGTTGTTATTGATGCCACTAAATGGTAGGCAAGATAACATTCTTAATCATTTTGCTCAGATTCACTTTGGGATTTAGGACACTTGAGCTATAGCTGCCAGCTCTCCTTTATTACACGCAGCTCCCCACTATAGCAGGGTGCTTTACAAACTCTGGGCTTAGTAGTTCTACTCATTTCCTGGTTCCAAAGTATGACCAAAGCCTCAACAGGAGCACCAGCCATGTGAACCTGCAACGCTCTCAAAACAATCAGGTTCCACAAGTCTCCAAGGTCAGATCACTGGGTCCTTCTCTCCCTCAGTGACACCATTAGGGCAGATTTTTTAGGAAAACGATAATGGTTACACTATAAGCCTACCTGCCAACGAAGCCTGACTTTCCCACTCTATGCCAAAGAGTAGGTTGAGAGTATGTCCGTGCTGAGGCAGCCCCATGGTTGTCATGGAGACTGTGAAGTCCTGGGCTGGACCACCGGAGGCATCCTTAGCCCCCAACAACAGAACCAAGATAGACTCCACCAGCTCATATTTCAAGATTGGGCAGCAGGGTGAAAAGTACACCAGCAGCAACCCTGTTCTGTGCCTCTGGCCCAACACCAAAAACGAACCTTCAATCCCAGTCATAGGTCACATATGACATAATTTCCTTATGGACTGCTGCGTCTTCTCCCCACCCCCAAACCTGGGCTGGTGTTGTGCCAGGTAAGAGGCAAAGCCAAGTAAGCGCCAGGCTTCCCAGTTCACCAGCACAGGTCTCTAATACATACCAAGCCAGCCCTTTCATTTATAATTAAGCTATGGATGAATGAAGATTTAATTTGGACTATCCTGGTATTTAAGAACAGCATCATCAAGTCAAGGGAGCCTTGACAGACACGCCCTCGTTCTGAACGCTTAGAGTGTAAGTGGAGTGATGATCTTCATACATCTTAACACTTTCTGTGAACCCTTTCCTCTTCGTTCTCTTGGCATATTTCACCCACTTGTTAAAACTAAAATGGGACCCCCACAACTTTCGTCTGTTCTTTTACTCAGGCACGTCAAGTTTCCTCTGCTTAAGGAACCTCATTGGTAGTAATAATCTAGGTTCTGTTCACTCACAACCTTAGTTGTATTTTCAAATGAGCATCTGCGTTTACTATTTTAGGATAGATCCTTTAGCAGAAAATGTAGCTTAAATTCTATAGATGGACAGTATTTGAATTCTGGAGTGTACAAGCCTTGGTGGCACATGTTAAAGGAAAGCCATGCAGTTGTATACAGGCAGTCACTTTCTAGCATATTTTCTTCTGAGAATATGGATCACTAATTGGACAAAGCAGCAAGGTGAAAAAAGGATCATTGCATTGCTGTGCACTGCATTGATAATATGTAGAAATGCCAAGGATTTTTTCATCATGTGTGCCAATACACTAAAACAATGACATTCGTGCCTTATGAGTTAGAATAAACATCCTTGCCTTAAGAGGAGCAGAGCTAGCTGAAAGAGCCAAATGAAACCTAAACTGTGGTCCCTGCCATACAACCAGTTAAAACAACAAATGGTATGAAAATAGCTGAACAAGTAACCTGGCCACAAACGGGCACCTAACAGATGCTGCTGCACTACCCTGAGGCTGCTGTCTTATCCCTTGGGGGTTTTTTGAGCACCATAATTTGTTTTTGATGAGTTCCCTTTATGATGGTACCCACCTGATATGCACTAGTTAAGCTACATATTGCATTCTTCATAAATCAAATTATTAATTAAATGATTAAATTAAATGATTAAAACTGCTCCACATTGTTGTCTGTGTTAGATATTTTTCATCATTCTATGAAATATTTTGCAGTTGACATGTGGATTTTGTTTTGTCGGTACTTGAGATTTGCAAATAAATGTACAAAGCTGTGTCTAGGTTTATTAAAACTTTTCTTTCTGTTACTTAAGGTGATCAGCCAAATCCAGCACCAGCAGGGCAGGTAGATTACACCAAAGCATGGGAAGAATATTATAAAAAAATGGGTATGTTCTTTTTCTTGATCAAAAAAGAAAGTGTTAATTCCAAGATGTTTTGCTGTTTTATGTGTATTTTTGGTAAATATAGTGAGATCTTTCACTAAGTACTCCCTGTTTTTCTTGTTCTTGTGTCTTTGGACACTAGGACTTGGAAAGCTTTTTATGAATTCTCCATTTTAGAAACCTGCATTGTACAGACATACATTTGAACTCAATTTTTCAGAAGTATAACAGCATTTTACATCAGAGATAGACTGTTATCTCAGAATAGTTAACTGTGTGGAAGACATCTTCTTTACTCTTAATTTGTGGAGATGTGTTGGTAAAAACAGTCCCCAAAACTGATTCTGTTATTTCATGGTTAAGTATACTTTCCAGCTGTCAGCCACGTATTGCGTGCTATATGTATTATATACCTGCAATTTATCAAGCATTATTTGAGAAAAATACTTTTTAAAAATAGGATACAGGGTAATTCTAAGAGATTGTGATTCTTGTGTGCAAAATAGACAGACCGTGGTAGGCTCAGTTCTTAACACAGTTTTGTGGTCTAACCACCAACCATCACCAAAATGCACGAAGAATATTTTCTCTGCCCCAAAGTGCAGCTTACCATAATGGAGAAAGGAGAGAGGAGAGGCTATACCTTAGAAGTACTGAAGGACAAAAGATTGGAGAGCACTTCTAGAATTAAGGAGATTTAATTTAGCCTTATACTGTCAGTCTCCTATAAGTAAACCACAAGTTGAATTGTAGAAGTTCATTATGTTCTTTTTAAAGGAAGCTATCCAGTAAAACCTGAATATTGGTTTTAAATGTCTCCCGTGGCACTAGTTTTAGTGTTACAGTTCTGCTGCTTCACCAAGTCCTGTGGGAATAGAAAGCATCTCTAACAGAATGCTGTAGTTTAGTTTCAGAACCTAAAATCTTCTGATCCATGCAAGGCACTTCATGTTTAAAATCATCATTAGCTTCATATGTTACAAATGCGAGAAATCCCTTAGATACATTTTACAACATGCTACTTTACTTGTTGATTGTATCATTCCTACTCTGTTTTATTACAGAAGTGTATTTGTAAGAGTAATGTAAAATGAACTAATAGACAAATCATTAGTAGTAAATATAGTAGCAACTATAATTCAGATCAGATTCTGTACTTATATTCCCATTGTGCCCTTTCTGCAAAAGGTCAACAATGCTAAAGGATTCTGAAATGTTTTACCTGTTCAAATATCTTAATGGCACAAAAGTTTGAATTTTCAGCATTCTTCTTGATGAGGCTGATAAGAAGTCATAGAAGGGTCTGATATATTAATTACAAAAGGAGTTTTTGAAGAGAACAAAAAGAAAATCCTAGTCATATTTGATGGTTACAACATTTTTATTGAATTCCACTATAAGTATTGAACTTTTATGGAGCAGAACATTACTGTAATTATATTTGAATGTTCTTACTTAAAAGTAAGGATTTTTTGACAGCACTGGATTTTTTTTATTATAAAATTGTTATCTGCTGTTTCATTAAGAGCCCATATTCTGGAATTGACAGCCCATGTGTCATAGAGTTTGAATTGGAAATCTAAGGTTAAAGTAAAGATTTGTATTCTTAAGGTTAATATAGGGCTTTGAAACTTTAGTATACTTCATACAGTATACTGTAGATTTCACTAATTTTTACCACATTCATGTGCAGAATCATGTAATCAAAGGGATGGAGTTCGGGATTAAATATAAAGGACAGTTTTTCAGAATAAAATAAACTAAGGCCAAGTTTCAAAGTGTCTTTCTACAAATAATAATGTATCAAATAATTTTTCATTTTCTTTTGAACACTAGAATTTTACAGTATAAAACATTAATTTGTATTATTTTGGGTAGTAAGGTAATTTAGAGGATGACTTCACTAGTTACCTGTATTTGACTCATTATTTTATCTTTTTGCTATTTTGTATGTTAATGTTACAGGTGGGACATAGGAACTTTCGAGATTGCATTTAGCATCAGATGCTAAGAAATGTGTGCATGATTTTCATAGTGTTAGGAGTGATGATCAGGAGTCTATCTGGAGAATATTAGAAGAAGGATAGGAAATTATCCCTTAGATTTTATTTTATCTTTCCTGAAAAAGCTGCATCCTCCCTCTTTCATTCTATCTTCATAGTGACCCTATGAGATACATTAGGCAGAGAAATCGTATAGCCAGTCCAAGCCCAAAGTTACACAGTTTATGCTAAAATGTGGGAACTAAACTTTAGCTTGAGCAACCCTACAAGTGGCATGCTCGTATTTGGATGTGTGATATGAAACGCTGTACCTTGTATTCATGTTCAACTTCAGAACACTGTATATAGCCAAAAAATACTGCACAGACTTGAGATTTAATACTGTTTCTCCTTTTATTTGTACTAAACATCAGATAAAACAGCAAAGAACTCTTCCACTGTATTTTTGTCTGTAATTGCAGTGTACCTGGGAGCTGTGTTTACATTAAAATATGGGGGGTTTTTCAGGTCAACAAGGGCAGCCACAAGATTATTCAAAGGCTTGGGAGGAGTATTACAAGAAGCAAGGTAATTTCTGTTAGAAATGAGATTATTTTGAGCTTCTTTTGTCTCTGTTATGGCACTAGAGTTGTGTAATCTTATGTTTGTTCTAGGCCAGGCAGTTCCAGCTCCAGCAGGGGCCCCACCAGCAGGACAGCCAGATTATAGTGCAGCATGGGCTGAATACTATAGACAGCAGGCAGCATATTATGCCCAGACAAGTCCACAAGGAATGCCACAGCATCCTCCAGCACCACAGGTAACACAGTTTTAATCTAAAATTGGCTGCTGTCTTATTGTTCTCCCCTTATTTTGGTGGGTGGATAGGTGGCTTTTGTTTTTGCATGTCTTCCACTTTGAATACCTCTTTGGCATATGTGCTATTTTTCCTCTTAAAAGGATTAATATTAAATTATTCTATGCTTTGGAGTTCTGTGTCTTTCTGTGCATACATTCAGTGTTCTTGATCAAAATATTTCTCCTCCCAGGGTTTTTGAAGCCATGCAAGAAGCCACCACCATTACATTAACCAATTTTTCTTTCTTAAAGGCTTCACTCCTGAGTTAGCACCATTTAAAAAATATTTTCTTTAACTTTTTGTGTATTTCTTATGTATTTCTTCGCACAGGGCCAATAATAAGAAGTGGACAATACAGTATTTGCTTCATTATGTGGGGGAAAAAACCTTTGTTAAATGTATGGATGCAGACGCCTTGATGAAGATCATAATTTTGTTTGGTTTAAAAAAATAGTGTTTTTGAAAATGTACAAAATATCTATCACTACTGATAGGAGGTAATATTTCTGTGTAGAAATGGAAATTGGTTTGTTTTTAGTACATTAGTGTAGATGTACACATTCCAGCAAATGTATTTGCAATTATTATGTGGTCAATGCTTTGTGATATAAATGTACTTTTTCAATGTATACTTGATCACTTTTAAATGCCTGTTTTGTGCTTTACAATAAATAATATGAAACCTCCTGTGTCGGTAAGTTGGATATGTGGGTCCTCGGATAATTCAAAAAATTTGTTAATAATGCTATACATGTACACAAGCTTTTTTTCCTCCCCTTGAATGTTTGGGCTTGACATTGGTATTCTCCCCTTGCAGAATAGTTCTAGAAGGATCTCTTTTGAAAATCTTACTTTGATGTTTAGTATTTTGGTTATCCTCTCTTTCTCCTTAATTAAATTTGCATGTACATGAAGATGTTTTTTAACATACTTCTATTGCATTAACAGTTTTCTTTATTTACCAATGACTACTGTCTCAGACCCATATAAGCTGCTATAGTCAATATTTGTTTTATACATGATTTAATTCTTTAGTATATTTTTCAGGCTTGTTATTAAAATCAGTTGTTCTAGAAAGCAAATGCTAAGCAAACAGTTTGCAGCAGTTTGCATCAGAATCCATAGAGAAAGGATGAATATTTTTTTTTAGTTATCAAAACTGCATTTGTATTAGAAATATGCTCTTGGAGTCTAAGGAGTGCTTAACAGGAAAATGTTTTGCAGATGAGATCTGTTTTTAAATGCTGAAGACTAGTCATTAAGTTATATTTTGAAAAATCTCCATAACACATTTTATTTTTAACAATTAAACTGAAAGTTGGTATTCTGTTAAAATCCACTGTTTGCTTTTTTTTTGCATACATTAGATTACATGCAATACAGTCTGTCTTGCCATTGTCTGTTGAAGTGCAGGTTTGATCCAGCCAGTATAGAACTAGCTCTGTAGGGGTGAGGAGGACTGTGCTGTGTATCATCCTTGATTGTTCCTTCAAGGAGCATTGCACTGTAAGTACATCAGAATGACAAAATGATGAACTGCAACAGTATCTTTTTGTCAATGTTCCACATAATGCAAATGCCATATCTGTGTGAATATTATGTTGGAATACCATACAGTGCTGATATCTTAGAAAGTCATAATTGCTTCATAAATCAGAAACCTAGGAGTATAAATTGTATGTGCATGTATGTGTAAGCTTAATGGGTAAGTATTCTTGAGACATTTAGCTTTAGCTAAAGAAATTGTCGTTTACCTAAGTAACCTTTGTTCATTAGGGCTTCAGAAACAAAATACATTCAGATAAAAATTTGTGCATTGTATTAAAAAGTGTAAAATGTTTGCCAAGAGGAGTTGCTCTGTCTTCAGTTGTCTGCATATATTTGGTGATTTAGGTACATGCTAATTTTATAAACCTTTATTAGCCTTATCTCTGGAAACATGTTTTGTTGTTTTGGAGTATACGCTTAGGTTGGCTGAAAGAAAAGAACGAAATGAATTTTAAAATGAACAGATAACTAGAAATGCTTTTGTTGTACTGTAGAATCAGGAAGGATTTTTGTTTTTATCCCAATTTTAGGTTAGGTTTTAAATTTTGAAGACTACTAGGGAGTTATTAAATATATTCAGGTAGGCTGTACATTCTCAGGTTCAGATATTTTGCATGATTAGTCTGTAGTTTATTGGAGAATGGTGTAGTTACTAACTAAATGGAACAACAATTCACCAGATTCTTTATCATTCACCAAATGGAGGCTGTTGATTTTGATTCATTTCAAGTATAAAATCTTTATTAATTGCAAACAGTGCAATTATTTATACTTCACAGTGCCTTCCCAGACCTTCCACCTTAGGTTCTGCTGCAAAAAGCACAGGTAAGCACAACCTAAGGAAGTGTATAAATACATATTTCAGTATATTAATGTTGTCCCTGTGAGATCTTTTTGTGCTTGTGTATTCAAAAGCAATCTGCCAATACTTTTCCCCAAATGTATTCTGCTATTCATGGTTTCATTCCAGTGGAAAGTCTGAAACAATTATTTACATTACCGGGTAAATGTGTATCTTTATTTTTAAAAGATAAGTGGATTGCTGCAATAATTTTTGAGTAAGTCACTTTTACTATTTTTCCCTCAGTAGCAGAGTGATAATGAATAGAAAATACTTTTTTCAATATACAGGAAATACTGGTCAGAATTTCAACAGCCTTCACATGCTTATAATGTAAAAGAATGTTATACCCAGTACAACTTAATCAGTCATACTGTGTGTTTCTCTCATTCCTAAGATGATAATGAAATTTCAAGTTATACACCTAAAAACATCAGTAATATAGCTTGCTTATTTGATAAAGAAAATTTAGACTTGAAACTTGCAGAATAGTTCTAGAAAGCATGTATGCTAGTGAAATGTTAACAGTTGGCAGATCTTTACGTTTTATAGGAGTCTCCTTCTACTTTACTATTTCAGCTATTTTTGCCAATTTAATGTTTTGTATATGGCTTATTTAGCTAGCTTAACTACTACATTTTTTCAGATAAAGTAGATAATGCTAAGGCAATTCCATCATTTTTGTTTGTCACAAAATATGCGTTGATTTTATCAAAGTCCTGCTTTACTCTGCATCAAAGAAAAACATTCAAAAATCCTGCCTTCATTTTCACACACAGTGCTGAAGATGCTGCAAGCACCAAATCATAGCTCATAAAATCAGGTCCTGAAATAGTTACTTCCAATAAAGAGGATTCCTTTGAGTGTATGGCCATGATGAGCCGATGAGCATGGACCATAGAAGGGCTCCATGTAGAAGGTAAAATTGGCAAAACAATACCGATTTTAAATGTATCCCATACTTAATGGTGTAGGGTATAATTTGCCTGTTTTAATCTCTTCTCATTCTTTAAAGTGCTATTTGCTTGACCATAAATGTTCCATAATTTGTTATGTGGTAATAATACAGACCATTTATCAATATACACTTTGCTAAAATAGTCAAGCAGAGGTCATGGTTTGCATTTCACATCTAAATTAATAGTATACTTGAATTCCCTAAAGCCACTTCATTTTTTATTGTTGTTGCAATTCAACATGTCAAGATTTCATTTTTATATGAGAAATAGATATATATGCTGAAGAGCTTCATCTTGTTTGGATTTTGTTTCACCCTTTAAAAAGCTTACTCCATTTTTAATAAGCATACTTTAAATCTGAATTGAAATCAGTAGGATAAGAATGGCAATATTGACATAGGAGGTGATAGATGATCTGCTTTAATCTTTATATTTTTTCATTTTTAAATTTACTCGTGAACCTATAGGCATCTTCTTGCACTAAGTGTAGTTTTGTTGTTTAGTTTGTCTGATTTTTTTTCCAGAAACATTTGGTTGGATCAGAAAGTTCCATTCCATTGAGTGGAACTTTTGCATTTGGATCTGTAGGTGGCTGGTTTTCCTTGAGCAGTTCTTGTGGTATGGCAGGAAAAAATAACTGCAGGCTTCCATCAAAGAATGCTAGGCAGAAAGAGTAACATTTAGATCAAAATTAAAAGATCTTAATTTCAACTAATAGTAATGTTATTATAGATCACTCTTAAGTGTGCTGTATAGGATATGTTTTGCTAGATAGAAAATTATATACATAGTGTGTTTTCTGTAAATTATACATCAGTTATTTTAGTGGTTAGGTAGGCTGTATCATTTACCTTTTTTCTAAAAACATTAGATCACTTCCTGGGAAATCATTATTTACAGAGTCCCAAAGATTAGAAGGCTAGGTTTTCTTTGTGTACTTTACAAATCATTGAGCCCTACGGAATGCATACTGTAGATCCCAAGTTCCTGCTGGTAGTACTCATACGCTATAAAACTCGTATGTTTTATGAAACGGTTATCTTGTATGCATGCAAGACGCATTTTTGTCCTGAGGCAGTGTTCTCTACAGAAACTACCCGTGTTTTAAACAGAAGATTGTCTTTTAAAGGCTACTGTGATGGGAAGTATCTTAGGGAGATGCAGCTTGGACGTGAGGTAAATCGAATGCTTTACAGTACGTTGTGTTGAATTTGCAATATTGACATTGTATGTACCCATAAATATGCATTAATTGTAATGTTTTTGTACGAGTTCTCAATAAATGTAAACTAATGGATAACTTGTCTTCTGCATTTTTAATGGTACTTCCAGTGTAAGCTTGCTGTTTGTGCCAACATTTGGTGATACAAATACATCATCTATACAGCTATTGCTTTTTTTAAATGAAGAAAAGTACTCAGTTTTAGGAAGTGAACTTATTTATTGTCCTTCCAGTTGATAATAGGTAAATGTTTACACCGTAATGTTATTTTCTGAGTACAGTATGAATCGGTATGGGTAGTAAATGTAAGCCAAAATCACATGGATTTTACAGATTTAATTCTATATCTCTTCATTCTGTATTTCCAGTGCAAGTTGAAATTTAATTTCACACTGCGAGAACACTGTTATAAAAACTGTTTCTTCTAAGTACATAAAAATCATTTTCATTGCAGTTTATAGATACTGTAGTGAGATGATTTAATACACAAGTTTTACAAGTTGAGATGCAAATTGAAAAGCCATTGCTGTCACCCCAGTGATAAATACTTGGTACAGAATTCCATGCAAGATGCTTGACAACTCCTAACATCTTACATAGATTATAAACTTAGGTGAACACTTAGAACACTTACGTGAACTTCTTTCAAGTCATTATAAATCAGGTTTTAATTTTATTAAAGAAGGTTAAAAGAAAATTCATGCATTTTAAAAAATGTAGCCTAAACTACTGCATTACTCTTTGGCTACTTTACAGATTATTTAAAACTATTCATTTAATTCACAAAACCTGCAGGAGTAAAGAAGTGAACGGCATGTATGTAAAATTTAAAGAATTGGTCTTTAGCTGTGGGAACAAGATTTTGTTGTGCTTTCCCATATGATTTTGGCCTAGTTTCATCTATGCAATCAGTGAGAGAAAGGTACCTCAATAGAATTCTTGTGTGAAGTAGGGAATTGCACACTTCTGTAATCTCTGCACTGTTGCATTCTTTCATTAACGTTGATTCATACAGGAAGCTGCTTCCAATGCATGCTTTTGCTTGCCTGACGGAATATTCATTTCACATGAAATAATACATTGGCGCAAATAACCAGCCACCATGGTAATATTTACATTTGTAGACTGCACCATTTATTAAGGGAACCAAACTCCTGTTTCCAAATTACAGTGAATTGGACATATGGCTGACTTATTTGAGGAATGATAGACAATTTCTTGTTGGCCCCATCATAGGAGAGAGAGATGGATGCAGAAAACTTAGGAAAGGAAGGCTCCAGAAAAAGTAGGATATTCAGTAGTCATCAGCTAGAGAAGAAAAGATATACAGAATTAAGAAAAGAACAACAGGTGGAAACAAGAACTTAGAACCTTTCTTAAAATGCTAACTCTTACTCTCAATAGTGAGAATACAGGTGCTAGCTGCTGTTCCTCTACTGTTTACTGCTTTGCACATATATTCTCCTTCATCTTCTGGGAAAGTTTCTGGTAAGTAAAGGCAGTATGTTTCTCCTCGCTCAATATACTGATAGTCTTCGCAGTCCTGCAGCATTTCCCCTTCAAACCACCAAGTAATTTCTGGTTTGGGTTCTCCAATTATTTTAACAGTAAACCTTACTGGTTCACTATCAACCACAGACATATTTTTAAGAGGCTTCTTGAACCAAGGAGCACCAGACCGTGCTTGCTGTTCCTCATCCTCATAAACTGAGCCATTAACAATGCTTCCATCCTCTTCTTCCTCCTCTTCTTTTTTCTGAAAATAAATTAAAATGAAGTTAGGCACTATGAAGATTATAAATGAAACTAGCCTTCAGCATTCAATATTGTCATGATAATGAACAGAAATAAGAATTTTTCAGGGAATTGTTCAAGTGAACATTACTGAGCCATTTTAAATCACTTAATTATGTTTTTCTAAGTTCCTCACAGTGATGGTAAAACAATTCCTCTTAAGGTTTTAGATATCAGCAATACTGCAAATACCTTAGGTTGTTCAAAGATTATTATTATTATTTTATTTATTTAGAAGATTTATATCCCGCCCTTCACCGAATGGTCCAAGGGCAGGTTACAGTGACATTAAAACATATCAAACAGTAAGACATATTTTAAAATACCCTCCCTCCCTAACAGGACATTATTAGTTGTAATAAATTAGTCCTTGAATGTGGAGAGCCACCCACTTTTTCTATAGAAGGATTGGAACCTTTGCATAGATGTTCCTGCAAAACATTGACGGATTCCAGGTAAAATCACTGAAATCCAATACGACCAGTTTAATTGTACTTGATGAAACTGACCTAACCCTATGGAAGAACTAAGAATTGCTATGAAAGCAATGCCAATATACTTATAATGAGGTAGTTAGAATGACTTACATCTACTTGAAGGGACTGGTGCAATAATCAGAGAAAAGGAAAAAACTCTGTACTGATTAAATAGTTCACTATCAGCCAGTCCAGGTTTCATAACTCAGAACAGTATGTTGTTAGTGTGAAAGTTATCAGTCTGTCAGCTCACATGACAGTTTTTTCTCCTGTGGCGTGGTGGTGGTCAAACAATGACTCTTAAGATTATGCTAAAGAACAGCTGCCATGAATGTGGGCTGGCTGGACCAGTGGAATTTAACATCTTCCTTTGGATATTTCACTAGCATTTATCCTCAAGTTTGCCCTGTCTTACATTAATTCCTTTTAGTGAAAGGAAAGCACTTAAACCGAACAAAATCCACCAGTCTCTATTGTTACTTACCGTAGTTCTCTTAATCTGGCAAAAACGAAAGAGCTGACCGGTATCTTTTTGTGTGTGTGTGTGTGTGTCTGTTAATACTATGTGCGCATCACACATTTTGATGAGCATATAGGCACATCCGTGCCAAGCTATACAAGGCACTAATTTCTTGCTACCTTTTGCAACGCTGCATCAATTTCCTTCTGTTCAAACTGCATGCGTAGCAATTTCTGTTCCTCAATTCTTCTCTGTTCTTCTTCCTCTCTTGCCTTTGCCATTTGTTCAAATCGTGCCTTCATGTCCACCTTATGAGTAAATGGTGCTTCAGATTTTGTAGCAGGCTTCACATCTACTTCATCTTCCTGAAAAACATTTGTTGGTTTTAAAAAGTTAAGACCATATCACTCCTCAGTAATTGCTTAACTCTAGGCAGAGAACCTTAAAATGTTTTCTATAAAGAACAACTTCATAGTTTTTATAAAGTTTTTACTGACTGCAGCATTGAACAATCATTTGTTATAGAGGTTAACCATAATTAACAAAGAAAGTATTTTATTAAAGGAGAATCTAGAGAAAAAGTGAGAAGTCAGTAACAAAAACAATTCAAAAACAATTACAAGAAATACATTTCTGTATCAATTGATTTGTCATCCAGAATACCTATGGACAGTTCTGGGATCATGATTTCTCAGTTGGAATCTGACTTTATTTAGTGTTATTTGTTTTAAATTGGTTTTAATAAGTGGGTTTTATGTAAACTTCTCATTGATAGGGTAGTTATAGGGTAAGATACAAATATAAATTTCATTTATTGCCCAGACATTGTTAGCAATAAAATTTAAGACTGCTGTCATCCTGGAAACAAGATGCCCAGGCTTATAACTGAGTTTTATAGACGGTGATGCAGTAAGAGCTGAATGTTAACTCTGTATACCTCATTGCACGATGCAAAGATAAAAGTTCACGTATTTCTGAAGTGATAATTTGCAAAGCTTCAAGTCTTAAAGTGGGCACCTCTGGATTATAAAATTAGACTTATAACTGTTATTAGCAGTTTCCATTGACATACCTCTTGAAATTTCTCTGCTTCCCGTTCTTTTATTTCCTCATCCATTGCTTTTCTTTTTGCTCTTTCCTCTTCAATTTTTTTCTGAATTTGTTCTTCTGACAGCTGCCCAATTTTTTCAAACTTCTTTTTCAAATTCTTTGCTTGAATAGAACCACTTCTTTTTAATCTTATTAGCTCCTCATATTCTCTGCTTAGTTCAAAGGTTTCACATTCCTCCTCCTCCTGTTAAAAATACCATTAAAATTTATCCTGTTAAAATTACGACTTGGTTAAGTCTAGAGGAGAAAAACTCCTGTGCCTGTTGGAACTGATGGAATGGAGGGCAGGGTCCAGTGGAGCAGGACATGACAAGCCGGGGTGTGGGGGGTGTGTGTGTGACAGGAGGACTACACTACAAGACTGCACTTTGATGGAGGTATAAAGTCAGCCTTTCCAAATTTTAATAGGTTCCGTATAGGGCATTCATTCCTGGATTATTGCAGAGTTCTGTGTTCAGAGCATGGTGAAATGCTCTGCCCACTTTGCTCTTAAAGGCCATATATCCATTTGTGTAAAATATAGCAATTTAAGGGGGGTACTGTTTGGCTTTATACAGTTCTACCTGCTGTTTTTTTTCAATTCCATTCAGTTCTTAGCTGTTATTTTAAGGTCCAGGCTACAGGCTTGCAAATTCTGTATCTTCTTCTGACTTCAGAGGTTATTTCAAAAATACAGCTGTATTAAATGTGTACACACCTCTCCCATTTCTTGCCTCAACTGTTCAAACTCTTGTTTTTCCATTTCCAGTTTTTGCCTGCGTTCCTCTTCTGTACGTCGCTTTTCCTCTTCCATTTTTTGTCTCAGCAATTCCTCAAAATTAATTTCCAGTTTTCCAGGTGTGAGAGATTCTTGTGATACAGTTTTTGACATTGATGAAATTTCATCATCTGGATCCTGTTGAAAAATGAAGAAAAATTCATACTGATGATAAATTATAACAAAACTATATCATATAGTTTTGTATGCTGGCAGTGTATTTCAAATATATCTAGATATTTCTAGATATATCTGACAGATGGTGCTGAACACCATATGCAATACAGTACTGAAAGAGGTCTTGAAAAGGTAATGATCCCTAGGCAGGCTGTAAGGCTGCCTTCCAACATGACATGTGCAACCACAATGAAGCATTTAGTGAAGTAAAAAGCTGATTTATCCGCAACATTTTACTTTGCCTTTGTGGAATATTCCAGTCTGGTGAACTGGAAGCCGCTACAGTGTTCCATCGCAGCACAGAGCATTTTGAGACGCAGCCCAAATTAAATTTCTGCTTGTATCGGGTGCAGATTGTGTATCTTAGGTCCAACAAACTCAAGTGTTGTTTGCAGGGACCTGCCACTATTCTGAATAGATTACACTGTCCCAGAAAGACTGGGCCTATGGATATGGCACATTGATCCCGTTACATCCTTTCCTGGATGATGGCTTCAGCATTCATACTTACCTTTTCCTGCCTAACCATGTGTTATTCACAATAGAATGGTCTTTCTTTTACCATGTGTCGCTGCTTGCCTGTTCACAAAACAAAATGACAGCCATACTCAGATATTTGCATGTTTGTGCTGAGGAGATGGTAGGCCGGGTAAGGTTGGAAAATGGCATTTTAAAATTCCCTTTCTATTCCCACGTTGTAAGATTCATACCATTTTCGCAGAACCTAACTTGCACCTAGCAAGGTCTTGCCATCTCTGAAATTATATATTTGACAAATGGTGCAGCTAGGTTTCCTCAGCTTTTGAGGGCTTTCTTTCCACTACAGCCAGGGAAGGTTATATAGATCAAAATCTATGAAACTCATCAAGAAACCTCGCCTTTTACCAGGTTAAGCATCTTTTAGGCAACATGAATTTTAAGTCTTATAGGCAGTGGACATGTGCACACCTATGCACTAGGGCTACCAGGAGGAGTTGGATGTCCTCCATTCCAGAAAGCCTGACAGGTTGCTGAACATGCTGCCAGTAAAAGTGGGGCAGTGTAGGTCTAAAAGGACTGTGTATAGGCGTGATGGGAGGATGGCAATGCACATGATGGGAGAATCTGGGAAGGTGGCACATATGATAGAATGGGAAAAGGCCAAGGAACAAGGTGGGAGAAAACACAGCTGACAAACCACAAACCCATTCAATCTGTTTTTGGATTGAGAATTTGAATTTTTAGTAATATTAAGTCTGAAAGCTAATCCTAAATAGCTTTTGCACATTTCTGTTACACTGTCCTATAATACTCAAAGGTCAAGTTACCCCAAACCCTTGGAATATCACATGTATGAATTCTAAGTTATAGAGGACTATGGAGAAAGTGAACCAGCTGTTAAACATTTTCCTTATAGGTTGCCACTAGTTTCCAAAAAATGAAATGATGTTTTACCAGAGAGGTAATTTCAGATTGTAGGTTTTTAAGGCAGGGGGCAGAAGAGAAGCATACAATGGTGAGGGCTTCAAGTGTTTGTGAGAAATGCTCAAAGCCTAGATTTCGGACAGTGTGGGGAGAAAGTTTAGAGGAGCCTTTGTCCAATTGTGTCTTTCTGAAAGGACTCTATAAGTCTGACAAAACTATTTGCAAGGTTCATGATACAGTAATTTGTATCTTTGGGAAAGGTAGGAGTTTTGCAGCCTCAAAATATTTGCAGGCTTCATGAGAGTCACTACTGAAAACAAGGCTTAAAGATTTTTGGAAGCAGGGTGAGCATGGGTACAAGGTCACAGATATTTTTAAGGCAGCAAAAAAGGTGTTAACTGCTAAACATACTCATAAGTCATGTGTTGCATCAGGTAGAACAGAATAGCATCTACTTACCTACATTCGTCATGCTGCAGCTCTGAGGTTAAAGCAGTCACTACATTATACAAGCCTCTGAGCACAAATAACAATGAAGTTTTGCTTGTGTGCCTCACTTGGTTGTCAGAGTGGGTCCACAGACCACACTCGATTTACTCAAGCAGTATCTAGGTAGATGTAGATGCTGTCATTAGAATAAAATCCTAAGACACTGTATTTCCTTCCATGCATCTTCCATTCATGGTTTCTTCTCACTGCCAAACCTATGCTGAGATGCCAGCTAAGAATATTTAAGTGTTTGAGCTGCATTACCTACCATTTGTTTTCTTGCTTCAGCAAATGCCTTTTTCTCTTCTTCTATGCGTCTTCGGGCTTCCTCCTCTGTTTTTCTTTTTTCTTCTTCTTGTCTCTGTCTTTCTAATTCTTCAAAAGTAAGTTTCAGTTTTCCAGGACGAAATTCTTTGACTGAATTTTCAGTTTCTTTATCATCTTCATCTTTTACCTTTAGAAAAACACACATTTGTCCCTTGTCACACAGCGGAAATTTTGTGCTCCTCTCCTCTTCCCACCCCCGCAAAAAATGACAGACAAATGTGTTGCTGTTTTGATTCTGTGCCCTTTCTTTATATTCATAGCTTTCATAAAAAGAACGCTGTTATTAAGCACACTTTTTCAACTTTGGGAATTACCAACTTTGAAAATAAGAAAGAAAAGAGTTACAATATTGAAGTAATACATTGTACATTTTAGATAGCTTTTCCCTACAGTAATATAAATTAAAATACCTGTTTTGCTAGATAATTCAGTATTGATCAAGATTTTTATATAATGAAACAGTTATAAAGATCTTCTCAGATTTTGTCCTACAATTTTGGTAGAGGGTTAGGGGTTGGATTATAATTGTTTTTGTTATTAATTTCAATAATTACATAAATTCTCAAAACTGGTGAGTAAGTCCACCTAAGCCAGTGATGGTAAACCTTTTGAGCTCAGTGTGTCAAAATTCGCAAGGAAACCTAGCTTAACTAGGTGCTGTGTCACATGTAAAAATATCCATAATTTTGTGATATTTGTAGCTCTAGTAAAAAAGTTATATTTTAAATATATGTATTTTATTAAAAGCAAAAACAAATAATGCTTTACATTAGTGACTTTTGTTGCTGAATTTCATTTGCTAAATCTTCAGTTGAAAGTTGGCATTTCGTACACTTTAAGAACAAGCAAGCACTACATGCCCAGGTGCCAGGGTGACCAGGTGTGTCACCCAAAAGGGCTTGGCGTGTCACCTGTGACACGCGTGTCATAGGTTGGCCATCACTGACCTAAGCATACATGAGATCCTAAGGAAAAAATAAAATTTTAACACAGAATTGAGTGGAAAGCTCACTACATGCATAAAATGACTTGTTTTATAATTATTTAACAGTGACATAAATTGTGATGTATATAAAATACGGTGCAAAATAAGTGAAGTAAACTACCAGTACAAATGTATTTTAATCAAAAAGAGGAACAAATATGTCATTAAAAATGCTTTGTACTCCTGCTAAATAAAAAGAGTACCACATCACTGTCTCAGTCTACTTTCTTCCATTTCCTGATAGAGGTGCCACATTTTCTATGTCAGGTATGCAGCAAATTTAGCATTCAAATCACCTATAACTATGGGGCTGTCTAAATTGATCCCTTGATTAATTTTGGATCAGACAACAATGCAAACTTGCTGTGTGGCAGTATGAATGGCATTGGATTCCTTCTGCTGTGGTAATTATGATCCATACTGTTCTTTGTAAAAATGTGCCTTGCATGTGTGCCCCTCTCAGTGCAAAAGAAAAGATATAGAAGGTGAAAGATATGCTGTTTGCTTAAATTGTTCAAAGACATCTGTGCATCTTTCAACCTTCTCCAGTTCCCTTAATTTGTTCCCCAAACTACCTTCCCCTCCCAATGCAAGTGCTATACAAGTCCCAGTTCATCTATATAGCTAAATCCCTGTTCTTAATTACTGGGAAAAGGTGTGATCAAAATTCCTTGCTAGCAAGTCTGACATCACCAGAAGTTCACATTTTGCAGACGTTCACTGGACCGCTAGGGAGACAGAAAATGGAATGGGGGGGAAACCTGCTAACACAAGACACGCAAACTTTGGAAATGAGCAAAGTCAGAGGCACAAGTGCCTGTGGCTGAACTCTCCACCAAGAGCCTTTCCTGCTTTCATATCCTCACCTTATTTGCTTCTGCTGTTTCCACCCCGTCTCGCTCTGGATATCAGAAAAGCTGTATGAGGCGAGCTAAAATTGCCACTTAAAACTTGAAATAATTAAGACTGTTGGCTTAGCAGGGTCATTATCAGTGTTTAGCAGGTATTCTCCAAGGCTTCAGTTGCATTATCAGCATTCTGTTGTGCCATTAGAGAGAAGCCTGAACCTTTCCCATTAAACAGCTAGCAATTCCCTTTTCTATTTTCAGCATCTACAGACAACCTCTGAAATGTACAAGATCCATTGCTAGTAGGTAGGCAGGTGCAAATAGAATTTTAAGACTGTTCACAAGACTATAAAGGCCCCAAACTGCTAAGTGAAGCATCTAGCAATCTAATACACACACACCATCACAGAGGAGTTATTAAGGAAGAGGTGAGAGCTACACAGAAACCACAAGGGAACTTGCCTGTTCCTTAATGACACAGACATTCATTCCTTCTGTATCCAGAGTGGCATTGTGCTTCACATAGTGGTCCAAGGTTTTTCTTACTGCCCTTGAAGTTGGTTCTAGTGACTTGTTTGCACAAGCTGCCCAGATCATTCTAATCCGAATAAACCAATGGGTGACATTAGCCTGAACAGTGCAGCTTCCTGTTTCAACGAAGGACTTCATGCTTACCATTTGCTGCCTTGCTTCCTCAAATGCACGCTTTTCCTCTTCCAAGCGCTGCCTTGCCTCCTCTTCTGCTTGCTTCCTCTGGATCTCTTGCCTTTGTCTTTCCAATTCTTCAAATGTTAATTTGACTTTACCAGGAGAAGGAGACTGTTTTCTTTCATGGTCAAGGCTTTCATCTTCATCCTATGTACAAAGGTGTTCTGATTTCGTTTTTTATTCAAGTTTAAAACCCTTACACTGCTAACACGTGCAGACTTAAACACACCAGTTTTCCTGCATGCTGAGGTTACTTACCTTGAAATAAGTTCCCCTATAATCAGTGGGTTTTCTTTCCATTTAAAACATGCATAGAATCATGCAAATGTTTTCCTTCTACGTTTGCTTACCATAGCTGGTGAAAAATATTTCACTTCCCTGAGAGCTTGTTTTTCCTGCTCATATCTCAATCGTTTTTCTTCTTCATGTTTTCGCCTTTCTTGTTCTTCTCTTTCTCTCTCTATGTCCTCAAAACTTATTTTCATCTTTCCAGGTGTTTTGCTAGGCTTTACAGGGACTACTGTCACTAGCAATGAATCATCACCTTCCTGTTGTTAAAAACAAATGTTGCCAGGATCATTTAGACAGTATCACTACTATTCTCTGTGAACAATTGTTCTACCAAGGCATTCATTTTCTTGAAGTGTGACTGGATAGTATATATTGCCACAGCAACATTCATCATCCATTTGGACAGTTATTCTTTGGATAGCAAAATGACATCAATAGAAGATGCTATGCCAATTCTGGCTACAGTGGCTGCCCTACATTCATAAATAACTTTATTGAGTGCTGCTTTTCTAAACTGCTCACATGTCTTCAACAAATCAATACAAAAAATATTGTCATTAGACTGGCATTGTTTCTGTAAAAATGTGTTTTGCATATCCTTCTGTTCATAAGTTTTAAACCTCAGTTGTACCAGTTTACATAGGCTTTTTAGAACAGCAACAAATATCTAAAATTTACTTAGCTTCGCTGAAAAAGAACAATCAGAATTAGTCAAATCTTTAAATATATACAATACAAAGAACACTAGCTTTGTCACCTTTTTTTGTAATTGTGTTTTTAAAAATACATTCAAGGAAAAAAATGCACCTAATATGGATTGATATTACCACATGCTATTTGGTGATATAATGGTTAAATTGGGGGAGGGGAATTGATACAATTTCCAGCCCCAAATTGAATATCTTTTTCTGGCGTCTCATTTTATGAGCTATGAAACAATATTACAGAATAAATAGATGTTATAACACTACTAAAAAGGCAGGTGTTTGGGCTGATTGAAATATGTCAAAATATGGGTAATCCATGTACATCTATAGAGTAGATAATCTTAATAGATGGTATCACATTGTGTCGCATCTGACTACAGTATTGATGGGAACATTGCTGATGGGAAATTTATATATTACTCCAAGGTCCAGGTTACTGTGCATCAAAGTCACTTCCACCTGCCATCTTGATATTTTTTCCAACTTACCTCCAACATCAAATAACAATAACTGAGCATACATAAGTTTGTAACAGCTATTAGAACAGTAGCCCAGAGAGCAGCTCAAACTTGCACAATGGAACTGAAGGCGTCTGTAATACAGGATCAAGAATTTAACTGGAGCCTTCACCTTGACTTCGCTGAACCTCTTTTGAGTCACTGAGGACCAAAATACAGTTCAGAGAGCCTAAATATAAGGCTTCCTTTGAGAGCATCATCCCTACCCTACAGACACCATCCCTACCCTGCAAGCTGGTGCTGGCAGAAGAAGCTATAGCACAAAATAGCACTGCAAGAACACAGCTGGGCCTGGATTCCTAAACACTGTACTTTTCTGCAAACTGAATACAGCATTCACTTGGCGTTACATTGAATAGAGCTCAAAAGGGGTTCTGTGAACCCCTCTTAATTCCAATTGACATAGTGGAGGTGGGACACTTAAAATGTATATGAAATAGCACATCAGTGCAAATAATTTGCAGAATAGCTGTCTGCTTCTTTTAAACTAGGCAACTCAAGCACCTATTCTGTACAACTGAACATAGTAAGAATTGTACTTTCACAGTAATTCATTATCCCAATGAGAACAAAAACAAACACGTAATCTCTTTCACATTGTCATCTAGCATTTCAAGATGTCCTTCAGACAACAGTAGATTGAACTTCCAATAATATTTATGCATTTTATTTATACTACATCATAGAAGATAGGGAAACTTTAAAGTGCAATAATGTACACGGTTCGTCTGCAGACATGAGCAAACTGGAAAGAATCAAGTTATCACAAAAAGAAGCAAAATAATCTGAAGTCAAATTTACCTCTTTGTGCCTGCAAGAAAAAACTGATCAACTTTAAATATATTTGGCTATGGAGTGTGATCTTTACCAAGATTTTACATAGCACAAGTTTTTTTTAGGAAACTGCAGTACTGACAGTGAATCATAAATAGGAGAATGCTGCATTGTAAAGAAGACTGATTACCTCCGACGCCGATTCAGTTCCCGAATTGTTTAATTGTTCATCAATCTATTAAATAAGAATTTTACATAATAATGTTACTTTGGCTCTCTGCCATTTTTGAAAACATGAAAGTATGCAAATCCATGAGTGATTATAAATAAAAATCTGACAATAAAAGGTGCAAATGTAGTCATAAAAATTCCAGTTTATACACTTAGTCTTAACAGGTCCCAGTAAGACATTACTTTCTAGGAATGCATCTCTCAACTACATAAATGGGCTCAGGCTTCAGGATACTGTACCTCTAGTGTATACCACAAGGAACAACATATGTTCTGTGAAGCCAGCTGCAATTTGCCAGTAAATTTTTGCTAATTTCTGTAATTCTAACCAGGCATCAGAAGCCAGAGGTTTGAAAACCTTTTGTCTGTGGTGAGCAACTGGTGAATCACACATTGTCTGGTCTTGGTGATGCCTGAACTGATTTCAAAGCCACTTTCATCATATAAGGGGAAATTTCCTTCCTTCCTTCCTTCCTTCCTTCCTTCCTTCCTTCCTTC
>MTQE01001134.1:42956167-42988196 GCA_014337955.1 Aspidoscelis marmoratus | reverse complement strand
TCCTTCCTTCCTTCCTTCCTTCCTTCCTTCCTTCCTTCCTTCCATGTAGAGACCTTAACTTGTGTCCCATGTAAAATCTGGTATACATAATTCTTAAGATGTTCAGAAGAAATGGGAAAGAATCCAAATTTTCCTTCCTCGCCAAGCCACCATTTCATGCTTGATGAATGCTTATTCATTTAAATGCATACTACAAGTACCAACATATCTTTGGCAATTCTTTGATTTTTGCCAAGCGAACTGTTCAGCTAACATAGTCAAAACTTGTAGGCTGGAAGAGTCTTAGCTACTGTATCCAATAAATATTTGTTACAATGTTTAAAAAATGTTCATAAAGGATTATTTTCCAGTGAAAGAATACTTTTTTTAAGTATTACAGTATCAATGAGGATCTTGCACACAGATACTGCAATAATCCCCTAGCAATATTAATCACATCACAACTTCTTAAGCCTAATGTCACCTTCCCCACTTATTTATGATGCTTTTTCTCCAGCATCGTCAGCACCACACAAATGAAGCAGTTGCTTGCTTGGGATTTCTGTGGCCAAAACGGACGGCTCTGAAAGGATTTATATTGGTAGCCTTGCCCAGGGGAATGGTCTTTAAACCAGCACTTACAAAGGCTTTTATAGGACTGCTTTAATGGTCAAGGAATGGTCACGTGAGGTCTAGTTGTTAAATTTGGGAAGTAACATACTGATTTTTTTAAATTAAGAGTTTATGCAAGGAATACCAAAATGTCTACGACTATATATTGTTAGTAATTAATTGTGTTTCACTGTATGAAGTATATCTGCGTTGTTTCATTCTGTGGAAATAAAGCCTTTTTAAATTCACTTTGAAGTGTCACCCCAGAACTGCCTAGCTTGACCTGAGTCAAATTTTACTCAATACACAGTTTCTTCAGTATATCACAGTCCTGTGCTCCTAATATAACTAATATCCATCACACTTAGTACACCAAAAGAAAAGCATTTTCTTCAAAGCAGACCAAACTGTCTTAGTTAATTCTCTTTCCCACTTAGCATTCACACTGAAGTTTTGAGGCTTCAGTCCACTTTCAGGAGAAGGGAATACATCAGTAAAGTGAGAAGCTGTTTTCTTTTGGTTTTATCTAACTTAGAAAATCCATTTTTGGTTAAATAATGTGGAAAGAAAATGACATTTTGATGTGTTTTCTCACTCCAAGCCCTAGTTCCAACTGGTCAAAAAAAGTCTAGTTTTTAACTCAGATTGTTTTAACCAGCACCAAAGGCTCCTTCCCCCATCCTGACTGTCATGTTTTAATTTGGGCTGGCAGCCAGTGATTGGGGCAGGTGTCCCAAACCCTGCCCCAATATAATCCTCCTGGACCATGGCAAAGCACATCCTTCCTGTTTCGCGCTACACTGGCAGATCAGAACAGTGAAACAGAGGAACGTGTATGGCCATCTCCAGGATCAGGTTGTGGCTGCTGCAGCTGCTGTTCATGACGCACAGATTAGCTGCCCCTGGTGTGGAGAAGGAGAAGAGCAACAGAGAAGTGGCAGTGTCACTCTCCACAGCGGCAGACAATGGTAGGAGGAAGAGGAAGGGAAGTCAAAGGCAGGAGACATGACAGGAAGAATTGGGGGGGACAAATTCAGGAGACACGACAGCAGGAACAGGGAAGGCAAATAGCGGGTGGTGGTGGAGGAGATTGGAGTGGTGGTGGAGGAGATTGGAGTGGTGGTGGGAGGCAGCAGCGCAGCAAGCAATATCCACAATCTTTATTTGCTCAAGCACAATCGAACACTTTTTTATCTCTTGCCAGCCCCTTCTCCCTCCCTCTCAGGCAGGGAACACCCCCAAAACACTGCTGCATTCCCACTGATAAATATTCAGATTATTCCAGGATTCAGCAGCAAGTCCTGTTATAATCTGAATAGGAATTTCCCGGATCTTGGGACCTTTAGTCCGCAGAAACGGGGAATCCCTTCAAAAGTGTCAGGACACCAGGGGCTCAAGCCGAATTTAAGCCAGACTAAAATGCCAGTCGAAACACACCCCAAAAGTCAACTGAAGCTGGATTAAAATTTAGGTGTGACTGAACTGTTAATTGTCCTGTCAAAAAACAGTTCCTTCAATATTCAGTTTTATAATGCATTAGAACATTCAGTATTCTATGTTATGTGTGGTAAAATGTTGCACATTTTATTAGTAGCATGATTTGATTAGTAGGCTTGTATTGCCATAAGACATTTACTTGCACTAATAATCATTTTCTTTCTCTGGTCTTATGACCAAGTGAAAGCATTTGATCCTAGATACTACGCTCATAAACATATTCAAATACACCTGAAACTGAACAAAAAGAAAAATATAGGTGCCACCCCCAGGCTTCTGGGGGTCAAATTCACAAATTGCTACACAAATTATCTTCAGTGTCACTAAGAAAGTATACTAGAACTTGGCTTAGCTTTATCCCCTCTTGAAGACTGAAAACCAGAAGCAGGCTTTATCCAGTAAATACCAAGCCTCTGTATAGGTAAGCAAAGAAACCAAATAATGTACATCACTGAATGGTGGTAACTGCTGACATACAAAAGCAGCACAGCTGTGCTGTAAAAATAAGTTTTTTAAAGCTTCTCATACAACATGATCCTTCAGATGAAATGAAAGGTGACTGCCACATCTTCATAGTTTTCTTTGCTACATTTTGTATTAAGAAGGCCAATAAGCATACCTCCTGTGCTTTTTTTGCCAGTTCTCTTTGGATTTTCCTTTTTTCCAGTAAGTCTTGTTCAATTCTTCGCTGTCTTTCCTCTTCCATTCTTTTTCTTTCCTCTTCCTGCCTCTGCTTTTCCATTTCTGCAAACTTTCCTTTAACAGTACCTACAAAAGCAAAAAGAAATGGCTTAATCCCCCTTGTGTCCTGGCTTTATTGGAGGGAAAGTTGTAACCCTTCCTTGACAGCAGCCCCATGTAGCGTATTTATTTGAAATATATATTCTGCTTCCCATGAAAAATATCATCTCAGTGTGGTTTACAGAACATTAAGTATAAATGCAGCTAAAACCACGATTTCTATTAAAACAGTAAAATCAAGGATTGAAAAAACAAAACGTGTTGAAATCAGTACATGACATTATTCTTGAAATCCTAATACCTGTAAGTTTCGGAACGTATGCTTTCTCTACTTTGGAAGACTTTTCTTCTTCTTCATCAGAAGCCAGATATTCTTTCATCTAAATAATAGAACAGAGCTGTCAATGCTGATTTAACTGCCTTAAATAATCAGAACTTTTAAAAAGCTCTATAGAATAGTTACATTACAAAATTATTTCATATAGCAATATTGTGTAATTATCCCTACTCCAGTGTAGAAGTCTGTAAGTTAATTTAAATCCTTAAAAGGAAACAAAAACAAACAAATATTGGGAAAGGAAATGACCTCCTGCTTCCGCCTGTTCCATTCTCTCTCTCTAATATATTGTTCTTTTCTTCTTTGCTTTTCCTCTCTAGATCGCCTCTGATTTCTTTCTTCCCTTGCTTTCTGCATGGCTTCAAATTTATCCTTTACATCACCCTTTCGAAGTTTAGGCACATAGGACCTTTGAACAGGTTTAGATGAAGAAAGGAGAATCTTCACAAAGATAAAAAGAAGGCAAAGACAGAGAAAATATAGTAGAAGATGAAAAGAAAGTGCAGAGCATATTAGTTTGAATGTGAAGTTTATAGAAACCAAGAATATAAATGGAACCAAGGTTTTAATGTCCTAAATTGTATCTTGCAATCTACAGTATTTCAATACAGCATTGTTAAAATTTCTTGGTTCTGCTTGTCATGAAGTCCAGGACTCGGCAACCTTTGGGGGCCTATAGGCAAATCTGAACCAGAGTTTCAGTTCAAAATCATGGTCTTCATCCCTTCCCTCCCTCCCTCTCTCTCTCTCTCTCACACACACACACCTTTCTATTTATGTCTAAAATATAGGATGTTAAAACTTATGAAACATTGTATATACGTGTTTCATTGATTCATCTTTAGATTGCCTTTGATTTATTTCTTTTGTTAGTTTCTGCATGGCTTCAAATTTATCCTTTACATCACTCTTTCAAAGTTTTGGTACATAAGACTTTTGATGTTTAGCTCCCTCTGAGTGAAGGGTCGGATACAAATTCTTAACTAAATAAATAAAATTCTGAGCATAGGAGTTCAAATAGACATAGAATGACCCCGCAAAAAAAGTTCTCTCATTTAGAAATATGGTCCAATCAAACTGCTTTCTATTTTATACATTAGTTTATGTGGGTTTCTCTGTATTGCATAAATCCATTAGATGCCAAGATATACATTCCCCCTATCCTCAAAGATGACAACTAGACAAGCCCAATAGATGCCCCCTAGAGAAACCCATGTTAAAAGTCAGATGTTTAAGGCTTTCTATCTGGCATAATTTATATTCATATTAGAATAAGCATCTTATAAGCATCATACTTACCTCTGCTTTCTGTGCAACATCATTCATGGCTGTTTTCGATCCAACAACAAATATGTGCAAAATAAAATATTTTCAGATTTCACCTGTATAAGGAAAGGAAAAAGGTTACTAGAAAAAGGTTACTCTTAAGTTACAATGTTTTTGATTTTTTTAGAGGACTTAGCCACATGTCAAATCTGAAAGCCTGTGGAATTAACATTTTTAGAATTTTTTTTATGCTCATTATTAATTTTTCAAAGATCAGTACTGTCCCGTAAGTATACATAACATCTAACCAACACAAGTGAATGCACATTTGATAATTCAAGCACAGAAAAATGCACTCCTGAAGATAGTATATTGCTTTAAAAGAGAAAACTTTTATCACTTAAGCAAGATAATTAACAAGATAAAAAAGTTACAAAGATTTTGGCCAATCCAACATTTATTCAACTCCTTACCAAATACTTTAGTTAATTTCTTGTGAAGTTTATTTCTGCAGTCAGTGCATTACAGCAAAAAATAAAAGTCCAATGTACCTTAAAAACTAGGCCATAATCTTTCTGTATGACGGCCTTATTCACATCTGTGTCCACTACAAGTCTGATGTTTGGATTACGTTTCTGATCCAATTTCTCACATTGTATCTCCTTAGGGAGATTCATGACCCTCACAACCCATTCAGTTAGTTACGTAACTATTTGCAATTCTTATAACATGAAGATAAGATACATTTTTTCATGGCTATTTAGCCATTAATGTTACACAGGCAAGACACATAAGCTTTATACCAAGAGCTCTTCTATCTCCAGTATTTAATTTGAAGTTTAAAAGGTTTGAAAGAAATACAGACATTTCTAAAAGAAATTACAACTATAAAGTTTAACAGAACCATTTCACAAACCAATTTTAAGGGTATAGTTAATATTCACGTTATTTCTTGCCAGTACACCCCCTTTTAAGTATTGTATATATCTGTTTTCTATGCAATATCATTCACGGCTATATTCTCCAATAACACATATGTGTACAAAAGTATGTTTTCAGATGTCACATGATGATTTCTGTGGACAACTAAAATCTTAATGAACATTCATGAGCAAACATGAGTGACTGCCTACCACAATTCTACCTCCATTCTAATATGTCTTTATTTTGTGGCAAACTGCTTAAATTAAACCAATCAGAGTTATTAAGATGAGATGATACCTTTGCTCACTTTCAGGCACAAAGTAAAAAAAACACAGCTAACCCACAGATTTGGGTTCAAGTTTCCAATTTGCATCTGAACCAATTACACTTATACTGTGGTACAATAAGCTTTATTGAAGGCAAATGATATTAGGATTTTGAAAACACATGCAAATACTTAGGAATTTCCACACTTCTTGCTTCTCATTTTACTTTTCATGTTCACAACTCAAAGTATGGGTACACCTGAGTCATTTATCAAGTAGGATTCTCCACTTCTTATAAAGGGATACACATTGTTCCTGATAGCCACCAGGTAGTGCTGCTGTTCCTTGATTACTACTTTGAAGAAATAAAATGTGATCAGGTATGACCTTCAGACCTTGAAAGAATTATTTCCCTTGATCCAACTGATCTTGTCAGAAACACTGAAGTATAGAGTCAGAAAAGGTGCTACAGGGCCCATCTACCCTTACATTTAATCCAGCTTCAGTCTGGTCTGAATGAATGAACCCGTCAGCCGAATGACATGCAGTGTTCTTTTGGCACTATCTAACTCAAATTCAGCTTGGATTAGATAGTGTGGAAAGAAAATGACTAGTCACTTTGCTGATGCATTCTCATCCTCCGAAGGTGGACTGAAAGTTGGAGTAAAATTTAGGTGTAGATGGGTTACATCACTCTAATTTGTATTAATCCAGAATGCAATGGGGTTAATAGGTATGTTAAGAAACATTTGTTAAAGAACAGAAATACCCATATTTCACATCCTTCAATTAACAGTGTTCCTCTTTACTGTAGTGGTGGAGTGCACTTTTCCGTCATAAGTAGCTATATATGATTGGAGGCCTTGAAGCAGAAGGTAGCTGTCCTGTTTAATAATCAGTGGGATAAAGAAGACTAGTATGAACTGACCTTCCGTTAGGGCAGAATCAGGCCAATGTAAGGGTTTGATTAAATCTGAAGTAGACCCATAGATCCAATTAGGTCAGTCCTATAACTGCAATATGCATTTCATTGCTAACTGGCCTGTGAGGAACACTTAAGTGATGGCATGGGATGCTTCCAACCTCCTTTCCAAAAACCAACAAGCAGGTAAACTAGGAGGTGGGATGAGCAGGGCTTACTCCTCCATACCCATCTAAGGTAAATATGGACCATTCCATGGCTACATATGGGCTGATTTTCCCAGTATAGGCCCGGAAAGCAAAATGATATTATTTAATAAATTGGTTGTTATTGCTGGAGATGCACTATTTGAGCGAAATCAAATGCCAGTATGCTTCCATTATCTTTGTTTAGGGTCAGATCAAGTAGAAATTCAGATGACAAGTTATAAAAATGTAGCCAAAGTGTATTAAGAATGTGAGCTTGTCCTGTTTGCTTCCCTTTAAAAAACACACTGAAGAATCCGTTTCCCCTATTAAAGAATAATGCTTTCTTGTTCCAGAAGAGTTCCATAAGCAAGAAAGAAAATGAAAGTTACATTAACTTTGTATTTTACCAAACAGCGTAAGAAAAACTTGGAAAGAATTCAGATAAATGGAGAGAAGGGAGAACTCCTTCAGTGACACACTCAATTATTTCAAAATTATCATCTTCTTAAATGTATCACTCTTCCCATGCGAAGCTGAATGCGCCCTGTGTAACACATGCCTTACTTGAAATGAGTCAGAATTTAAGACGCTGCTCAAAAGAGTAGATGAATTGCTTCACAGTTCAAAATATATCACAGGTTCCTAATCTGGACATCCTTATACACCGGGGGAAAATATTTAGCTGTTGGTTTGCATTATTTCTTACTATAGCACCTTCTTCTTTCTTTTAGTGTCTCTAAATTGTGTGTGTGTTTGGTTAGAATTGCTCAGACATCATTTTCTAGTCATGAACCTTTACTGTTTCTTACCACTTTGTCTACAGTATAGACCGGTATTACACTAGATAAGGTTGTGCAAGCACAGTAATGCACTGGCATATTCCCAAAGGCTGAGAGACAACCCATTCCAAGGTGATATGGACTGAGCTGCTTCTGAGACAGTCCATCCTGACCCAGTTTCCAAGGCCAGGAACTTTCAAAGTTGTCAGCTAGAGCTTTTTCAGCCACATGCCAAGAAGTAGTGTGCTTCCACTACAGCTTCCAGATGCCCAGCAAAACAGTGCTGGACTGTATACAAGACCAGTGGGCTTAACACTGTCCACAAGCTGATAGTTGGCCCAGTATAACAGAATAGAACATGTGGAGATGCTTGTAAGTAGTCCACAATTGGAGCATATTGATGCTGTATCCTGCTTAAGGCTCTCTCCTGTTCAGGCAAACTAGTCTACTGGTGGGTGGCACCCCAATAAACTGGCCCACCATGCAGATATATTTGTACAGGCCCAATGCAGAAAGGGCTTAACATTCCTTAACTGAGGAATATTGAAGCCCACTTCACAAAAAATACCATCTATTTTTTAATTAATCCATAGGCATGATTGTCAAGAGGAATTTGATGGAATGAACTATCCATATAGTATAGTTATTCCACATATAGCAATATGGTTTGATTCCCAGGAATCACCTACTGAAAACTTGTGGTTAGGGGATTCTTGGAGACCCAGTCTGTCCATATACATCAGTGACCCCACAGAAGTGAGACCCAGTGAATCAATGTGAATCAATGGTACTGCAGAGGCCCAGAATACATCAGTAATGCTGCAATTGTACTACCAACTTAAGTCAATGATCTATTACAGGGGTCCTCAAACTTTTTAAACTGAGGACCAGTTCACTGTCCCTCAGACCATTGGAGGGCCGGAATATAGTTTTTTTAAAAAAAACTATGAACAAATTCTTACGCACTGCGGGCCCGGGACAAGTCAGCTGCTAAGCAGGACAGGCAGTGGCGGCAAAAACACCCGATGGGCTGGATAAATGTCCTCGGTGGGCCACATGTGGCCCATGGGCTGTAGTTTGAGGACCCCTGATCTATTAGAAACTACATCACTTTACTGAACTTTTCCAGAATTGTATTAAACAATGATGTCTCATTTTAACAACCCTGTTAAAGCAAGAGATGATCATAATAGAATATAGGCAGAATTATTATTGCCAATAGGTTATATTTTATCTTTAGGACCATCCCAAATCATTTTGCTGTTTGAGGTACAGGACAAGAAGCTGACTCTTCATGGACACAGACTGCCCAATGCACGCTATGAGAATGCATGCAGTCAGGTGGTGTCTTTCACTACAACTGAGCTAGCATACTAATTTAGGAACATAGGGCAGATCACATAGCACACCCATCTGTATTCTACACTAAAGGGCAATGCCAAAGATGAACAGTTAGGTTGCCTATTGCTTCCTCTTCCCAGCATCTGCTGCCTGTGGTAGCTAAATCACTCTACCAAATGGTAGAGCCAGCCCTGATTTTATCTGCTCATCATGCAGATTGGTGAAGGCATTATGTAGGATTTTCTGGCTGCTAAAAAAAGAATAACAGCAGTGCAAGAAACTGATAAGCTGCTGAAGTGTAGTACAGAACTATACCACTTCTACACCTTTGAAAACAGATGAAGTAAATCTGCCGCCTTTGCTAACTTTGTCCTCTGACATTAATGCTTAAAGCTTTTAAGTTATAAAAGCAAAATAAACCCAAGGTGTCTTATTTCAGTGGTCTGTTACATGTAAAGATACACTGAGTAACAGGGACTATACTGCCACTGTTGCTTATGTGCATTGTTGGGCTTCACTTCTTTGTAAATCACTTGGTAGATTAACAATAAATCCAAGCAAAGTGTGCACTTCTGCATTTACAAACATTAGAAGAAGAAAAAAAAACCAGTAGTCAACACAAGTGAGAACAAGCACTTTTGGCAAATGCTACTACCTTTATACCTGGCAACATGTACAGATTTAACAAGACCAGAACTGAAAACATATAAAAGAGAAGGAATCGCTATCTAATTATGAACCCTACCTTTTCTGTTCCTTTATCCACCACTTTTTGTAGCAGCGGAAAAACTTGATTCTTAAAGGAGACTGTAGCTCAGCCAGGAAATTATTTCAAAACTGAGTAATTCTACTAGTGAGTTTTCTAGCTATAACATATAGATGTTATCCCATCTCCATAAGCACAATCTGGAACTTGCCTAATTAAAGCCTTTAAAATAAACTGGCTGAGTGCTATCAGAAAGTGGAAGCTGTTTCATACTGAAATCTCTTCTTTTATTTCTTAACTTTTACAAATGAAGATTGCCAAAAGTCACGTATGGAATAAGATCTTAAAATATGATGCATTTCATTTTACCACAAACCTGCAGAAATGTTTTAACAAGGAATGAAAAGGTAACAGAAGTGAGAACTATATGCAATATTCACATGAAGTAAAGTAATAAACTATTTTCTAACAACTGAAATCATAATTCTTTGAAAGATGCACCAGCAACAAAAGAATCCAGATATTTTATGCTACTCAGATACTTGTTCTAATATTTACCATTTAATTTTTAAGAAATCAAAGAATTTAGAAAGAATCTTTTTATCTGGTTTGTATAACTGCATGTGGTCTTCCAATAAATTTTTAAAAATCTTTCTAGAGCTGGAATTTATATTCATCCCTACATTCCTCAAATTGACATTTTATTCTTTTTTGCAGTTTAATTCGGGATGGGTGTCAAAGTAGCTGCTTTTCTAGTTTAAAAAGAAAAAACCCTTAAAAGCATGTCCTGGAGAATAAATGCCAGTTTCCATTTCAGTGCAAAATTACAGGACATAAATTAGAAAAATCAGCACATTGTTCCAACATATCCTCCTTGAGCTTGTTAAATGAATTACTTTTTTCCACATTCATATGTGGAAATCATCACACATACATCACGCTGTTATACCCTTACAAATTTTTCCATCAGCATCCACAAATACTGATATTTCACTTTTTAAGATTAAGAGGCTATAGAAAAGGCAAAAGGTAGAACAAGACCAGAGCACATAACAATAAAATCAGTTTTTGGTAACTAAATCAGTGAAAATATTAATATGTAATTAGATTTTTAGAAATACCTGCAATCCCTAGAGTTGGATGCCAGTCACTGGGAACAGACACAATTTTTTTCAACATATATTTTATTATTTTCCAAGTATATATACAAATATTAAATGACAAACAAATATACAAATAAACTAGAGGAACCATAAAGAACATACAGACACAATTAAAGGAGTACCTTCTAAGTATATTTGAGACTCTAGGTAGAAACATAAAATATCTAAGATCACCTTACAGCATCACATTGCCTCTGAATGTCTGCCCCTTTCTCGAGAAATAAAAATTCCAAAGGCATCTAACTTTAAGTTGGGTTGGGCAGATAAGTGCCTAAGCAAAGATGTTGTGATTTCCTACCCAGTGGACAATTAGTGGGTAGCACCGTTGTAGACAAATTAAGTTGCCTGACTTGAACACAAAGACAGGTTGCAATGCAAGATGAGTTTCAGCCATATTTTCAGGACTACTCTTTGGAAAGCTTTTTTCTTTTGCATCTGGGAATGGGATGCTTATTCTTAAAGAGACACTTTTAAAAAGTGCTGTCTGATAGCACCCCAAGAGACTAGAGAACAATATCACTTTGGAAATAAAAAAAGGGACAACTTCCAAATGTTAGTAACTCCATAGTATGTTTAGGAAAAATCCTTTGTATAAGCCTTGAAAATCTATAAAACATGACTTGCCAATAATGTTAAGCTCATGCAGGAGGCAGCTGACAGAATTTTATCCATATGCAATATTTAAAGATGTGATTTTGAAACTATTCCATTGTGCATATGGGGCAGGACCACTGCTGCACAGCAAAGACTAAAAAGAACAACTTTACTAGCTAGTCCAGTGTGTACCAGTCTGCCTTTAACAATCTACAGGTGTCTTCTGCCCTGAAAGTGAAATTTATTGGTCCTTATACCTGAAAGTGCCTCATATGTGCAACCTTCATATTCCAAGTTCCTCCTCTAAAACAAACAAAAAATAATCAAAGATTTTGCATTCTTACCCTTAACTGCAATACCTTAGTGTTATTAAATACATATAATTAAAATAATTGTACATTCCATCTTTGTCTGTTCATGCCTCTGCTTCCTGTTTTTTTGTACATCACTATTTCTGCTTTAGGTTGCACTAAAAGTTAAAAAGAGAAAGATTGTGATGATTCTTTAATCCCTCCTACCATTTGGGAATGTTTTACTGTACAAACTGAAGAAGCTGTGTATTGTATCCCATAAAAATTAAAAATCCATACTAGGGAAATGCAAAAACTTTCAGCTGCATACTGAAAGTACCACAGTGATGAGGTTTTTGGCTGGGTCACATTCACGCTAGAATAGAAATGACCCAGCTGGAAATCTGGCTAGTAAGTTGCCTCCGCCCTCCATCTACAATGGAAGAAGGAAGAGGTACCCCAGAGCAGACAGTTGTTGCTGGACCCAGCTTTCAGGCAAGGTATCTCTCAGGATATCTGGAGAGACTCAGAAGCCAGTTATGAGCAGATCTATGTAAACACACTACAGTACTCCAGATGTGCCCAAATGTTTGGATGCCCCATTCTTGGGCCTACCAGGATGTGGCCTTGAATTACACTCCTGGCCACTGAAGGCACTTTTTTGTGCTGCCAGCAGATATTCTGAAGATTCCTGATAATCTATGAGGTTAACCTCAGTTACCAGACATAATCACATTACATTAATTCTGAAACTATCACCCTAGGTGCATATCTAAAGGAATGCCTTCTCCCATACCTTCCTGCCCGTGCCTTAAGATCCTCAGAAGATGCCCTCCTGATTGTTCCACCACCTTTGATAGTAAGGTTGGTGGGCACCCGAGAGAGAGCATTCTCAGTGGTAGCCCCTAGACTGTGGAATGGTCTCCCCTCCCTGTTGTCATTTAGGAGGGCTGTAAAGGCATATCTTTTTGCCTTAGCCTTTGGCCAAGGTTGACTCATTCTCCCCTCGGTCACAGTTTTATTAACAGACCATTGGATGCATGGCTTAAATCAGAGCTTTTAATTATGTACCTTAGTTTAATCTGTGTTTTGTTTTTAATATCTTGGTTTTATACCTGGTTTTAATATTTTTTTTACCAGTGTCTTGTTTTTAATATGTTTTTTACATGCTGTATGATCTGTTGTTACCCGCCCAGAGACCTTCGGGTATGGGGTGGGATAGAAATGAAAATAAATAAATAAATAAATAAATAAATAAATAAATAAATAAATAAATAAATAAATAAATATTCTCTTCTGAACAAAGTACATGTCTTTAAAATTCTGAGAGGTAGAGATCCAAGCATTCCTGTGCATTAAGATGATCAAATGACAATCTGGTTCGTTAAGGATCTTCTCTATGTGATTACAAGGGACAGAGCTTTCTCTGTGATGATGGCTAGCTTCTGAAATGAATTCCACTAACAAACTAAAAAGATACACTGTCATAGTTTTGGCACAATAAGTCAAGATCTCCATGGAACCTTAAGATCACAGGATCGCTCTGGTGGTACATTGCACAAGAGTGCTCCTAGAATCCTGTACCATTAATGCAGGACCATACAGGGAAACTAATGGGAAAAACTCTGTCAATGCTTCCCATTCTTCCATGGCCCCTGTCTGCACTTACTGTTTGCAGTAATGTCCATATTATAGAGCAATGGAAAACATCTACTTTCTTGTGCTCTCCAAAAGACATCAGGTGGACTGAACTGGAGGATAGAAGCAATCTTCATTTACAACACAGGGTCCACTACATAATACTTTTGGCTGTGGCAAGGGTACAGAGAAATCTAAAGAAATCAGGCTGCAGGTGCCTCCAGAAACAGGAAGAAACTCATGATTCTCCCAGGACCATACTGAGATTGCCATACATATCCATGGCAGTCTTATATAGTCCCAGGATATCCAAGCAATATCCTGGAATGTTAATATTATAAGAAAGCCAGCAACAACTCTGGATCTCTTATAATATCAATACGAACACAGCCACTTACCTTTTCTGTTTGCTTGTGGAACCAATACTCTTGCAAAACACCAGGATGCTAACAAGCCCAGGGTGGGGGGGATGAAAAAGAGAAGTGAGCAGGTGCTTGTATCTAGGAACTTTGCAAGAGCAGCAATTCTGTAAATACACAGGAAACAAAGTAAGAGCCCTGGATTGCCTCCTGCCATCTGACAGGTTGAAAAGCAGTTGTGGGATCTAAACTAGATTCGCAATTTCCTCTCACCATCTGGCAGCACCCGGGGGGCAGGGAGAGCAGTAGACTCATTGGTGAACAGATGCTCTGCACTGGAAAGGTTCTAGTTCTGCACCAGACTTGTGCCAGCTCTGGGGCACATGCAAGCTTTGGAGTTGGTGTGGGATGCCTCTGAATGCTCTGGAGGTAAAAAATTTTGGAGCTCCCCGGGCACCTATTTCAGCCACACATCTTGTTGTGATGCCAAAATAGGTCCCCCCACAGTACGCCAGACAGTAGAGGCATACCACCCACCCATCTCTGTGGTCCAGTATAGCACCTAGCATACTGGTGGACGTAAAAAAAATCCCACCTTAATATAATTATGAATTTAAATTTATTACAGTACCCAGAATTATGTAAGTTACTAATATTTAAAGGAAAACAGATAAGAAATAATAAAATATATGGTGACACCTTTTAATGGCAGCACTTTCTACAATAGCAGATGGATAAAAAGATGGAACAAAATGGAATTTGGATAACTGTTAGAGATATGCAGTTTAGGTATGATTATTAAGACAGTTATGTATGATTTATATGAAAATACAAAACAGAAATACCATAGTAGAGGACTGGAAAGATTTCAATATATCCATAGACCAGATGCATATATAATATTGAAAGAATAAGTAAGAAAATTTATAGTTCACTTTCCTAATTGAATAATACTAATTGTGGCTGCTAAGAGGAGGAGTGAAGAGGGGAAATACTGAAAAAATACTGAGCTTTGTATTTGGCTGTTATTTTTGTGGACTTGGAAATATATGTTATAACTCAATTGTTTTAATTGTTCCAAAAAAAGAAAAAGAAAAAAAATGATCTACTGGCTTCTTTTATGGCTTTATGTATTTTATATTTGAAGATTAATAAGAAAAAGATCTACTGGTTGGCCAGACCACAAAGCCATTTTGGGTTCCATGGTCCAGTCTATGCTCTTGCCCCATGCTGATGGCGTGTATTAGAGGGGGAGGAGGAGCCTCCCTTAAACTGCAACGAACAGACCCCTTCTTTGTCCAGGCTACTGGCCAGTGCAGAAACAGCCTAAAACTGAAATGCTGCATCATAACATGTTTGTAATTCAGCTGATGTGGACAGCAAAGGAAGGCAAACAAAAAGAAGCAGCTGACAGTGTGTAATCAGGATTTTGGAAAGACACAGGTCCTTCTCAGCTCCAGAACTGTGCACACACTACACTGTGTAGTGATGTAATGGTCAGATTTTGGCTGACAGGTGACAACAACAAAAAAGGGGGGGGAAGCTTTGAAAGTACAAATAACCTTTCTTTTTTAATTTCCAGTAGGTTGCAGTTCTCAGTAATGCTAAAACAACCTATATGAGTTTCAAAAGTCAGAAGAATACAGAATAGAAATTCTTGTTCAGCTTTATGCTGCAATACATATTATAGCTGGAAGGGATGTACACAAACTAAAATTTAGTGGTTTGTTTTGAATCAAACCAAACTACCCTGGGTTTGGTTTGATATGAACTGTATTGTGTAAATAACAGAGTAGTTCAGTACAGATTCAAACCGAGTGAACCACCTTTGGTTCGATATGGTTTGCTTGGTTCATTAGAGCACCCCCTGGTTTGGTTTGATTTGAACTTGGTTTGCTGCAAACCACAAACTAACTGAATGACACATCTCTAATAGCTGGGGTCAGGTGGCAAAGTAGCTAAAAAGAAGTAGTACCCAGAGGCCAGAATAGGGCCAGAACTAATAAGGTTCTGCACATGAAAATGAATTTCACTGAAAATAATGGTTCATGCATACATTAACCCAACCCTCAACCCTTAAATGAAGCATGAAAGGAAGGAAAGGAAAGAGGACTTAAGCTCAGAGTTACTGGTCATGGTTGGTTGCTACTCACTTTGCCCATAAAAGTCAGATGCTAAAGGTTTTATATAGTACCTTGGAAATGTTTAAGTGTTTTCTACAAACTCTGTGAATAGAAGAACTCTGGGAGATAGACCAATATAACTCTGGTAATATAATAGATCCAGGGCGAGTCCCCATTCAAGGAATAAAGTGCAGTATACATCGAGATTTACATCGGGATTTACATCAATATGTAAAGCGTGTTAAAAGGAAGCAAAGGAGCATCTGGCAATCGGATTCAACCCTGATTTTGTGTTCCCACTCTTAAGCACTTAAAACGCTTCCAAAAACAGATTGAGGAAAGCAATTACACACACACACACAGAGGGTGGAATCCCTGACAGACCTTGATTAAAATGATTAAGAGCAGCAAAAGTGCTGCTCTCATTTAGCGAGGCTCTGAACTTGCACACATTAGTGGCAATTGCATAGCAGACTCCCAAATAAGCCCGGCTCGCTTGTGCTTTTGGAGGTCCGTAGGTACACACACACACAGAGAGAGAGAGAGATGCCTCTAGTATCCCTACTCCCAATCTCTCTCTCTCTCTCTCTCTCTCTCTCTCTCTCACACACACACACACACACACACACACACACACACACACACACACACACACACACACACACACCACTGCTGCCTTGTTGGCTCCTTCCTTTTGCCTTTCAGAGAACCCAAAAACTGACAGCAATGTGGTAACGTTGTTATTAGTGTCCCTGGGTGTGAAGTATTATTGAATGAACTGTTACTTTGTTATCAGTGAGAGGCTGGCGGAAAAGTAAACTGGTGAAGTGCTTCCCTACACTTTAAAAATCTGGCAATGGGCTGTCCTGCTGGGAGAAATCCCACCCATTTCATGATGGATTTGCCCCAATAATGCTTTAGTGTTCCAACAGCAATAAGGAAGAAACGTTTCAAAGCCAAACTGGGAAAAAGCACCTGAAAATACAGGTGTTTATTCTGTTTTTAAGCCAAATAATCCTCAAAATACCCCTGAAACTGATTGGAAATGGAGATGAGGATCAATAGCATTTTAAAACCATTTTAATTGATTGGGGGTGGGAACTATCAGGATCTAAACCGTTTTAAAACAGTTTTAAGTGGTAATGGGAACTCAAACTTAAAGTAGTTTGAGTAGTTTGATCTTGTAGCTCTTTGATTTCACAGCAGGGGTCAGACCTATAGAAGAAGAAGAGATGGCTTTTCTACCCTGCTTTTCTCACCCATTTAAGGGAACTCAATGTGGCTTACAAAGCTTTCTGTTCTTCTCCCCACAACAGAACACCCTGTGAGGTAGATGGGGCTGTGAGAGCTCAGAAGAGAGCTGTGACCAGCCCAAGGTCACCCAACTGGCTTCATGGAGGAGGGTGGAATCAAACCCTGTATTCCCAGATAACAGCCTGTCTCCTTAACCACTGACCAAAATGGAATAGTGATTTTGCAGTTCATATAATAATTTAAATAACCTCTAGTGGTATATGTATTTTGATAAATTTATAGAGTATAGATTGGATGGATTTGCAGTCAATATCATTTTCCTTGTTTTGCACATAGCTAAAATGCTAACAGTCTGAGAAACAGTAGTATGAATAATAATTTTGAAGAAGTAAAATATACCAGCTTCACAATAATATAAATAAATGACAGTCATATTTCCTGACCTCTGCATTATTAAGTGCAATTTGTGATTAAAGATGTCAGGATACGTTTTTAAAAAGTATATTATTAAAGACCGCTTGACCAAAATCATGAAGTTGGTTTTTGGTTTAACAAGAAAGTTGGTAAGCAGCACTTGTTTAATGCATGATAATGATATTGTGGCATGTATATGCCTGCCCTCTTAACATTCCTCTCTTCTTTGAAGAGATCTCAAATATAAAATGTCATACCTTTCATTTATAAGATACATTGTCCTATCTTAAATTAGAAGTCTCCCTACTTTGAAGTTTTGTTTAAGTTCATCTACATACCAGAAAATAACATTATTTAGTGGGCACACAAGGCAAAATGTTTTGTGGATTCATAAGGCTAAATGTCGTTACCCGCCCCGAGACCTTCAGGTATAGAGCGGGACAGAAATACAACCAATAAAATAAAATAAATCATAAATGCTTTGAACCTGGATGTACATCTTTTAATAAATTCTTTTGATGAGCATCACCGTCCTTGTCTTCCAGATCAGCCTCCCCATTTACCAAGGGCAAAAGGTGCCACCGTAGCTACCATAAAAATAAGCACCGGGCAAAAGTAAGTTTGCTGAGCTGGGTTTAGAGATCACCCACCCACTTATCTGGTGACAAGAACATCATTGCCACTACCTTGATTCTAATATTAGCTCGGCACCTTACTTCTAGTGGTCATCTCCTTGGCTACCGATCAGTCCCACACCATTCTGTAAATGGTTTCCTTCCCATTGACCTCTGGGCGCGGAAAGACAACCGTGTAATCCAGGCTGTTCTCCCTGTGACTTCATTAAACTCTTCTCTCCTTTGCCCCGACTTGCTTGGCCTGAGCTGGAGAAATTGTTTAACTTTCACAAGCACAAGTATAGGGAAGCTAAGGCGGGGGGGGGGGCATCTTTTGCAAGGAGCTTTGAACCTTAAGTGTTCCCATATGCAGAAGAGACTCCCGCCCCCCGTTTTCCCTAGGATAAGAGCCCTCGCCCACTTCGAAATGAAGGACATCTGGATTCCTCGCCCTATGCAAGATGTCACACGTGGCCCAGTTTCTCCTCCTGCGTTGCTCAATAGTTTGGCCCTCAGCTCGGAAACTGCCGCTCCGAAGGTCCTAAGGAAGGCCGCCCAGAGGAGCCCCTGGACGGTCCCTTCGAAAGGAAATAACCCGCGTCTGTGGCTCTCGCGGTCGCCCAGGCAGCAGCGCGGGCTCCGGGGGAGATTGGGGAGAGGAAGGGGAAACTCTCTCGCCTGTCTTTTGCTTTCCAGACGCTGAGGGGATGACGCTCCCGCTCTTCGGGAGGGGGAATCCCCCACGGAGCCCCCCAAAATACGTCGGGCTGCGCGGGGGCTGAAGGGGGAGAACCATCCCTCTCCCGCCCCCCCCCCGCCGCCCCGCTTCCGTCGCCCCATCATCATCATCATCATCATCTCCCCAAAATTAGAAGCGAAAAAGCGCGCGGGTCAGCCTGGGCGAAGAGACACCCGCCGTCCAGGGAGCCGTCGAACAAGCTCGGGCTGTGGCGAGGAGGCAGAGCGGCCCCCAGCTCCCCCGCCGGACGCCGCCGCCGGCTGTCCCGCTCTCTGCCCCGCCCCGCGCCGCGCCGCGCCAGCTTCTCCCCGGTCGCCCGCCGAAGCGCCCCCGCTGCCCCTACGGCGCCCGTCCCCCGAGGCCGCCCGCCGTCGTACCTGAGAGCGCGCCCGTCCCGTCCCGTGCGCCTCGCTCGTCGTCTCCAGTTAATCCCAGCGGCTGGTGGGCGTGAGGGAGGTTGCAAAGCTCCTCGAGCTCCTGCTGCCGCTTCAGCGCCGGGCGCCGCAAGTTTCCATAAAAGTCCCGGTGCGCAGCCCGCGCCTGCATTCCAAGCGAGCCCCGGCCCTGGATGCAGCTGTCCCACACGCGCGCACTCACACACACATACGCGCGCGCCAGCCGTCGCCCCCTCCCCTGCGCCTTCCCCGAGGCTCCGTCCTGGGCCCCTTGCCGGCCCAGCCGGTTTATTTTGGACTGGAAGCGCCGTTAGGCTATAAATAATCCAGGGACTGGGAGACTGGAGAATTCTCCAGCCACCCGGGCCTCCCCTTCCCCAGACCGGCGGAACATGGATTCATGAATGCAGGAGAAAGAAAGAGACCGGAGTTCACCTCAAGGCCGGCTCTCTTCTCAAGCGCTCTTTCAAGAAATGTAAAGTAGGTCCCTCGAGCAGGTACAGAGTGTGGTCACACCTAAGGTTTAATCCAGCTTGGGTCCACCTTCAGAGCGAGAGAACCCACATCTGGAAAGTGACCAGTCACGATGGTCTTTTCACGTTATCTGTCCCAAAGGTGGATTTTGTTTAAGCCTGAAAGGAAACAGCTCGTCACTTTGCCGATGCTCTCTCTCGCTCTGAAAGCGGATCGAAGTTGGGCTAAACCTTAAGTGTGACCACAGCCCAGAGACTAATGGGATGAAGCTTGATCCCAGAGACAGGTTCTGGTTTCAGTTCCAAATGTGACAGGGATGAAGCGGGAACCGCAAATTGATCTAAGTACTGTTAGCAACAATGACTGTTCTGCCAAGTACAACATGGGTACCGGTTTGTTACATCTAGTGCAGACAAAGCTTCTCTTGAACTCCCATCACCTCATATCTACGCAGGTGAAACATCCGCTTCCAACTGCTGTTTTCACACAGGGAGTCCAACATTATGGCAAACCACAGCCCCAGAGTCAGACAACTGTCCAGTGAAGCCTGAGAGGAATCCATATTGGCATGTCTGATGCAGCTGAAAAGGTAACAGTATTGTTAGTATTATTGATCCATTAGAAAAATACTTACTATCAATATTTTAAGGTGTATTTTCCCTCTGTCACCACTAGTATATCTGGTCCTGTTGACAGCTCTTGGGGACAGTAATCCACCCCAGACAAGCTTCCATGTATGCTAGAAAAACAATTTTGAGACTGGCTTTTTTATAGCTCTAACTGACTGAGAACAAGCACCTAATAATAGTAACTTACTAAATATTTGTGGTAGCCTGAAGTCCAGTCAGCATCAGGCCTATGAAACTAACTAGCACATTTTTGGTATCTATGATGGGATTAGCCCACTATGAAGATCAACATTTCTGCGGCTTTCTAGATCCTTCTGTTAAAGTTAATAGCTTAAAAATCAGGCCCAGGTTCTAAATCACTGTACATTAGAGGCCAGAGGCCAGTAGGGAAGGGATTTCATCACTGTTCTTCTCCTGGGCACAGAAGGAGCTGAATTGTTTGTTTCCCGTTACTGCTATCTTACCTCTGTCGTATCTTAACAAAGGACAGAAGGCCAGTCAAATATTAGCACCCTGCTTAGTGCGAGAGACTAATATGACAGTCATTTACCCCTTCACTTTCTGAGAATTCAGTGCGGACAAAAATAAATATTCTCTTTAGTAATCTAAATATGAGACTAGAATAAGAAAGATAATTCCAGGGTGACTTTATAATTGACGGTCAAGAAGCATCTCCTAGGCAACTCTGAGATGGTTTTGGAGGTGGGATTGCTCCCCTGCCAATCTTCTGTTGCTTCTCTAACGAGCATTTTAGGCTAGAGAAGGTGGATTGGTGGTGGAATGACAACAGAAGAGCCACATGTATTTTCTTCGAGATGCTTCTATCCTGTTCTTTTTGATGCATGTGAATGCAGGCCTTTTATTATGTTACCTCTGAGAACACAGAAATAAATACATTTTGTACAGTGTAGGTCAGAATCCAGACCTTCGGGTATGGGGCGGGATATAAATGTAAATATTAAATAAATAAATATAAATATTTAATCCCAATACTGCTACATTCTTAACCAAATTCTTCTTAGAAAAATGGACTGGAAGCGTGTACATTAGAAGTGCAACAAATAACCAAGTTGTATCTAAAATTTGTATTTTCGTTTGCAGTTCAAGCTTTAAAATCTTTTTATCCTTTCTGCCACTTATTTTCCTCATTCCCTTGTTTTTGCATGTAAGCCCTTCCACTCCCCTCATTTGCCAAAGAATCACTTCTTGCATGTTTTGCTTAGATCAGCAGTTCTCAACCTTCCTAATGCCGCGACCCCTTAATGGAGTTCCTCATGTTGTGGAGGGAAGGGCAATGGGAGACTCATCGCGACCCCTCTGAAAGGGTAATTCGACCCCCAAAGGGGTCCCGACCCCCAGGTAGAGAACCACTAGCTTAGATGCTCTTCTTGTTGTTGACTCAACTGGTTGACTTCACAGCCCTGGTTTGTCCAGTCCTGTACTGTAGAGGTATACGATTTATGGGGGTGGGGGGTGGTGGAGGGGACAGAGGTACACTTCTATCAGTTTTTGTTATCAGAAATGTATATAGATCTATCCACTTTTCCACTGGAACATACAGAATACTACATAGGAAAATTAAGATGGGTCAATATTTTATTAACGGGATCCAGAATTACACAAAAAGTCCTACTATTTTGGACTCATGGGCCATGTAAGCCAACAATGTTCTCACAGTGGCCAGCCAGCTGCATGACGGAGCCCACTAGATGGACAGGAGCCTGCCAGCAACTGGCCTTTGGAAGCAAACTACCCCCTGCTGCCACTGGGGCTAATAGCCATTGATTGTATTGCCTAGTTCATGCCAAGCTAGTACTAACAAACAGCTGACAACTATTTTTGTATCAAGGATCCCCTCCCCCCATAGCTGCTATTACTCTTTAGTTTTAAGTTCTGCTTAGTTCAGATTAACGATTATGTAGGTTCATGTATTAAAAAATAGGTTTTAAAAACAAGAATTCAAGAAAATGCTCAGGAAAGCTCTGTTTCAGTGCTTCCATCTACTTCAAGCAGCTGAGGCAGCACTAAGAGATGTTGTTGCATTTGTAGGAGGCTACTTTTTAATTAGCTTTGTTTAAATTCTATCTTGGCTTTCATAAGGTTTTAGGCGATTTAATAAAGGTTAACTATTGCTCCAAGATAACTGAGACACCCCATAAGAGTTTCAAGACCAGCTGGATCTTATCTCTGTTTTATTTACAAGACTGAGTCAAACCAGACTTCCTCAAGGAGCTACTTTTTGCTTCCTAGCACCAACTCTGAGGAGTTCCTGTGTTTGAATAAGATAGGACAAAGACTCCAAAAGAGCATGTATCTGTTTTAGAGTGGTGGGACTACTTAACTGTTATGTTTTTAAAGGAGAAAATGGATACTGAGAATTACTAATTTAATATTGATTTTTTTAAAATCATAAATCTGATTGCATTTCCTGCCTGTGTGGTAAATCTTACACCACAATTTGTTGAGAAGATTTGATACCCAGCTGTCACCTTACCACTGAATAGAAACAGACCTATGGGTATAGGGTGGGATAGAAATATAATAAATAAAATCATGCAGATTCTTAGATAGAGATAAGAACTGTTCTATAGATAATATCACTGTTCTACAAATCACAGGACCAATTTGCATCTTTCTTTGGTGCAGTTGCCAGATATGTTCTGCATTAAATCAGGTGTCTACATTTCGCAAAGCCTGGTCTGTCCCAAACTTAGCTGATGCTTCTCCAAGTGCTGGTTAAGTGTGATTCGCCTCTATTAGAAAGGTAATCAGACTACTATGGCAATGGCATGAATGGGCCTGTGCAGTACTATTGTCATGGCAACTGGGCAACTGACTGGTCACATGCTCGATTTGCACCTCTTCCACAATAGTGAGGAGCTGTCCTGGCCAGCAGCTAGGTAAGCTGTGGAACACAAAAATGTGCTCCTGTCTGTGGGACACTCCGGCATGACCAGAGACACTTGGTACAGAAGCAACATTTGACATTAGTCATTTGAGAAGGTCAGTACAGGTTTGGCATAAGAATAATGATTATCTCTCAGATTTGAAGGTTATTAGGTAAGCCTAATTGGGAAAATTATATGGAAATAAATGCTGTACAAATATGCAGAGTAAAATTTCCTGCTTCTGGACATGTAAATAGAAAATTACCAAATGCAGTGGGCATAATCAGGCATTGTGCAAGAGACAGTATTCTACCATTAAACAGATGGGCATTTGAGTCATTTAAAATAACATATACTGGAACTATAGCCTGGCTCCAGACACAGGCTGAAACCTGTAAATGTCTCAGCACTATATTGGGAATGCCATACACAGTCTGGATTGAAAACCCATAATATCATCATTACAGGAAATCTGTCAGTGATGCTGGGTTCCCAATAATGGCGATGTTTACCTTTTGTGTCTGTCAGCAGCTTTTGAAATCAGGTCTCTTGGGAATACTGGAAACCAGCTAACCCTATGAAAAAGAACAACAAGAAGTGGGAGGAACATGATGGCTGACTTCCAGCAGCCCAAAGCAAGCTGGTTCTGAAAGCTGCCAAAAGGTACAAAGGTAAGCCTGTGATTGCTTTTCCTGTCTGGTGGGGAAGCAGCAAGACATAATCATGGAATCTTATCTAGATTGTACATTGCCTCTTGCTGTCTGGAGACAGCCTAAGCAATGATTCTGTCAGCTGCCCTGAGATAATTTGTTGAAGAAACAGCCATATGTTAAGGGATGTTTCTATTCTCTCTTAGGGTGTTTTTCCACTGTCACTAAAAGGACCCATTAAGTACCCATAAATAATAATAGTGTGCATTACAATGGGAGCTCACCAGGATCCATCTTGTCCCCTATGTTTTTTAATATTTATACAAGACTGCTGGATGTGGTTATCAGGGGATTTGGAATTTAGGGTCACTAGCATGCAGATGAAACCGACATCTACATCTCCAGTGGCTGCACTGCCTCACTGCCTCTAGTGTTGTTTGTCCCGACTTCTCAAACCAGAGTTTTAACAGAGTATCTTGTTCTGGACAGGGTTGTTTTCCTAAAGAAGGAGCAGGTGGGACACTTGGGTGTGCTTTTAGATTCAATATTGGCTCTTGAATCCCAGGTAGCATCAATGAACAAGAGTGCTTAGAACTACCCTTGACTTATTAGGCAACAGAAACCCTTCCTTGATAGACATTATGTCATGTGCTCTTGTGACCTCCAGATTGGACTACTGTGATATACTCACTGTGTGGGCTATCCTTGAAGATTACAGCTAAAGAAAATGCAGCAGCTAGGGTAGTAACAGATACTTTTAGTCACAGACACATTATTTATATTGTCAAAGCTATGCTGGCTTCCTATTAGTTTCTGAGTCCACTTCAATGTTTGTGCACAAATCTCTATACAACTCAGGGGTAGATACAACTCTATAAATCTGAAGGAGTGTCTCCTCCCATATAGACTAGTCCATCTTTTGATAGAGAATGGCTGCTAGGAATTGAGATTTACCAGTAATGCCCCCCCCCCTTTCTATGGGACAATCTCCCAGAGATTTGACAGGAGTCCTCTGCTGACATTTTTAGGCCTGGTGAAATTACACTTCATCACTCAGAAATTTGGAAATCAGGTAGGCTGTCTAACATCTTATTATTGTCTTATCTTTCCCACTCTTATAGTTTATTTTAATATTTTATTGTTTTATTTCTTTTCTTATACTTTAGAGCTTTTATTGTTTCGTTTGATACGCTTTCCTAAAACACGTGATGAAGGGAGGTATAGAAATTCCATAATTGATCAATCAGTTAATGTCCTCACTAGAAGTGATAAATAATCCAATCTTCCTATATACGTTCTTCCCCCCGTGGTCCGGTAAGAATGTTAAATCCTATTAAACTTAGCTAGCACTTGACATATTCTTCACTGATCAGACTTTACTGATAAGTGGCACTTAGGAAAGAAATGCTGTTAGAAGTTTTAAGTACAATACATTCAGAAATAGTTTGAAAAGAATTTATTTTGATCAATGATTCCACTTTTTTGGAAAAAAGGCAAGGACAAAATTAAAAGGATAAAGTAACATGGATTTAATTCTGTTTTAGGATTGTAAATTTTACATACTTTTTTCTTAAATATACCTTAAATGTTACATTCTGACAACACAGGTTCTAGCTTATTCACAACTAGAATAAAGTATTAAAAGCTTTCTAAAGATGTAGGGAATGGACCATTGAAACCACTTAGACCTCCCCAGACTGTGGCTGCATCTAGACGTCACTTACTTATTCTGCTATATTTGAATATTCTGGAATACTCAAATATAGCAGAATAAGTAAGCGGCACATGAATGCAGCCTGTGATTTCACACAATAATGTCCAGTGTAAAATATCAGTAAAGAAGAGTTTACACGCAACTACAAGCCAGAACTTATACTTCTTATAATAGTACTTATAACCAAGAGAAAGCTGTTAAGAGTGATCTCCAGACACTGTGTACTACGATTCCCATGATTCCTGGGAATTTTCATGTGAAACTATGGTCCTATGATTCCTGACCACTAGCCACACTAGCTGGATCTCACACGAAAGAAAGCAGACAACATTGTCATTGTCATTGTCACTTTATTGCACTTATGAGAAAAAAGTGCATATCTTGGCAATTATTCAGATGTTTGTACTGAATACTATTATTCACCCAGTGCAAACATCTGAGACAAATCTAGTATGCCATTTATCTTTGAAATAAGTTCCAACCACAAATGTGCAAGGCTAATGTACAGAATTTCCACAAATACACTTCACCAAACCATTAAAAAAATATTCAAATATATTATGTATAAATCTAGCGACAGTTCAGCTGCCCTTTCAAATTAGAAATATTTGAAGCAATTCTTTCCATGTTTTTAAACTTCCCTGAGTCCATTCTTAATAGCATTGATTTTCAGGTACTTGCTCAGAAAAGAAACAAGCAAACAAAGCAAATGGTAGCTTCTTTTGAAGAAAAAGACAAAAAAATTGTGCTCACATTAAGAACAAGAGAAAAAAAACTATTGTATTTTTGCTTCCAAAAGGCCACCAGCTGTTGTACAGTCATACCCACTTACACAGCCACTAACATGTCTTAGTGAATCAGCTCCAAGATAAACCAAGAGAAGATCAGTGTGTTGAATTAGCAACTTCATAAGATCTTCGGCTAAGTTGTCTGTAGTTGAATAGCGTACTTTTTCAAAGTCAAATATATCTTTCAGGAAATAAAGGACCTGATCCTAGTAAAAAGAAATATAAATCAAACTTAGTGAGTGAAGATAACCTCCAAGTTACTGGATTTCACTTTTTGAAAGTATGCAAATAAATTTTATCTTGATAAAATTCATACCTTGAAGAAACTGCAAAATTCATACAGAGAATTTTTAGGGCCTAGGAAGCCCCAGGCCAGAACAGGACTGATGTGTTCACAAACAGCATAGAAATGTGCAAAGAAACCATCGGGAACCTGGGAATATAATTAATAGAAAAAAGATAAATGGTTTCCTGTCTCTGAGCCTTAATAAATCTGAGATCAAATGAAGAATCAAGAAAGAAAACCTTGTTTTGTTTTACTACTGACTGTTGATGCTGAAGTGTATAAAGAAATGGGGCACATCAGATGAGAGAAGCTGCAACAAGTAGACAATAAGTGAAGGAACATTTCAGAGCCTCACTGAACGCTAGTGATTTGGAACTGAAGACAAATAAACCACTTCAAGGCTGTGTTCACACCTAAGGTTTAATCCAGCTTCAGTCCACTTTCAGAGTGTGATAACACATCAGCAAAGTGAAAGCTGCTCTTTGGCATTATCTAACTCAGAAAATTCACCTTTGGGATACATGTGGAAATAATGTGTAGCTGATGTGTTCTCTTGCTCTGAAGGTGGTCTGAAGCTGAATTAAAATTTAGGTGTGAAGGCCTCATTTCTCTAATGGGGACCCTCTAACTCTGCTTAGGATATTATTGAAAAGGTCTAACTTCCATTTTAAATTAGCCATATATGCACCATTTTATAACACTGCAGATGGTATCAAAAGGCGCTGTGACTGCCACATGGAAGCAGTGTGAAGCGGGCATGCCAGAGTGCACTGGCTACATCCTAGACATAGCTAGTATGGAGCACTTTTTAGTGCTTTACCATGATCCAGCCAGGTCTGGCATGTTTGGAGCATCTTTCAGAACAGAAGCAACTCCACATGGTGCAGATGCTCCATGCAGAAGCATCCCTGGACCATCTCTGTAGGCAAAGTGCAAAAAGTCCAAGGTCTGACTTCGCATTAAACTGCATCATCATTTGGACAGAAAAGGTGGTAAAACAATTAGTATCAATGAAATTAGTTTGTAAATAACTATAATCTTTTCTTCACAATTGACAAGATCTCTCCCAATTGTCTTAACTTCCCTCTGTCTGTAACAGACGTTGTGTGTCCTTGCTAACTCTCCCTCATCACTAATATATCCTAAGCATGAACATAGAACACACTCGCCTTAGGGTGCATTCCCATGGTACTTATTTGCCTCTCTATTGCCCCTCTACTGAAGTGGATTTAAGAAAAGCGCGTTCAATTTGGAATTAAGTGTTCCCATGGGGCTCAGCAAAACACACATTTAAAATGCACGGACCGTCCCCAAGGCAGCGTGTTTTGTTTACCCGCATCTTTTTCTCCCCGCCCCTCGCTGTTTCATTGGGTGCCTCCTCTCCAGGAAGGTCGTGGCGAGGAGGCACCGCAAACCATGCAAAGTTGGTGCCTGTGGTGCCAAGCACTGAAAGGCGATACTGCAAAATCGGAGGGGGGCGTTGCACAGAGAAGCCCTCGCAAAGAGCTCGGGGGCTAGCAGCTTCCTTGCTTGCTCGTTTGCTTCCTTGCAAAAAAGCGAAATGCCGCCTCCTCGAAGGGGAGGGGGGCAGGTTCTGCCGGAGCCCAGGGCCGTCTCTTTTGCCTGTCCTACCCCAGTGTTACGCGTGTGGCTTCCCTCTAGCACGACACTGCGAGGAAAGGCGGACAATAGCACGTCTCTCTCGCCGGCCACTTGGCGCTACTTCTGACGGCAGAACAGAAGTGCTTGCTTGCCTGCCTGCCCGCTCGCTCACTCGCAGTCCAGGTCCTCCTCGGCGGGAGCCCACGCACGCTCCGTCTCTTTCTGCCAGGGAACTGTTGGGGCTTTCGCCCTGCCCGTCCCCCTCCCGCCTTCCCCAATCTCTCCCCCACTCTTCACCCCCTGAGCAAATCCATCCTTCAGGAGGCTCTGCTTTGACTGCCTGACTGCCTGTAAAGCGCAGTTCGAGAAAGAGGCGATTGGGTTGGCTGTGGATGAGAGGCAAAAAAGAGAGAGAGAGATGATCTCTCCAGCCGGCAATTCCCGCCTGGGAGAGAAGCCCCGCCCCTTTTGCCACGGAGCGTCTCCATGGAAAATGTTGCCCTGAAAATCCGCATCTTCCTGGAAAGTATGGATGTAGTCTGCTTTAAACGGCTATTTTTTTAAAGCATGTTTTCCCCATTAGCGGCTCTGGAAGCCTGGATTAAAGCCGTGCATGGGGCTGCTCCGAGGCAAAATAAGATTTTCATCAGACTTTTTATTCCTTGGGAATAAAAAACCCTTAGTCTTTGAATGGGAACCTCCCATAGGCATACACTATGCTCTCACTCCAAATCATCATTCTTTGATTATCACCAGCTCACACACAGGATCCATCCTCCTGTACAACTCCCACTTTCCTAGGTACTTTCAGATCTCAGGAAGAAACAGGCTTCCTTCATCAGCAACTGACCACAAACACTCTGCTTTAAAAAATTCTACTTGTATTTGTCATTATTTACAACACTGAACAAAAATCATGCCCACAAACACAAATATAAAAACCTACTTACTTTCATTTGTTGCTTTTTTTGTTTCAGAACCGACCAACAGCTTGAAGCTACAGCCTAAGAATTTTTAAAAGAATCCCAGTCACCAACTTAAATTATTATACCATAACATCATATTAAACCTGAGGCTTACAATATAATTTAATTATTATGGAGGCAAAACATGCATTAAAGTATTCTAGGTTATGTGATAAACCTGGACAACAAGGTGCTTCTTCATTTGCTAGAAATGCAAATACTTACTTTGCATACACATTTCCAGGGCTAAAACATTTACAATGCCAGCACACAAATATTATTGCAATTGTTCTCTACAGGTGGACAGCATGTGCTTAAGAGTGACTCTTAAACACAGTTGGTGCAGAGATAGTCTGATTCGCAATTCTGGTACAGCTATTTCAAGTTTGTTTATTACTTTGCTATCATTGTGTAGTATTGGGGTGTGTGATTAATGTCTGCTATACAGACATTATTGAATTGCACTGAACTATGTTTAATTCTGGCGTGTCTTGATCTAGCCAGTTGTATGATACAAGAGATTGAACTCAAAGAACTATACCGCTAGCTGACACAACAGCACAACTTCTTACTCTGGTTTTAGAACTCCACAGACTATTGCAGTGTATCAAGATGAAAGAGTTACTTATGAAGAATATGAGGAACAAGCTCAAATACTTTTATGTCCTTTTCTCTAAATACAAGTTTGGGACCCTTGGCTTTTAGAATTAGATTATAATTTTCCATGTTGCTTCTTAATAAACTCTCCATCTTTATCTTCTCAGAGAGGCGTGTTGTTAAACTAAAAATAAATGCATTTTTAAAATCAGTATTATCTGCTCCAATAGAAGACATCCAAATGTTGTTCTTACTTTGTGCCAAGAGCCTTCTGAAATATGATCGTTCGTAAACCTTTTCAGTATTTCATATTTTGATAATCTAACATTTTAAATTCAAGCCAGCACCCCCACAGATTTTATACCAAACAGTGTTTTAAAACCAAAAGAATCCATGACCATAAAAACAAAGAGCAAAACTACATACTTTTGTTTTGACTGCACTGTAAAAAAAAATCCACTTAAAGAACATACTTTAAATAGTTTTCAGCACAGTATTTCTGTCCTAATAAGGACTGGAATAATACAATACACAGATGGCAAATCTAGACATTTGTCTCCCAAAGGGTATAAGAGAATTTGAATGGAATGGAATGGAATGCTACTTTAGAATCAAAATGCTACTGACAAAAAGTCATTGGGAGAAAGAAACACTGTGTTCAGACATAACAAAACAGGCAGCTTAGAGGCGCCTCAGAGAGAAAGTGTGTGGCCCTTGTGTTCCCAACCCTTCCTTAATCCATCTTTTCTAGCACATAATGTGTAGGGGAGGGACAGATTGGTTTGTGAACAATCCCACCTTCAAGCTATTTCTGAGCCACCCCAGAATTTTTTAAAAAAATTTTTTGCTTGTGTCTGCCTAATCACACCTTATGTCTGAGTCCTTGTGACTCCATGGACCACAGAACACTGAGCCCTTCTGTTCTCTCAACAGTCTGTCTAACCTCATGTTGCTTCCATAATACTATCTAACCACCTCACCTTTTAACCTTCCATCTTTCCCATCACGGATGGCTTTTCCAGTGAATCCTGCCTTCTCATGTAATTTCCAACACAGCAAGGTCATAGCAGTTGTAGTGATTTGAAAGCGACAATATCTTTTACTACAGTTAATGAAAATTACCTGATTGTGCATTGAGACAACTGCTTTCTTCTAGGCAAGTAGTGCTTCTGCCATACGATAGCAGCTCCCCGGAACTCTAGGCTTGCTTTTCTCTTGGCCCTATCTAAACACACTGATGAGTAAGCCCCGGACCCTTCACAAACATACTGTATGTTGTAGCACAAACCTATTCTTTTTTTCCGTCCATCACCTCTCCATTCCTCCACTACATAAGCTGCAAAGACTAACTGACCACCTTCAAAAATTCCAAACTCTTTATCACAGGAAGACCAGGTGGGAAGGAATAACTTTATCATCAGTTGTTTGAGGACCAATAGACTGAGTTTAAATCCTGCCAAGATGGAGAAATTGTGGCTAAAAAGTTTCTGAGTTTATTCTTGTTCCAGAAGTAAATCTGGCTGCTGTAAGGGATCTAGGATGAAGAACTTGGAATCCTGGAGCCCTGGAAGCAACAGAGAGAGCTGCTGCTGTAAGACCTCTAGGATGTAGAGGGAAGTGACAGCACAACTGCTGCAGCTGTGGGCTGTTGCATTTGGAGCTCTGGGAAGCAGAGAGGAGTGGTCGTGACAGGAACAGCAGCTGAAGAGCTGCTGTGATAAGCCGGATGTTACAACCCAACTCTGATCAGAACAGAAAAGGGATGCAGGGAAAATGAAGAGACTTGGGCTGCATCCCCAAAAGACTTATTTGCCTCTCTAGTCTCCCTCTACTGCAGTGATGGCCAACCTATGACACACTTGTCACTGGTGACGTGCCAAGCCCTTTTAGGTGACACACATGGTCACCCTGGCACCTGGGCGTGTAGTGCTTGCTTGTTCTTGAAGTGTACAAAATACCAACTTTCAATTGAAGATTTTGCAAACGAAATTCAGCCACAAAAGTCACTAATGCAAAGAACTGTTTTTGCTTTTAATAAACTACATATATCAAAAATATAACTTTTTTTACTAGAGCTACAAATATCACAAAATTATGGCTATTTCTAGATGTGACACAGCACCCAAATTAAGCTAGGTTTTCTTGCGAATTTTGACACACCGAGCTCAAAAGGTTCACCATCACTGCTCTACTGTCACTCTATTCAAGCGGACTTTAAAACTGCCCTGCACTTCCGGAATAAGCGTCTGCATGAGGCTCAGCAAAACACGCATTTAAAACGCACCTTCCGTCCCC
>MTQE01001134.1:42932304-42955383 GCA_014337955.1 Aspidoscelis marmoratus | reverse complement strand
TGTGCTCACAAGGAGCTAATTAATATGCACCTCTCTTGCATTGCTCTGCACTAATCTCCAAAGTTGCCTTCTGAGGGACTTCGGAGCCTTTGCTAACCTCCCAAGGCAACTTTGGAGATTGCACCCCTTGTCCTCCAAAACACCTGGAGTGACAGGCAGACCCCTTGTGGGTCAATCCAGATTTGCAAATGGATGCTCCAGTGTTTCCACAGCAGGGAAGCTAGCACCCATTGCTATTCAGTGCTAGACCACCCATGGAGACATATTGGGTACTTCCCTTAATCCGGATCTACCAGATTCGGATTAAAGGAGCGCGGTGGAAAAACACCCGAGAAATGGAAGGCTGAAGAAACGGAAGCCAGGGGAAAAGCTGTGCAGCTTTTGTGGTTACTACAGCTGTGACTATTGCTCTTCCAGGAAAAGTGAAATGCTAGAAGGCAGAAAGTGGATTTCCTTTCAGCCACAAAAGGCATAATTCTAAAATTTCACCCAGTTCTATCAGGACATTACATAAAAACCACCTATCCTTTTTAATTGCTCTGGACCTAACTTTCACACAGCCACTATGAAAAAACAAACATTATTTCTCTTTATTTGTCTGAAGCTAGGGGTGCATGCAGATGTTCAGAACATTCCCAATATACCCACAAGCCCCCCAAAACTGAACTAATCCACACCAACTGTTAGAATATAATTATCTTCTCTGAAAAGCCTTTTGCTGCATATATACACAAACTATGTTAGCGTATGGGTAACAATTTGTTACATTTTACTTACAAGTTTAATGGCTTAGTAATGTAGATAAACAGTTAATTCATCTCTATTCACTGCATGCTTTTTTAAAAAGGTAAAGAATCAAGCACTCTACTTTAGTTTAAATAACTTGAATTTTGTGGTAGATCAGCAATCTTAAGACAGTTAATGGAAATATTGGCAAATATAATAATTCCACGTATTAAGAACCAGATAAAACAAAGCAGTCTAGACATTACCCCTGCCCTATAATGTCATTTCTTTCACGCTTGAAAATGGCTCAAAAGTGCTGAAGTACCAAAAAATACCCACCCTATTCTAATATTCTGTAACTATCCCATGAAAATTTCAAATGAGACAAATGTCCACTCACAGTTTCTTTGAATGATGAATTCAGCCAATGGTTGTTAACCACATTTTGTATAGTCATAGGTGGATTCTCTAAATCTTCAAAGGAATCCATTAATATGAAGTCCAGAACAACATCATAAAAATTCAGATCTTTCACCTAAATCAGAGCCAAAGTATATAAAAAGTACTTCTTCTCACACAATTGTTTACAAAAAGGTGTACATAAACTTTAAAATAGTAATACATTTCCAATCCCGAAATGCTGAATAACGCTTTCAAGTAAGGAAAGAACAGATGCCCAGCTAAAGGAAAACAGGTAATAACGAATGACCAACTGAGAAAGAACATATACTCACTCCCCAAGCAGCAAGTTCCATTTCAGTATTAGCCCAGTGATCTGTCTCCTCTAAGAAAGAGATCATTTCATCAAATACTTCCTCAAATTTTTTGGGATTCTGTAAAATAATTAATAATAATAATAATTAATTATTAAAATAATAATTATTAAATAATTAATAAAATTAATAATAAAAATAAAGTTTAAGTTTTAATCATATAATGATAACAGAGTTGTTATTTTTTATTAACTTGAATGTAAAGCTTTTTAGTTATTAAAAACAGCTTTCTCTAGAGACTGAAAAACAGACTTTGATATACTGTATGTAATAGAACTAACCTGAATTTAGTTTCACTGACTAGGTGCAAGTCAAGCCTTGGAATTATTGCTAAAAAGCCTCATTCCTGCCATCCTGGACAAAACCAATGGTTTTAAATTAAGGGAAAATGGCACAAAGGAAACTTTTTGGAGATGGTTCAGAGAGCAGTACAGGGATGTGCAAAAATCATCTCAAATGTTTTTGAAGTGTTTGTGATACCATTGCTCTTCCACACTGGTGTACCGTTGAGCAGACCTGGACATAGGAGCAAAGTGAATACTTACCTTACTTCACCATGCTTTTGAACTGGCCCACCTGGCTGAGGCTGCCCATCATTACCCAGGTTTTTGGACTTTTGGAGTTCCCCCTTGGCCTTGTCAGCCTCTGAGAACAATAACTGATATGTTCCCTAGGGCAAGGACAATCAAGCGGCATTATATGACAGGCCACCCTGCCTTCCAGGCTCTGAGAAAGCCTAGATGGACAACATAAGAGCAAAGTGCCCACCTTGCTCCGAGTTTGCTAAAGGGTCTACTAAGCAAACTTGCCCCACACTTGCCCACAGAGAAATAATGCTATCTTAAATGTTTCAAAAAAACATGAAATATGAACACCGGGTTGTGTCTCTGTGTTGTATAATCTACATACAATGGGACATGGAGGCTACAGGGTTGTGTCTGTGTGCTTATAATCTGCATACAATGGGACACGGAGGCTACTCATAGTTTGCACAACACGAATGCAGTACACACAAAGCGTGAACAAGTATCAGTCTCTTTATGTAAATATGAAACCAAACTCAAAGGATATGTGGGATTTCCTATTTCATAATCCATTAATAAAATAAAATAGAAGTCCAGTTTTTGCAGTATCAAAAGATGGATCAAAAAGCAATTATTGAGGGGGGGCTGTAGCTCAGCGGACATGCAAGCATTCTGGGGAGCAGAGGGCTGCTGGTTTGATCCTCAGCCTCTCCCTGGAAGTAAATTATGGCAAATCTCTTCTGTGTCTCTGCCAAGAAAGCAGAACAGAGGAGCCCTCAGAGATGCCCATGCAGTCTATCAGGAACCAGCCACAACTCACTGGTATCCAACAAAAACCAATTATAAATAATACATGCTTTGCATGAACTTTTAAGGTAAAATTCTCCAACAGGACGATAGGAATACTTGTTGCCTCACTCTCACAGTGAAGAAAACTAGGACTGCAAGATTTTTGTCTATTGTATACAGCCATTCTTTATATAGTGAAGGTGCTTCCATTTCTAGCATCCAACATGCTAGGCTACAGAACACAATTGTGACAATTACTTCTCTACCTGCTGGTTGTCCATTACCAGCAGTGGTTATGGTTTGCATAAAGCCAAGGCACGCTATATGAGAGAAGGCTGCATTTGACTGACCAGGTAAGAAGAAAACCATGCTATCAAAATAAACCACATTATAAAAAGAACAATTTTCTATAAATTAGAAAAACTTTACCTTTCTTGCTCTCAAGATTAAAGTGCACAAAATCTTCCTTCCACTTTCAGCTAGAAATATTCTATTTGCAGTGTCTGAAAGAATGATCTGTAAAGAAGCAACAGACTCATTAAAATTACAAAGTGCAGAAATTCCAGTTTAACTTGTAAAGCAAATTTGCCTTTGCAAGGAAGAGATATGATTGATAAGACAACATGGCTACCAGTGGTGGTGTCCTTAGAAGTCTCATTCTCAAAGGTCCACAAAGGCTGTGGTTACACTATCAGTTTAAACTTTCTTCAGTCCATCTTCAAGTCTGACTGCACAAATCTTGTCATTTCTATCCATTTTATTTGTGGACTTTTCACCCTCCATTTGGACTTTCCTGAATGTAAAGTCCAAAATAAATGGGATATAAATGGAAAGGTGTGACTAGTGAAGATGGGACTGAAGGAGGTTTAAAGTGAAGGTGTGACCAAGGCCTGAACCTGTTACTTATGGATTTTGTCTTACATGAGAGGAGGCTTGGCTGAGGTGATAGTAAGGAAAGGAAAATCCCAAATTTCTTCACAAGTTCTTCCATTACTAGCAGACTTTAAAGCTTTGTTGTAAATTCAGTGCTGAAAAGTAACCCGTGTCATGAAAACCTTAATCTTAGATGAAACAAACACAACTGAACTATAAGAATATTTCAGCCAGTATCAGTGGAGAGGTCATAGTAACAGCGGTAAAATAAGTTTCTGGAAAGCAGAGGGTCACAGGTTTGATCTTTTGCACTAACCCAATTGAAAGTAATGGCACACTACTTCTGTATTTGCTAAGAAAACTGCATGTTTGAGTTGGCCTTAACTTTATGATAGCAAATAACAATGACTAGACCTTTGGGGGTTGGTGAGACAGAAAGTGGCTAGACTTTTTTTGGGGGGGGGTTGGTGAGGCAGAGAGAACATAAGAACTGTGCGTAAAGCTGCAGTTCTATGCATAGCCACTGCATGCATTTTTTTTTAGAAAAAAGACATAGGATAATATATAGCTCTTTAACAGAGGATGGACTTTGACTCTTGTTTATGGAATATAGTGAAGATTTACATACAGCCATCCCAATGTAGAATGGAATTAAATTAAAATAAAGGAGCTGAATGCACCGGACAATTGCTTTTACCTGAAATGCTTGCCGGATACAATGGAGCTTGGCCAGGAAGTCATTGTCTCCCAAGCACTCCAGCATTTCAGTCCTTTACAAACACAAAGAGACATACAACATGGTAAATAGCAAATGAAAAACAGTATCAGATTGGTGCTTTAAACTAATCTAGAAATAACTTGTCTGTGCAAAAATATTAGGAAAACCACAAAACGTTTAGTACCTCAAGACACGGGAATAAATCTTGCCCTCTTCTGCCAAGTGCATAGCTTCTTCATATAAGGGACAATGGCAAAGCGAATCCAAATTATAGGCAGATCGACTCCCTTTGTGCTCAGTAAGCTAGAAATTGTATTTTTCTTATTAGTACAGTAAAAACGTAGCAGTAGCATATAGAATTGTTTTGAAAAATGGTTCATTAATGTAACAACCAGACACCTCTGAACTAACACTCTAAAAGACAGTGCCCTTTCATAGTTGCTGCTCAAATAAAAAATACTGTGGTCTTTCATATAATGTAGCAGTTTTGTTCCAGTAAAACACCGGCCACCTCCAGATGGCAGCTGGATATGCTGCTAGAAAGTGATAATGGCTGAGTCCCCAAAAGACTTATTTCCCTCTCTCATCTCCCTCTACTGTCACTCTATTCAAGCGGACTTTAAAAGTGTCCTGCACTTCCGGAATAAGCGTCCGCATGAGGCTCAGAAAACACGCATTTAAAACGCACCTTCCGTCCCCAAGGAAGCGTGTTTTCTTTCTCTGCATCTTTTTTTCCCCGCCCCCTCTCTTGTTCAAAGGGAAAATAGCCATCGGTTCTGTTTGTCTCCCAGATCTCCGTCCCCCGAAAAGGCTTCTCGCATGGGCTGCAGCCATCCGCCGGGTGATGGTTTGCTCATTCCCTCTTAGGACTTTCAATCACTGTCCAAATCCACCCAGTAGAGCAGCGGTGACTTTAAGTACACCCACTTCATAACAATGTTGCAATCCATCCACTTCACACCTGATAACAATGTTGCAAATCTTCACAATTCTGGCTCTTTGAAGTTCTGTGCTTTAGGGAAAGAGGGAAACTAATGCTTTCTGGCTGGCTTTCTGGCAGGCAGCAATCCCTGCCCCTTTGGCCATGGAGTGTCTCCAAAGTAAATGCTGCGAGGAAAACCCGCGTCTTCCAAAAAGAGTGATGAAACTCTTCTTTAAAGGGCAGGTATTTTGTCACGGGGTTTCCTGCTTTTGTAGCGCTGGAAGCTTGTTAAAAACTCTGACATGGGGGCGCTCAGAGGCAAAAGAAGAGTTTTAGCACACTTTAAATTGCTTGGGGATGCACCCAATGTGAAGAATATCATCCCTCCACTATTATCCTTACTAGTCTTCATGCATTTTAGTGACATACACATCCGGGCATTTTGGAGGTTCCAAATACCCAGAAGTGTGTGTGTGGCAACTACCATGAAACACGGCCACCAATTTTGGCCTCCACACAAAACTGATGTCCCTGTTTCATGATAGTGACCACACACATTTTTGGGTATTTGGAACCTCCAAAATACCCAGATGTGTACATCACTAAAACTCAGGAAGATTAGTAAGCAATAATAGTGGAGGGATGATAGTGTAGGGCACTAGTTTTTAGCCCATTTTAAAGGGGACATAGTAGGGCTATAGCACAATCCCACCATAGCAGTGTTATAATGGTCCTATTTCCCCCGTCTGGAAAGGACCACTATGTTAGGCAAACTGTGCTATAGAGTAACTGCTGCCTACAACAATCGGGAATTAAGGGAACTGTGGTTGGGTGGGTGGCATGGACTACCTATGCATGTCAACGGATAAACATGTCACTAGGGGAACTAGCAGCCACCATAGTACATGGATGGTGCTAGGATCATGCATTAGAAAAACTGTGAAGATACACTGGCTGAACTATTTATGGAAGTAGACAGAAAATCATACCCTGGCTTCCAGGGATTCACAGCAGCAGGGTTGTCCACACTGCCTGTGCACATCAATGGACAGACTAACTGCTATGGCAGAGTTCCCAGACAGTGAAAAGCAGTACAGGATACAAAAAAGGTCCTACAAATGTCTTGTCAGATGCAGGGAGCAAACTCCAGCATAGTTTTGCTCACCACCACATCTGGCAAGATACATTTGAAATCACCTTCCTAGGAACTTCTGTGAGCCAGTTTTTTGAACTCTTGTTGGCTCCTGGAAGTTCCCAGCAAGTAAACTTTGTATGCACCTTGCCAGATGTGAAGGTAAGCAGGCTATCATGGGAAACCAGGGGCCTGTTCAGACTTGGCCATAACCCTAGGTAAATGCCGTATCTCAGGACAGGGCAGACTCCAGCAGGCCTCAGCTGGGGCCTGCTGTAGCCTGCACTAGTATGTGGACAGCAGGCCTTTATTCTGGGATATATTCCAGAATAAGGCCAAGTGTGAACAGGCCCAAGGTATTGTTGCTGGATTTCCCATGACAGCCTTGCAATGTGCTTTCCTTGTGCTGCAAAGTGCATTCATTAGGTAGGCCATGTGAACGTATGACAGTCCCAACACATTGTAGGGGAGTATATGGCATTTACCTCACTTCTAGGGGGAGCCTAAGAAAACCCTGAATGTCAAGGGGTCCAGGTCTGTAATCCATGTCAAGGGACAATCCAACTGAGAACCTGGCTTCAGATTACTTCAAGGATCAAGGTCATGTACTATGCTGGAAAATCCACAACTAGGACCATTGTTTGTAGTATGGCATACCATTGTTTCTGCTATGTCACAAGGGACTACACAAATGCTGGTACACTCTCCACTCCAATCCAAGGGTTGTGTTAGTTTTATGTTGGTTGCATCTATCTACACAACATCCTGGGACCTAGGTGAGGGGTGGTTTATAAATGAATTTAAATAAATAAATGCCAAATGTCTTCTACACGTGACAATTTTGAAGATAATGATGGTGAATGACTTTGGATGGGAATGGTTTAAATGAAATAAGACATACAAAAATGGGAAGAAGAGGGAAAATGGCTCCAGAGGCTAAAATAAGCTCCTAGGATGCCTTATTGTCTTTCCCTCCTTCTGATGCCCAGTCATGGAGTCCCAGCCAAGTAATATATGGAATTGGTAAGCAATCCAACCTGCCAATGTAGATCAATGGACTCAGGTAGAAGGGTTGGATTACCCATGCTCCAAGTGGCTGTTAGGGAATTGCAGAAGCCTAGGTGTCCAGGCTACATATAAAAATCTACGGAGAAGCATGCTGGTATAGACTCTTAAAGAATCACATTAAGGAAGGGAAGCACTGCATACAAGCAAAACCACAAGGAAGGGAAGCACCCTATAGATTTAAAAAATAGTTAGTTTTAATCATGTTATAAGACTACTAAATTATCTGAAAGAAAAGCTACCCTGACATACTGAAACAAATGCCTGCCATCACTGAACAAAGCATCGGGGGAGTAGAAATATATTGCTGGTATCCATGTAAGGCAAGCCACAGCTGAGGCCTCATTACATAGCTGTTGGTTGCAAATCAGCTACTTAATATGTTGCTTTGCATAGGCAAGTACAGGCACGGTTATCCATCTCTGATTTGAAATAAATTTTCTTATGTGCCAGGTACAAGCAAAATCTGTTAGGTCACAAAACTTTGAGCAACAGGTGATCTCTGTGAATCCCAAATAAGAATCTACACCATTCTAAGGCAAGGATTATACTACACTGGAAAATCCACAATTATTTAAACCTAAATAATATGAAATATGTTCTGCTTATTTTAGCCAAGTTTATCTCCAGCTTAAACTTTCTCAAACCTTTGGTAGTAGAATGGTTTTTCTAAAGCACAAATGTGTTACCAATGCTACTTATTCATGTGTACAGGGAAGGCATGTGCACAATAGCAAGATAAGGACTAAAAGGCTGCAGGGAAGAACTCTATGGAAGGTACCTGGAAAGCCAAGTGTCTATTTGAATTTGGGCTTCTGTCCTCCCTTTCTCTTGCCTTAGACCAGCGATGGTGAACCTTTTGAGCTCGGTGTGTCAAAATTTGCAAGAAAACCTAGCTTAACTTGGGTGCTGTGTCACATCTAGAAATAGCCATAATTTTGTGATATTTGTAGCTCTAGTAAAAAAAGTTATATTTTTTGATATATGTATTTTATTAAAAGCAAAAACAAATAATTCTTTACATTAGTGACTTTTGTTGCTGAATTTCATTTGCTAAATCTTCAATTGAAAGTTGGTATTTTGTACACTTCAAGAACAAGCAAGCACTACACGCCCAGGTGCCAGGGTGACCATGTGTCACCCAAAAGGGCTTGGCATGTCACCTGTGACACGCGTGTCATAGGTTGGCCATCACTGCCATAGACCTTTCTCCAGCCACAGGCCATCTTTCTGGTGCCAGCATTCTATAGCATACACAACATGTTGCAGGACTGAGATACAGAAGCAGATGAAAATGATTGCCACACTACTATTCCCGCTTCTTTGCAGCAGCACTAGCACTAGAACCCCAAACTAGTTTTCCTCCAGGCATCTTGCCCCTGCCCAGAGATCCTGACACTTGCACTGTGATTGCATTTAAGCCACTAGTCTCAGTAGTCTCTCAACAGCCAACCCATTAAAAAAGCCAGTTTTGAACCCAATCTTAGGGCTCTGCCCTCTGATTAGTGTGCACATCTGATGTGCTCAGCCTGTGTGCAAGCACAAGTAACAGGGTACAGAGATGGAAACAGGTGTGACATCAGTAAGACATGGAAGAAAGAAAACGAAGGCTCTCTGACCTACCAGTTCTTACTGTTCTCAACGCCTTCTGTCCCATTCTAGCAGCCAAAACTAAGGCAGACAGGACAGCCTAGGGGTTGAGACAATGAACGGTGTGTGGTTGTCTCACGTGTATCATGTGTGATGTCGAAAATGAGCATACCACCTCTGGGCACGTGAAGATCCTCCAGGCAACTGCTGGCAATTCCAACAAAACTTGGCAATGTGATTCCTCAGGCTGGATATACTCCATATCCTCCCCTTCTACTAGCTCCTGTAAGTACAGTGCTGCAAAATGCACCACTCCCAAATTTTGAGCAAGTCCAGATTTCAAACGGCATTTTGTCCTGAATCTGCTAAGCTGGAAAACCCTGTTCCAAGCTCAAAATTCCTAGTACTGTTTTCTGAATATATATTACAATATGCAGGGGAAACTCTGCTTAATTTTCCACCAGTAATTGGCATCCAGACGAAAGGGTATTCAGGAGAGAACCTTTTTTATTATAATGCCTCACAATGGAATGTTTTGCTCTGTGGAGATACAACTATCCCGACATTATCATCTTTACATACTGAGTTACTTTAAGATACATTGATACATTTGTTTCCTTCAAGGCCATAAAATAATATTGTTAGAGCTGAATTTTTATTATGTGGTTAGTTTCTTTTCTCTCTTTTCTTGTGATACTGATGAAACTGCTTAAATAGCTCATATGTGTGAAAACCCTGGTACTGGAGGCACAGGTTAACAATGCTGTTTCATCTAGTACATCATTTATTCTTTTTCTTTTTTGGAAAATCTATTTTCCAAAAAAAGTGTTACAGCGCATCTAACCAACAGAAGTACATAACTGAATATGTTGTCTAGAGATTGTGTATTGCTGTGACAAATATTTTCACTATATAAAATTGTTCATCTAAATCTCTGCCACCTATGCTTCTCTCAATGAATGAAAAAGTAACTATCACTCAATAAACCCTCACTTCATGCACACTATGATATTACTGCTTGGTGTAGAATAAGTTCCATATGACATTTAACATACAGCTGTCTAAGTCTAAAAATGTCTCTGATTAAATCAGTTAAGGAGTGTAGACTCCAGGGCTGCAGTCACACCTACATTTTAATTCACTGTTATCCTCTTTTAGACTGAGAGCACACATCAGCAAGGTGACTAGTCACTTTCTTTCCACTTTATCTAACCCAAAGGTGGATTTTTGGAGTTAGATAATGCTGAAAGAAAACAATTTCTTTCACTTTGTTGAAAGAAACTTCGTTTCTTTGCTGTTGTCTTTTGTCACTCTGAAGTAGACGAGAGCTGGATTAAAATCCAGGTGAGAATGCATCAGGAACATGATGCCCAAAGTTCTCTAAAAATTCTCATATTTCTTGGCGGTGATCTAAGATGCCACAATATAAATAAATAAAAATCCATGCATTAATTTGCTTTACTGGTACATTTATAAAAATATCACTTCTTTCACACTTACATGCTTCCCAAGTGTGCAGGAAAAGGTATGAAATCCATACTCTTTATGAACTCACACATCACACACTTTTCACTACTTATTTACTAATTTATGCCATAGAAGGTTGTAGCCAATTGGCAAACCTCTCAATATATTTGTCATGGTTACCTATCCAAAGAAATGCAGTAGCAGCACCAAAGCATGAGGGATTCATTCTTGACTATCTCCTATCAGTCACACTGTCCCTTCCCCTGCTGCCCCACAAATTTGTGAAGCTCCATTCCACAAATTGAAGTGATATCTATACAAAAAACTAGCATGCACCATTTCAACATACCTCAGCAGCTGAAACAAAGGAATCTGTAGATCCAATGCTTAATGTATCTCGTAGACTTAATTCATCTGTGTTATCTTTTACAGTGACATCTGTGCCTTTATCTTAGAGAGAGAAAAGAAGTTGGTTTACAATGTTTTCCCTTTTTATTATACTACCTGCTAATGGAGCGGCTGGATCCAGACTTTCCATGAGTACAACTTCTCTTATGACATTCTTCTGCTTAAGGAGAAAGAGGTGGAACAAAACGATGAGAAAGTGCGTGCACAAATTCTTATAATTAAAGATGCGGGGGGCGGGGTGGAATCCAATGACTCCTAAATTTTTAGAGAGCCACGTCAGTCAGATTTCTGTTCAGATAAATTCCTATTTGTACAGATCTCAGCTCCTGTTTTCAAATGGATACACACAAACACCAATGGATGCATTTCTTCAAACTTTACACAAATTTGAAACACAGTCCCATTGTTTCTACAGAAGTTTTCACATGTATGCCTGTGTTATACATAGTATATGCATATAGACACAAAGCTTCTATACAATATATGCAAATATATACTGTACGTTTAGATTGAACACATTGCTGCCGGACTGTCACCAAACGAAACCAGAAAAAGCGAGGTCTGGCTCAATGACAGAACTGGAAGCAGAATGATAAATAATCTGCACTGGCTGCCTCATCACTACCACACCTGATACAAAGTGTTGATGTTAACATATAAAGCCCTATATGGCTTGAACCCTGAATATCTTGAAAGAATGCTTTCTCCTACATAGACCTGCTTGTGTATTTAAAATCACAAGGAGGCTTTTCTTGTAGTTCTGCCACTCTCAGAAGGACAAGGGATGGTGGCACTTGGTCTGTCTTTTATGTAGTGGCCCCTAGGCTTTGGAACAGCCTCCCAAGTGAAGATACATCAGGTGCCAGTGTTATATAGTTTTTGGTGCCTCGTTAAAAGCATACTTCACCACCAGGCCTTTGATGTTTAGCTTCCTCTGACGTTGTTCCACGAGAACGGGAAGGTTATAAATCAAGAATGTTTTATCTATGTGAATGAATGAATAAAGAATGAAATAAAAACTTACAGGAAATGCATTTACATTCCAAGTCATTGTTCAGTTAAAATATCTGCAGATTAGCTTTGCTTCAGCTAGCACAGAAAGTGCTTTACTTTTTTTCAAAAAGCCTGAAAACTAGGTTTTAACAATGTTTTGGGGAGGAATCTACTTTTTATTCCAAAAGCAGTTGTACTACAAAGTCACTGGGTGTTTTTCCACTGTCACTAGAAGTACTCATTAAGTACCCATTAATGGGTACTTCTAGTGACAGTGGAAAAACACCCACTTTCTAGTACAACTCAGTGCAACTTATTGTGCTACCACTAGTGATGATTCATAATGGCCAAAATCTAGATTCTGTTCTTTTGGAACACTGTCTATTTATATGAACATTCATTCTAGAAGGACTTTTCACTCTCAGAAGGCCTCCTAACAACTATAAAAAAACTGGACGTATCAAAGCTCTCCCAATCCAGGTGGGAACGGAAGAAAGCTCCCTAAATTGTGACCTCCTTCCAATTCCCCACCAGATGTGTTTCTACTGTACATGGAACTGCTGCCTAAAGGATCTTGTGGCCAAAGACCACCTTCACAGACAGGAAGAGATCAAGCCTGTAATAGTTAGTAGAGATGGAAGGGGTCTTCCAGGTGGCAGTCCTGCAGATTTCCAGGATGGATATGTCTCTCCTTAGTGTTGCCATTATTGCCACTGCCCATGTAGAATGGGCCAGGAAGTAGCCATGAGCTGCAACTTTTTAATCTAGTAAGCCAGTGGAATACAGGCCCACAGCCATGAACCAATCATGGAGGAGGCCCTTCTCCCATGGATTACATTACAGGAAAATAACCTACAAAGAGATTTGAGGTCTTCCTATGCTCCCTCGATCTTTTAAGGCACACCCTCAATGTCTGCCTCACACCAAGGGTATGCCCCTGCTTCTATAATCTGTAATGCAGATTCAGACAGAAGGAGGGCAGATGTATCTTCTGGCCTCAGTGAAAAAGGAAGTCCCTCTTAGGGCAGGAGGAAGGGTCCAACAAACACCACCAAATCAGGGGTAAAAGAACAAAAGGGCTCTTGTATGAAAAGGGCAGAAAGCTCTGAAATCTGGCAGGCAGATGTAACTGCCATGAGAAAAGTCACCTTAAGGAAAAGGAGACATAAAGGAGCCTGACTAACAGGCTCAAATGGAGCACCAGTCAGTGCAGAAAGCACCAGGTGCAGGCACCACAGTAGGAACCTGTGTATCACAGGCGGACAGACTGACTGGGCCCCTGCTAAGTCAAAACACTCCTTGGTTGCCTTGGAAGCAAAACTAAACTGTTAACAGAGCATGTGGGGGCTGGACGTCAACATAGACATGAGAAGTCCCGACAGAAGAGAGAAGTCATCCAAAGATGTCTGGGGACCTGCAGAGCTGAGCCCTCTCTGGATTCCTCTTCTTCCTCAGCTTCAGAAAGGGCAGAGTAGCCCAGAGTCTCCCCCTCTTTGCCATCCCAAACCACTGCGTTTGGTAGGACCTGCTGGGCGATGGAGGCAGAGCAGCCTTTTACTTGAATGCACAGTGTATAATGACTAAATACTCAGCAGGAGACACTGCCTGCCTGACAGAATACTTTTCTCAACATGTGTGCGAACAGTACAAGTGGGAAGACCAGCTTTAAGACTGGAGACATTAGCACAAAGAAAGCTCTAGGAATGAACAGCTGCTTGATCCACCCAGCGTCTTAAGCAGCCAGATCCAAATACTCCAGTCCCGGCCATAATGCTCGTTGCCTTATTTCCTTTCAACGCACTTATTTTAGAAGTCATGGGTGGACTTCCTAAATCCTCACCCTCTTGGCAAGCAGCATGTACTGTATGTGGATGGCTGGTAGGTAATTAAAAGTTATTTACATTTTATCAGGCAGAAAATAAAACGTACTGAAAAATAAAATCACAGTATACATAAAGTGTCCTTGCTGCCTAACCAAATCAGCACCTCTTTTGAACAACAGTTCTGACTTCCATTTCGTAGCTCCATAAATGAGCATCTGTGTCTGCACAAAAGACAACTGGAGTCAAGCAGCAGCGTAACTTCCACCACATTCTCAAATGGAAGCTACTAACACACACAACACACCTGTTTTCCTGAGAAATGAATATAAAATTGTACTGGTAGGTGCAATAGAAGCCAACAGATGTAATTAACAGGAATAACTCAGTAAGCTCGACTGTTTAAAATTCCAAGAGTATGTTCTTGATTAAAAAAAAACATCAAAGAGGCATCATGTTTCATAAAGTTAAGTTCCCTTTTAACACATTCACTTTTGATGGATAATTTTGTCCATTATTGGGTTGATCTTCCTCTTTAGGGCCACTGCTTTTTAAAATATCCCAAGACTTGGTTTGAACGCAAGGGCAGTCATGTATTCAGAAACTACAATATGTTTTACGTTGAGCTAAAGAGTATATAAATACTGATTCTTTTTTCCTAATTCACCAAAATTTCAGGAGGAGCAAATTATTTCACTTGATTTTTAAACAGCTGTTCTACACTTTCTATTCATATCTGCATGACAGTCACCCATTTCACAATGTTTATGACATAGATAAACAAACACTTCATTTAATATTAGCTTTAGGAAGAAATCCAAGGCCTAATATAAATAAAAAGCTCCCCATGTTTGTTTAGTCTAGCCTCATTCATACCTAATGCTACTATTCCCTACTTGCAAATGGATTGGAATCTGACAACTTATAAGCACAAACAGATCTAGTTTTTATATAGCAGCTGTTTTCTAATTCTAATATTCTCTTGTCTTTTGAACACCTTATTATTTCCACTACTGTTCTGATGTCATGGAATATTCCTTTAACATCCTGAAGCATAAATGAATCACGTGCCAGAAACAGCATTCAGAAATCAGCTAAGCTAAAATAAGGCAAGAAGAAAATGGTGCAATATCTAAGGAAAATCTGAGATGTAAATGGTGAACACGAAACAAATCTGAATACAAGATATTAGAGCAACACTAATCAACAGTATCTGATGTCTCTACATAATTAGTGTGAATCCCCACAGCAAGCTTATTTCGAATTCAAAATGTTTCGAATCCTCGCAGACCCCACGTCAGTTTGGCTTAACACGCTTTCCGCGTGTTAAATCGCCCCAAAGCGTTGTAAATGTTAATCCTCATTTCTACAGGTCTCACTCTGGTTTGTGCGCTTGAAATGTTTTACATTTTATACTGTGGGGACCCTTCTATGTTAAGGGATGAGAGTTTCCCTCCCCCAATAGCTTGCTTCCAAAGACAGTGAATTTGCTATAAAAATCCACCCCTTAAAGCAGCCGCTACACTGTAGCAATTTAACCACTTCACACCTGATAACGATCTTGCCATTGAAAGTTCTGACCTTCAAAAAAGGCAAAAGAAAGGAAAGCAGCTGCTGCAGGTTTGGAGAGATGTGTGAATGTTTTAAAGGCTGTGACAATGACAGGTGAAAGGGGCTCGAGTTGCCGCTGCTGCTGCGTGCCCTGAGCAATGAGGAGAGGAGGGGAAAGAATTGCTGGCTGCCCGCTGCCATTTTTCCTCCATCCAGGCAAGCAGTAGCCACCCAGCCACCCAGCTAGGCTCCATGAAGGGGTCTGTTATCGGTGGCGCATTCACGCCAGGAGGAAGAAGACAGGGCAGCCCTGAAAAGCTTTTAGAAAGGAGCCACTTGAGTCCCCCTTTGAGTCACGTACGTCCTCAGAATCCGGATTGAACGCGATTCTGGCTGAAAGTAATGGGATCAGGCAAATTCGCGTTTGCATCCAGTTCTGTTATTTCGGTTTAGGGAAACTAGATTAAGCTTCTAATGGGAATGCGGCCTCAGTAGGTTAAAAGTCCCATAAGATCTGCTGTTAAAAGACTCTTCTCCTTTGGGATACAGAACCTAAGACTGGCAATTCTTGAGCATAAAAATAAAGGTAGTGGACAATAGCTCTTCTATTTCTATAATTCAATGTTATTTTATCATCCCTAATTTTATTAGAAATAAAGGAAATAAATCATTTAGGCTTTCCACCCCATCCCCCATTCTTTGCTGTGTTCATAGCTTTTTTTTAAAAAAATGCTTTTTGTTAAAAAAGTAGTTATATATTTTCTGATTTAATTGTAAACACAGCTGTTAAAAGTGTAGACTACAATGGATCAAGTAATTCTATCTTTCACACCATTTCTTTGTCTTCAAATGGATGTATGTGTGGGGGCTACATTGCCAATCGAGATATTAAGAGTGTGGGCAAAGGCTCAAGGTAGCAATATCAAGCCCCTCCCCCATGTCTGAAGGTGCAGAAATGCATGCCTTTTGCAGATATCACATTTAACGGTCCCCCAAATGAGGCAATTGGAGCCATGGGGCAAGGAGGTAGAGGAGAATGGCACCGTCATACTAAATTCAGAAGAAAGAAAAGGATGGAGGATGTCACAACAAATGGTAGCCTTGTCCTCGTCCTTAATATCCTGGCTGGAAATGCAGCTACCTCCTGCACATCTGAATATGCAGAAGCTCTAGCTTTGGTTGGAGAGGGGAAGGGAAACCCTGTCTCTGCCCAGAAAAGAATGTTTGGATTCTACTTCCAATAGTATTCTGGCATATTCACACCATGAAAATGTATCAAATTGTAATGGTCTGAGTTCTGAGATACCTCAAAACTGATTTAATTCAGATTAAAACCAGAAAGCTATTTTGGCATGCAAGGACACGGGATTTCTTCAGGCCATTTCAAACCTCTACTATAACTGTAGCCTTCGTTTCAGTTTTGCTTGTTACTTACAAGTTTCTGTAATCTGTAGAATTCTGCTGAAGTAGAAAAAATATTAGTAACAAAGGATGAGTGTAGAAGAAATCTGTGTAAGCGATTCTAATTCACTGGGGATCAAAATGATCGTATGTGGTTCAGAGTCCTCTGCTGGATTTTCATGTGGGCTCCAAGTAAACAGCAGAATAAAATGGAGGCTTGTGGGTTGGAGGGAAACAAAGTAGAATTTTGTGGGTAGGAAAACAGATGTTTGAATCCTGTAGGGCTTGAAGAAAAGAATGGAAACAAACGTGAAGGCTTGGAAGCCATGGAGCTAAGAACAAATAAGGAGAAAGTGCAGGGGGATCTGAAAATTCCCTTGCTGAAGTTTGGATTCACAAATAAGCTAGGACTCACTTACCGTTACACACAAAGAAAATCATTTCAAATAGAAGAAATTATGGGTGTTTTTCCATCATGCTCCTTTAATCCGAATCTAAGAAGATCCAGATCTAAGGAATGGGTACTTCCCTTAATCCGGATCTAGTAGACCCAATGTGTTTCCACGGGTGGTCTAGCAACCAAAAGCAATGGGTGCTAGCCTGCCTGCTGTGGAAATATCGGAGCACCCATATGGCAAATCTGGACTGGACCACAAGGGGTCTGCCTGTCACTTCAGGTGTTCTGGAGGACAGGGGGTGCAATCTCCGAATTTGCCTTCAGAGATTTGCAAAGGGTCCTTACTCTGTCCTGTGAGCACTGATGAGTCAGCCTCATTAATATACACCTCTTTCCATGCCTAGAGGTAAACTCAAGTCAGCCTCATTAATATGCACCTCTTTTGATGCCTGGAGGCAAGGGGTTTCTCTGCTGAGCCTTTGCTTTGGAGGGATTTCGGAGCTGCCTTTGGGGGGGGGGACTCCAAAGTCTTGACTTTGAGGCACCCCCCCCATGGATGCCTACCCCCCGAGCCTCCTCTAGACTCCATTGCTGGATTGTAGTGGAAACAGGCTCCCTACAATCCGGATTTTAAGGCTGAAGACCCCATTGTAGACCCCTTTAATGGGATCTACACAAAATCCAGATTATAGGTCCTGAAGGACCCGTAATGATCTGGATTTACCTAGCTGTGGTGGAATCAAATGTGTCCCTAATGGGGGTCTGTGGTGGAAATGGGGTCATCCGGCTCTCAGCCAAATGGGTCCTTAATGGGTGCTTCAATGGGTACTTAGTGACAGTGGAAAAACACCCTATATTGTAGAAGAGAAAATCCTAAATCTTTTAATTATTTTGTGCACTTCTCCCTCTGTCTGTAAAGTTCTGCACTTAATGATGATAGGGCAGTACAGAAGCATCACCTTTCGTGCACCACTTCATATGCCTATCTTTGAGCCATGACTCATAACTATGACTAAAGCATACTAGAAATAAAACTTTAATATAGCTCCAGCTGGTATATGTTAGCTTGATTAAAACTTGAGAATTATAATGCTATCTTGTGATATTAAGTCATATGACATCAAGATTTCCAATGTAAGCACTGGCATATTAAAAGACTATTAAAAGCAACTATATCAGTATCCAGGAAGTTCTTAAGTTACTAATGACTATACAATGATTGCACATAGGTGGCAACAACAACATAACATGTTGTGAAGTCTGTGAAATTAACCAAAGGTATTTCACCTTTATGTTACTGAAAAATTAATGATCTTCTGCTAGCATAACTACTTTTTGAGAATGCAAGCTTGTGAGTTCTGCTTTGCTGCTGAAAGTGCCTTCAGATTAGGAGAAAGAACTTTGAGTTTCATTCTTCGTCACATAAACTAACACAGTTTAACCCAGCTAATGTCTGCCTATCCAAGTGGCCATCTAAATGACCCAAGAGGAAGGCAGATACCTCCCTTCTAAACTTAAAAAAAAGGCAGAGCTGAACTGATGAGCAGGACAGAAATACAAATCAATCAATCAATGAGCAAGTGTGCAGATTAAAATAAAACTGGTAACCGTTGTCTTTTCAGCTTGTCAATTTTGGAATGCTTTACCCATGTCTTAATAAAGATATAACCTAAATTGTCTTTCTTGTTTTTCCCATACAATCACATCATCAAGTACAGGAATTGTGTCTCTTCAAAGAAGGCAGAAGCAAGACAGGAAGATGCTTTATAAAGAGTCACATCAGACTCTTGGCTCATCTGGTCCAGTACAATCTATTCAGATTAGCAATGCTGCTCCAGGATCGAAGATAAAAATGTCTCCCAGTCCCAATTGGACTCACTGAGGATTAAACCTGGCACAATATGTATGCAAAGCAGCAGTCTCTCCCAATTTTGCTTATTTGATGACACTTTCCCAATTGATCCCACTGCTTCAGTTACCTTCAGTTGCCAAAGAAGTACCTATGACAGTGATGGCGAACCTTTTGAGCTCGGTGTGTCAAAATACGCAAGAAAACATAGCTTAACTCGGGTGCTGTGTCACATCTAGAAATATCCATAATTTTATGATATTTGTAGTTCTAGTAAAAAGTTATATTTTTGACATATGTATTTTATTAAAAGCAAAAACAAATAATTCTTTACATTAGTGCCTTTTGTTGCTAAATTTTCAATTGAAAGTTGGTATTTCGTACACTTCAAGAACAAGCAAGCACCACATGTCCAGGTGCCAGGATGACCATGTGTGTCACCCAAAAGGGCTTGGTGTGTCACCTGTGACACGCGTGTCATAGATTGGCCATCACCGACCTATGAGCACCCAGAGATCCTGTTATAAAGTAGGATGGGGCAGGAAATTCAGACTGGCTTGTTAGGGCTGCCTTGCAAAGCAAAAGGCCTTCCTATTCTAGCAAGGAACCTCTACGTCCAGCTTTTCTGTTTTAGGTATATTTCTTGCAACTAGAAACTCTCTGTTGCTGGTCTTAACCTTCAGCCTAAAAACAGAAGAACGTAAGAGGAGCCCTGCTGGGTCATGCCACAGCCCATCCTGTTGCACACAGTAGCCTTACCAATTGTTTCTGGACACCTTAAGGAAAAGACAAAGGAAAAACCTGCCTGTGTCTTCAATCTGGAGGCAGTATCTAGGCATCCATTCTAATACCCACCAATATACCTATCTGCTTTGAATAGGTCTCACCCTTTCTCAAAGCTTTCCATGCAGGGTGCTGTCACCACTTCTTCAGTAGTAAATTCCATAGACCAACGACCTACTAGATGAAAATATATTTTTCCTTGTTGGACCTAACTCTCCTGCCCATCACCTTCACAGAGTGCCCTCCACTCTAGTCTTGTAAAACAGAGAAAAGAGTCAGCTTTGCCTTGCAACATAAATTGTTAGTTTGTATGATTATACAACTTTGAAGAGGACATGAACAGTTCTGCAAACACATCTTTAACCCTGATTGAAACAGATGTGGCAAAAAAGCACAGAAGGTTGAACAGATGCATTCAAATGGACCACAGATGTAAACAATTGACAAAAAGAGTTCCTTTAGCTATATTACAGGTCATCTATATTTCCATAATTCCAGGAATAGCTTTTTCTTTTCCCATTTTAACCAGTGTTGTAAATAATTTAATGATATGCAATTTGCTATCAAGTCTGGGGGAAGAAACATCAGTGAAGCTGAGAGTCTTCTGAAGTCCTGCATATGGTCCTCTAGGGTTATCCTGCACTTCATTTCATTTCTGACTCTTTGGTATGTAAAAAAGATCAGGAAGTACAAATTTTCTTTCTGGCTTACAATATTTCACAGTATGGTACAGTGTGCTTTTCTAATTAAAATCTTCATCAGGTGAGAAACAAAAGACTCAAACCACTGTACCACTTTGATAAATTAGCTATTTTAAGCAAATGTGTATGTGTATGTATACAGATGTGTGTGTATATTTGAATCTTTTATTTTTAAAATAATTATGATGTCTTTTTACAATTCTGATTTCCAGCATTTCCAATTTCCTCTTTTCACCCCCTATTTATATATCACATTTTTTTTCAAGCAGGACAAATTTGTTTACAATTTCTCTCACTGGTTCACTTTCCCTGTTTTGCTGACAATAATTAATTACCTTCCTCCATTTATCCCTAGTATTCAGCCTTCTTATGACAATTTTGTATTTTTTTTCTTTTCATTCTACAGTTCTAATGTCATTTGATTTAAGCATTCTTGGGGAATTCTTGGCAACTTCTGCCCTCTGTTTTTCAGTTAAAGCATCTATAACACTTAAAGTAAAAAAATTTCCATAGGCTGTCAGTTAACTCAAGCCACAAACTACACTTGGCAGATAAAAATTTATTACTCCTGAGAAAAAGGGGTCACAGCCTGCATGGATGATTTCCCTTGAAGAAATACATTTATTAAAGACTGCTGTATTTCTTTTCTTTAGATATTTCCCTACATTGTACTCCAATTGTGGTAGTATTTTGACATTACTTAAAATGCTGCAAAAGGTATAATTGAAGCCTTTGAAAATTATGGAGGCTTCTCAGCTATAGAGGAAGAGAGAAATTGACATCCAACAGCTGATGTGTGCAGATAATGTGCCAGCAGGAATATGCATCAATGTGATTTCTAGCATCAGAGCTGACATCCAGGCTTTTTTTCTCTGTAAATGACTTACAGGAGCAGGTGTAGAAAAATGTGCCAGAAAAATAACTAAATTTAACTAGTGTGTCACCAGGAAGCATGCTTAGGCATGCATAAATGATAATAAATTGGGATACTGACCCCTAGTGGCATTTCCCATTTTAAAGATATAAATCAGTTATACCAGTATCCATGCTGTATTTCAGATGGGGAGTATTTATTTATAAAATCACCATTCAATTATTTCTTCAAAATGACAAAAAAAAATAAGTATCTTAAATATACTGATAATGGTAATATCGTCCACACTGTAAACTGTTAGCAGCAACTACAAAAACTAAAGACAGCATTTCATTTCTTTTATATCTCACCCTATATCTGAAGGTCTCAGGATGGATCACAAGAAAATCACTATAAAAACAGATAAAACAGACTGGCTAAAACAGTGAGAGGCTCTGCATGGGAAGAGGATGCTGTTTCATCAAAGGCCAGGGTAAAGATAGGTATCTTCACCAGTCATCTGATTGTACATACAAAGAGGGTGCCTGATGCACCTCAGGGGTGAGACTGTTCCATAGCCAGGGCAATATCACTGAGAATGTCCTCTCATGCATCCTCAAGCTGTTAACTATATGGCAAAGATGCCTTTCCCAGGCCCACCAATTTCTCCCTCAGCTGAAGTCTCTAGGTGAGAGTCACTAGCACTCTGGGGCCCCACAAGGGCCAGCACAAGAGAAGCAACTCTGAAGTCACTATCTTGAACCATGGTACAAGGTTTGCCTTGCTGTGGTCCACTGATATGGGCAATGGTGGTTCAAGGGAACAATGCACTCTCTGTGCACAGGTGCTTCAAAACATGGCCTGGTCTAGTGGCAATGGAGTCAAGTAAGCACACTGTTTGGAAGGTATACTAACGAGGACACAACAATGGAGGCATCTCCCAACACTTTCAAACAATTCAGTGCAGCTGTAGCTTTAATCTTCACAGCTGCCACTACCTTGAAGTGCACTTCTAGGAAGAATATAACAGATCTTGGCAACAGAGAGAGCACTTGGCCTAAATTAGGTGCTGAGGATGTACTATACTGCTGGCTCACTTCTCAGTATATCTGGCATTATAGCTCATAGAAAGCTGCACACTGTTGTTCTTCAGCAGTCCAAAGAACAAGTACAGCATGTGTTCAACACATCCAAGAATGTCAGAATATCTTCAGACAGACAATAAAAAAACAAGAAAACTCACCAACATCATTAGGAAGGGAAGCAGGGTCAGATACTCCAAGAGAGGCTTCAAACTCTTCTTGAAGACGGTAAGCTCTTTGGAGCAAAGATTCAAGCTTACGAATGAATTCTGCACTAATGATATCCTAGAACAGAAAATGTAGTATACAGATTATTTAGCTATTGTATAAATAAGGAATAACCAAAGTTAACTCCTGTGTGTATACATGTGTTAATGGTAGTTGTTCTTTATTTACATAGTGATACCAGGAAAAATGAATAAATATAATTGGACATATTTGATTGGAGAAATTTTGGTGTAAAGGCGTTATATTTGGTCATGAGTCCTTAAACTGAATTCTATCAGAGCTTTGAAATTTGGCCTTCAGACTGGAATTAAAAAGAAGCTGGGCCATTATCTTGGAAATATTAATAAGACTTTGGAAAGATATTCATACTCCAGAATATTTCTTAAAAGCAAAGGAAGCTCTGTGAGGTTTTGGAAGGACAGATTTCTTCCTTT
>MTQE01001134.1:42887391-42932216 GCA_014337955.1 Aspidoscelis marmoratus | reverse complement strand
TGCTGATTAAGGAATTGTTGTTGGGTTGCTGACACCAGAGAAAAAGATTTTAGTTGCTGGTAAGTCATTTGATGAGATTATGCTTTGGGCACCAGAAGAGAAAAGCAAACTTTGTCTATTTACATGGGTTAAGGATTAATCACTGGGGAGAAAGAAGGGTATCTTTTGTTTGAAGGGGGGGATGGAGTTCTGAGGTGGATCCTATGAAATAGTGCTGAATTTTGGAATTTGGTTTTTTTTTAAGATTTACCAAAGCCTGCATGGGCTATCAACCATTACACACATTGTAACTTGAAGGGAACAGGAAAGGAAAAAAAATAAGGAATTTCGGAGTTAAAAATTATTGCCCATTCTGGGGAAAGACAAAATTACTTGTTAACATAATGGAATTAGTCTCTGGACAACTTGGGGGAAAAACTTGAAGCACCAGTTTTTCCTCTCAGGAAATAAAAGTACAGGAGTGTTTCATTAACAAAAAGAAAGAATCTTCAGCTTCCATGGCCCAATAAGGCAGAGCATGGGATGTGACATGTGAGATCATTCTCCATCTGTTCATAACAGTTTTTTTAATAGCAAAGTTATGCTTTTTAAAAAGCATTCTCTGTGCTTTTTAAGAAGGAGTTTTGCCACCCCTCCCCTTATTTTTCCTTCCCCCTCCCCTCCTCTCTCAGCTCTGCTCCACATTTGGTTAAAATAGCACCATGTTAAAGATAATCAGGATCTGAAAAACTACATAGCGAAGAAACTAACCTATTGAGAAAAATGATGGATTCTAACAGCAGGTTCATTCTACAATCTCTTTTCAGGAAAATTAATGGTGCAATCCAACATATACTTCTCTCACCCAAATTTTAATGGAAATATTGGACACAAAACACACATTAAAAACATTAGCTTAGGCCATATTCCAGGCTTTAAAAATATATATATACAGAGTTTACATTTTATCTTCTGCAGCATAATGAAGGAGGACAATAGGGAAGCAGTTGCTCAAGAAGCCACTCAACTCAGCAAAGTAACTCAACAAAGCAACTTGATAAAGAAGCAACAAAATGTTGCCTTTACTCACTTCAACACTTTCTTCTGCAATTGCATCACCTGCTCCCAGTTTGATGGCACTACAGTTGGCTTCATCTTCAGCTTGTCTGTTACGAAAGGTCAGTGCCTGCTCCCATCGCCGCAGTGCTTCTTCAAATAGTTCCATTCCTGAGTAGTAGTAGTAGTAGTAGTAGTAGTAATAATAATAATAATAATAATAACAATGAATAACAACAATGATGATGAAATGTACTGCATTAGGACAACATTTTTCAACTTGCCTACCTTTGCTACTGGTGTAATGGCTTTTCAGTCTATAGGCATAACTGGGCAATGTACCTGTGCTCTAACTTTGAGGGCAAGGATCAATACTGCCTAGATAGATCAGGAAGCATTATGTACTGTGAAAAGCTGTTGGACCAAATAATTTATTTTTAAATTTTATTTCACATCAATTATTTTAAGCACTATATTTAAGTACTTCCTCCTTAAAAAAAGCACAACATCCAAGTAAAGTGTTAGCACAGCGATGTTTTTCAGAACATTTTGCATTTGTGCTTTGTTTTGTCCAATCAACCCATGCATCAGAGAAGATGCACTCTCTCAAAACAAATGAAGAGGTGATTCAGTCTTAAGGGATTAGCTGCTAATTAAGCATATCTTAAAGAGAAGGCATTACTTACATTAAAACAGTATAACACTTCTGAACTTGGGCATTTTAAAACAACATTCCAAAAGAAAACCCTTCCAACTTACCCATCAAGTATAAATTTTCTGGAGTAGTTACTGGAATATTGACTAGCTTCACGTCATCTTCATCTGCTTTATCCCAGGAATTAAAGTTGACACAAGCACAGCTTGGGCAAGATGTAGCACTTTGGACCTGATTAGGGAAAAAAAGCAGAGTAAGGAAAGCTGTTTCTAAGAACTTAACCTCTATTACGCTTCTTGATTTGACTAACTAGTTATCTTTGTGACCAAAAAATACAATACTACATTTGTTAGTAACTAGAAGTAGGAAGAAAACTAGGAGATCTAGTCCCAACGCTTTGCTTAATGCAGAATATGCAATATAAATTACAGCATTTGTAATATATTTTAGTGTTACATTTTCATACACTACCAAAGCTTCAAATCACAACCCACTAGAAATATTTGATTCATCAACTATAGCATATGTTTATAGAAGAGTCTCATCCAAACATACAGGTTATGCAAACAGCAAAACATAAAGTAAGAAAGTGAAAAAAAAATAGGATTTCTTAAAATTTCTAGGGATACAAGTAAGAAAACCTTAAACGCAGCCATATCATGCACTGAATGATTTTAGCCTCATTAGGCTAAAAAATACAGATAAGTATCAACATACAACAAGAATTTGTAAGTTTTGCTTGTGAGTGGTGAGGTAACACCATAAATGTTCCATCATAGATTCATAAGGCCTTCAAGCATCACACCTTGTATTAGGTTCTGAGTTTGCAGTATCTCATAAGAGGCAGCAAATTGTGATCTTGCAAAAAGAAAACACAACCTATTGTATGCACTATTCCATTGTGAGGTGAATCAACATGACTTTATTAGTAGATAATATAGGGGAAAGATGAGTGTCGGTCTTTAATTACGTACAGTGCCAAAAAACCCATCATAAGCAATACAATGGCTCTCTTAGAAATCTGTAAGAGTGAAATGGATCTATGTTTGAAAAAAGGTTACTATAGTTTATTCTACAATAGGCAGTTAAAATAAACTATGCAGAAAACATTATTGTGCAATTCATTTAATTAATTTCCAACATAATAACCTTTAATAAGTTGCACTTACTGAGGCCAGGCTTTGTGCTGAACCTGAGTATTTGCTGAAGAGGTCTCCATTTACGTTGATACATGACTGCGAACCTTTTTCTTTGAGTGAACTCAGGGAAAGTGTTAGATTTTGTCTGCTACTGGAACAGCTGGAATCTGAAAAGATGGATGAGGATCTATAGGATTTCAACTTTAATCATACACAAATATCAAGAGCAATACCAACAGACTTTTGAATAACTTAATTTTTGTGCTGCATTCCAATATGACACAACATCTGTAAACCCTAAAAATTTTAACAAATGAATATATCTTATAAACCTAAATTTTACCTAATAGAATCAGCTGGTGATAACTTAATGTTTTGCTTTAGTATAGCAAACACAGCGATAACTGTTTATGGGTGTATTTCCACTGCAGCCCTTAGATCCGGATCTAAGGAATGGGTACATTCCTTAATCCGGATCTAGTAGATCCGGATTAAGGGAAGCACCCAATGTGTTTCCACGGGAGGTGTAGCACCCATAAGCAATGGGTACTAACACCCCTGCTGTGGAAACAGCTTTGCAACCATGTGGGGAATCCGGATCAACCCCCAAGTGGTTGGTCCGTTACCCCAGGTGTTTCGGGGGTGTGGGGGTGTGTGCAGTCTTCAAAGCCACTTCGAATTGACTTCGAAGTCATTTCAAAGTCATTTCAAAGTCTGTGCTGATCTTCGGAGTGAACTTCGAAATGACTTTGGAGTCACTTCGGAGTCACTTTGGAGCCACTCAGAAGTTCACTCCGAAGATCAGCACAGACTTCAAAGGCACTCTGGAGCTATTTTTCACAGACTTCGAAATGACTCTGAAGTCAATTCGAAGTGGCTTCAAAGTGGCTTCAAAGTGACTTCAGAACCTAGGTTTAGGGGGATCCCAATGGGTGCATCCCCTCCCCCTAGCCTCCTTTGGATCCCATTGCCTGTTTCCATTGGAAACATGCTCCCTTTAATCCGGATTTTCTGGCAGAAGACCCCATTGTAGACCCCTACAGAAAATCGGGATTAAAGGCCAAAATGTACCCATTAGATCTGGATTTCCCCCACAGCAGTGGAAACAATCAGGTCCCAAATGGGTGCCGTGGTGGAAATGGGATCATCCAGCTCACACCCAAATGGGTCGTAAATGGGTGCAAAAATGGGTACTTTTTGACAGTGGAAAAACACCCTATGTTCAAATGTAAGGGAGAAAAAAAATACCTTCAGTGAACAATTGGTTAAATTTATCTGATTTTGCTGAGATGGACAAAATTTAATGAAAATAGGAATACAGGTAAGAACCAGAAAATGAGCTTATAACTGCTGGGTTTGAAGACTAATTGAATAAAAAAGAAGAGCGGGTGAATAGAAGGGGGTAATTTTAAAAAAGCTAATGTAATAGAGCAATATATGTAACTGTTGTATCTGTTTTAAAATGTCAACATAATGTATGTTTTAGTTGCTCAAAAAATAAAATAATAATTAAACTCTCTCACACACAAAAAGAAATACTGTATTTTCTGGCGTATAAGACTACTTTTTAACCCAGGAAAAACTTCTCAGAAGTCGGGGGTCATCTTATATGCTGGGTGTCGTCTTCTTATACGGCGAGTACATCCCAAACTCTATATTTTAACTGGAAAGTTGGGGGTCGTCTTATACGCCCAGTCATCTTATACGCCGGAAAATACAGTAACAGGAAAAGCTTTTGAAGATGGCTGGAAATCAATAATTTATAAAATCAATTCATTACTTATATAAGCATTTCCTTATATAACCCAAAGATTAATGTTTTATGTATATATATATATATTTTAAAATACATGAGAAAAGAAAAAATCCCTTAAAACTATCATTAACAGTGTCACAGTGTCCTAGAACAAAATAAGCACAGCTTAGCCAGCTAGGAACCAGGAAGGTAAGAATCTGGTTTGTGATGGACTCTCAGTTGAAAGAAAGGAACAAGTTTTCAGCCCTTTGCAGAGGGCTGAAACAATGCGGAGATCAGTTATAAATTTATGAAGAAGAAAATGGGCTGAGTTCTCCAGCACACTTGATACTTCTAACACACTTGCTACTTCATGCCCAGAAACCAATTACAGGAAGTGCCAACATTATGCCCAATGGTGCAATAGAACTGCTTAGAGTCTCTTCTGGCATCTGCAGGATATCTGACATTCCCATGCATTGCTTTGAAGAAAGAAGCAATTGAGGGGATGTGGGCCCAGAGTACCACTACAAATTTCCAAATGTACCAACAGGCACAAAAGAAGCTCTGATTGGAAGAGATGCTGAGAAGAAAAAGTTGGGAAGTGAAGACTTACACATATGTTTCAAAGTGGCATAAATTCCATTCCAATTTTAATATAGCTATTTGGAACTAAGGGTGTACAAGAAGCCTCCTTTCCACACACTGGTGAAGTCTAAACAAACCAGAATGTGGGAAGGAGGCTCCTAGTACTCTTACTAGTATACCCAATATTAACAAATATGAAGAATCACAAGTCCTAGCCATTTTGCACAGATACCTGCAGAGTATGGTGACCATATTGCTAACTTAGGCTAAATGTACAAGGAAACATATGTTGAAGCTACCCAGTTTCACCATGCCAACTGAACTCATAATGCCCCTTCCAGATACTGCCTTCTTAATGCATGGATGTTTTTTAAGGTAACCTGATGTCTGGTCTGAGACACGACGGGCTTAGTTCAAAAGATTAAGCCACACATCTTGCAACATCATGTAGTCCAACAGATTCTGATGTTAAATACATCAGGAAGAAACTGACCCAGCAAGTCAAAGTTCTTTCATTTGGAAAGATTGCCCTGCATTCTTGTCTAATATGTCAATATCACAAGATACCCTGACATGGAAATACTAATCAGTCTGTAACTCATTTCCCCACCAACAGGCATTCTGACTGTCTGAGATCTACTTAGATATTAATTTATCTGATTCAACTTAGTTTAGACACACTCAGGAATCTCAGCCACCAATGACTGCTAGTGTCCTTATTTTTCTCACCTTGGACAGACCAAAGTACTGCCCCTGGTCTCTTCTTGTCCTGCCCCCACCCTGCCCTACCCAATCCCCCTTGGGTTTCTAGTCATGTCAGTGCTTTGGGTATGAACACGTATGACGTCTGGATGGGTAACCACAAGAGATCTATGAGAATATACTGGTCAAGACCAGTTAAGAGCTGGGGAGGGAGCTTAAACAGGCTGTCTCGTGGGCTTTAACTGGTAAGTATCAACCAACTTTTAAGTGATAAGTTAAGGTGGCTTCAAGAGTTATTGGAGATGGGATGGTTCAAACATCAGACTTCTACTTCCTCCTCTCAGGCTGGAGAAATTAGACCCAAGATAGAATGAGAACATGAGGGCCATGTGCTACTGTCTCTTTGGCCCTTTTCATACTGAGCTGGTAGACTGACCTTGTGAAGTTCTGGAATGCCTGCAAGCAGTTCATGTGCAGAAAACACATGGGCAAGCGGTTTGATATACCACTGCAGATGGCCCAGTGCCATTTTGCCAGGTAGATGGATGCTGCCTTGGAGATGCACCACTTATGAATAGCCAGCCAAACTAGTACTGGCTGGCAAATTTGGAGGCTGGGGATGTTCACTCTCAGCCTCCAAAGCTGGACTGCAAAATGGATGACCTGTCAGTAGCCTAGCCCTTTGTGTATGATCACAGTGAGTGCAGCCTGGGATTGCCTGCGTAGAAACCAGTAAATAAATAAATGAAACCAGTGATACTGGAGGCTTTTGGGGAAAAAACTGTATTAAGAAGCAAACATAGGTAGAAGGGAAAGGAAAGAAAAAAATATATCAAAAATATGGCATTGAAAATTACACTACTTGCTGCCTATATGTTATCTAATATAGACACTTCATCCAAAAACTATCCATTAATTTCTAATTACATTAAACCAAGGTCCCTGAAAGTGAAGATTAATTCATAACTTCAGCCATTGATAGAAGGTGGGTCAGTGAGTCTTGTGGTTCAGCTCTGGGCCCTTTCTGCACGTATTCTGGAATATATCCTGGGATAGTGGTCTGGTGGCCACAAGTTAATGCAGACTATGGCAGGGCTCACCATAGTCTGCACTAGCATGCAGATAGCAGGTCCCTATTCTGGGATACGTTCCTAAATAAGGCCAAGTGCAGAAAGACCTTTGTGCTCAGCCATGAAAACTCACTGAGTGAGTCAAGGGTAGTAACTGCCTCTTATCCAAAACGAGCTCACCTTGTGAGTTTAACAGAAAGGATAGTACTTAAGAATTCCTTGAGCTATTTGGAAGAAAACTGGGACATAAATGCCAAACTTCATGCCATCTACCATCAGGTTTCATCACTAGTCTGGGCTAGGCTTTACCTCCAAGCAAATATAACTAGGATAATGTTTTAGGATGATTCTGAACTGGTGAGTATCCCAGATGAGCAAGCATACTAGGGGCCTTCCTTCCATAGGCAGGTGTGGTCTAAGGAAAGCCCTGGACAGGCCTTCCTTCAGCCCTTTCTGCACTGGGCCTTATTCCAGATTATAATTTGGAATAGTGACCTGCCATCCATATGCTAGTGCAGACTAAGGCAGGCCCTGGGTGGGGTCTGCTGTTGTCTGCCAGCATATCAGTTTGTCAGATCCCTATACTGAGATATGATCTGGAATATAGTCCAGTGCGAAAAGGGCCTGAGACTGGACCAACATTCATAAGAAAAACTTCTAGTTCTCTTGCTGGTCCAGAATACTGGCCAGTGTGAAATCACCCTTAGAATATTGAACTGAATTGAATAATTTACTTGTCTAGCACTCAGTTTTTCCTGGAGCAGTAAATGCCTACCTTTTTCTGATGCAGATATTTTTGAATAATCTAATACCAGATGGTCTGGTTCCCATGCAGAAACTTTCCTTGCCTTCTTCCCACGTTTTCTTTTGAAGTGATGAGCAAGAAAGAGGACTGATACAGCACTTACTGCTGTCACGGCAAACAGTTTCTTTAGATTTGGTGAGATTTTAACCTTAAAAAGATGTCAAGAAGTTAGCCACATCATATATTCTACAGAAGAATAATTAAAAAAAAATACTGTTAACACTGGGAGACCTAAAATCTATTCAGGTTTAAAACTGTACACATCTTATATGGTACCCTTTATTCTTAAGTAAACAGTCCAAGGAATTTTATGAGTTAACTATGGAAAGCATATGCCATATTCAACAGGGCTAACTAAAGAATAAGTTTATCTACTATTATACATGCACCCAGTTTAGATTAAAAGAAAAAAGAAATTTCACCCAGTTTAGATTGCTGATGCTTGGCGGTAAGGTTAATTTTGAGATCCTACACTCTTAAACAAGCTCAGGAAATAAGTCATGTTGAAACGGTTACAATGAGGGATGCGCACGAATGGAGTTTTTGGCATTCAATTCGTAACAAATCAAATTTATTTATTTATTATTTACATTTCTATCCCGCCCCATACCCGGAGGTCTCTGAGCGGGTAACAGCAGATTAAAATAGAATATACATTAAAAGACATTAAAAGTTCAACAAATATAAAACAATATACAATATATTTAAAATGATAGTGTCTGTACCAGTGGGAAACATAAACAGCTCAGCCAAAGGCCAGGGTAAAGAGATGCGTCTTCACTGCCCTCCTAAATGTATATAAGGAGGGGGCATGACGCACCTTGAGGAGGAGGCTATTCCATAGTCTGGGGGCCATCACCGAAAAGGCTCTCTCCCGGGTGCCCACCAACTGCACTGTTGAAGGTGGTGGGACAACCAGGAGGGCCTCACCGCTTGATCTTAAGGCACGGGCAGGTCAATATGGGAGAAGGTGTTCCTTTAGATATTTGGGGCCCAAGTCATTTAGGGCCTTATAAGTCAGAGTCAAAACCTTGAATTGGGCTCGGTAGCGAATTGGCAGCCAGTGCAATTCTTTTAAGACTGGCGTGATGTGCATCCGGCTAGGTGTTCCGGTCAGCATTCTAGTGGCTGCATTTTGCACTAGCTGCAACTTCCGAACCGTCTTCAAGGGCAGCCCCATGTAGAGTGCATTGCAGTAGTCCAATCTAGAGGTTACCAGAGCATGGATAACTGTGGCCAAGTCATCTCTATCCAGAAGAGGCTTCAGTTGATGGACTAGCCGTAGTTGGGAGTAGGCACTCCTGGCCATGGCCTCCACCTGAGGGTCAAGTGTTCGCGTGGAATCCAGGAAAAACCCCAAGTTACGTACCTGTCCCTTCCAGGGCATTGCAACCCCATCAAGGCAGGGTATCTCCCAACTACATGGACCTGAGACCCTGTGACACCCAGCACCTCTGGATTCAGTTTCAGTTGATTCACCCTCATCCAGCCCATTACTGCCTCCAGACACCTGTCAAGGACTTCAACCGCCTCTCCTGATTCAGATGGTACAGAGAGAAAGAGCTGGGTATCATCTGCATATTGATGACACCTTACTCCAAATCTCCTGATGACCTCTCCCAACAGCTTCATATAGATGTTAAATAGGATGGGAGATAAGATCGATCCCTGAGGAACCCCACAGGTGAGTTCCCAGGGAGTCGAAACAGTATCTCCCACAGCCACTATCTGGGATCTAAATGTTAGAAAATGCATATTCGTTCAAATAGATCCCCTTCAAATGTGGTAGGATTCTATTTGATACGAATGTATTAATGAATATGTATCGGATACGTATCCCGTAAGATATCTGCTCTGAAAGCATCAAATCCTACCTGAATCCACTTTTAAACCACTCTTGATCCATGCTGAATGCACTCTGGATCTGTTGCAGAGATTGACTGGCACAGCTGCTTTCCTACCTCCCTAGTTTCACGAATTTCTGAACTGTTTGTACGAATCTTCTGATACATTCATATTCATACAAATGTTAATGTACGAATGTTGTAACATTCGATTTGCATACAGATGTCCGATTGTGGCTGAATTCGTATGATTAATGAAGGTTACAAATATTTGTGCACATCCCTAGTTACAATCACACATGGTAAGCCAGGGAGCTATAGATTTCCAGGAGAAACCATCCTGGATGTACCAATCCTCAGTTAATTCCACAGGACAATTGTTTGGAATAAAGCATTCTCTTTGGTGGCTCCCCTTCTATGGAATACCCTTCCAAATGAGATTCACCAAACATTCGCTGTTGTTTCTCAGATTCCTAGTGAAATTACACCTGTTCATTCAAGCATTCAACTACTGAAAGTGGCTGTGATATATGACCGAATGATTCTCTATGTTGTTGACTTTGATTTATTTTATACTGCTTTTATATTTTATGTTTATTGGTTGTTAGTTTTATAGTTCCACTTTGTATGCCATCCTGAGACCAAAAGGCAGTATATAAATATAAATAAATAAAATATAGGACGGTATCCATATCTTTACTTCTTTCTTCCCTTGGTGCAAGCTATTCTGAGAATTAATTAGCTTACCAACATATTCAATATAAAGCAAATAAGTTAGCATTACATCCAAATGTAGCATAATGTGCTATTTCTTCCCAAATAAGCCTAGTTGCTCACCAGATTTAAAAACTATTTTGGTGTTAGTTTTCAGAACACAAATACGCCACATTTGGATACAACTCTTATTTGTAACTTGTTTACTGTTCACGCTAGAAGAAGAACAAGGAGGAAGTAATTGAAATCTTACACGTCAATGAACAGCTCTCATACACTATGGCTTACAGGGCACATTTATTTTCTTACTCCGAAGTGTTTGCCGATCTCTTCAGAGTGACTTCAGAGTCATTTCGGAATGGTTTCAATATGACTGCGAAATCACTTCGAAGCTGGGATTTCGGGGCTCCCCCCATGGGTGCATCCCCTCCCCCTAGCCTCCTCTAGACTCCATTGCCTGTTTCTCGTGGAAACAGGCTCCCTTTAATCTGGATTTTCTGACTGAAGAGCCCATTGTAGACCCCATTAATGGGGTCTACAGAAAATCCGGATTAAAGGCTGAGATGTACCCATATGATCCGGATTTCCCCAGTGGTAGTGGAAACAAATGTGTCCCAAATGGGTGCCGTGGTGGAAATGGGGTCATCCGGCTCACACCCAAATGGGTCCTTAATGGGTGCAAACAACTTTCTGCCAGTGGAAAAATACCCTATGTTAGTCTGGATAATCCACAGTAAAAGGGGGGCTCTGGTAGCGCCTTCAAGATCCTACTTCATGCATCTGATTAGCCTATGGAAAACTCATGCCACAGCCTCTTTCTCTTTGTTATTCTTTAGATGCTACTAGAACCTCTGTTTTAATTTTTTAAAATAACTCTTATATCCTTCCACATGAATGTAATGAAGGAACCTGGATGCAATATCATAGCTGCTGTGCTTAACAGTACTTCGGATATTCTGCAAAAGGGCATGGCATTATGGAAAAATATTGATTTATACTCTGCCATTCTCAGCTAGCATTCTATTGCTGTACAGGATTTACTTGTTGCTGCATGGACACTACTGAGAATGAAACATTCATGGCCCTAGCGTCTAGGGCTCCACCCTACTCGGCTTTAGAAACTGATGTTCCACTTGCTCTAATCTGTGAATGAACACTTTCAATCCTTTTTCTTCCTTTATTCATTCCACCAACCGTAACCAATACTGAAGCATTAATACTATCATGTTTATCCGGTAAACCAGTATGCAATTAATAACAAAATATAATATTTTATATGATAAAATATATAAACCTTGTTAGTCTGCATAAGTAAAATAAAGAAGCTAGCTGAATGATCCTACTCTAACATAATCAATACAAAGCAAATAAATGGTGTAGCTATTAGCAAGTTATCATTATAATATACTGTGCCTCTGTTTAAATAATGACTGAAACGTCCATCATAGCACTTTCATACTATTTATCCATTAACCAAAAAAGTTTCATTCTATAAAGTAGTAAATGTTTTCAAACTAGCAGAATAGTACATTAATTAATGTGCCTCCCTTTGGAAAAAAGGAATAAGAGAAACAAGAAAATATAGTTTGAACTGACTGCAGCCGCTTTGCACTTGCATTCCATTGCATTGCAGAGGTTTCAAACCAGCCTCTGCAGTTTAATATATGAAACAGGCAAGCATATAGGAATGCACAGTAGTTTTCTAAAATTTGTTTTTCTGTAGGGTGTATTTCTCTAAGGAATTTTCAGACAACAGCTTATCGTAATCCAATACAGATTCATTAAAGATAAAATTCAGTTAGCTGCCGAAGCATGAGCATTTTTGTTCAATGTTCAGAAAGCACTAAAGAATAAAGGAATGCCATTACCTGGATTAGAGAATAATACCAGGAAAGGGGAAGATCAAATACTCTTAGTGCTGCTGTTTTCACCGAAAAATGTGTCTCCTTAGCAGCATCTTCTGACATGGCTCCTTCTTTCCCACAGCATCTTTAGGAGACGGTTAACATCATATTACATGGGTGTGATGTTCTGTACCATCTACCAATGAGAGGCAGATACAGGACTACATAACTCACAAAGCAAGATAAGTTATTTCAGTGGCTTTAGTCTTCTTCCAGAGTACTGAAACAGGGAAGATTGTTTACAGCAAAAAGTAAATATTTTGAAGAAACTGAAATTACTTTCAATCTTTTTCTTGCAGTCTAGTGCAACCACTGCTGAAAAATCAGTGGGGTTTTCATCTGACCTACTGCACTGTATGGTGGATAGAAATTCTTCTCAAAACTAGGAGAGCTTTTGGCTATCACTGATGCATGGAATAATCTCCATTATCTTATTCTGTTTGCTTTCTTCCTTTCTCAGTACAATTTGGGGGAAATTAAATTACTAATCTGGAAAATAGTTGTTGTCTTAAGTGTAAGAATATGCATGCAAAAGACTTCTGAAAGCAAATTTTCTTTTATAGAAAGATTTTTTAAAAGACTCAAAACACATAACTTCAAGGAAGGTGCATATAATATTTCTGATTTCTTAAAAATCCTGGGTAATTCTTCAAAGGCTCCATTTAAGCATGCCAAAACAACAATATCTGAGCAATGGAGTTTTCCATCCCAGACCTATCACAAAGACAAATTTATGGCACAGAGTCAAGACTGAATTGCTCCAACGCCTCTCCCTTTTCCTCAGTTATTACCTGTCTTGTAAAACGAGCCGCTGTTAAGCAGAGGGAGTAAGAATAAATTTCGGGTTAAAACTAAGAGAACACAAACTCAAATCAAGACTTTCAATGGATATACAATGTTCTGGGTTCTGGATAAATAACTGATGATGGAATTACAACATCAAAGAAGTATGGTAAGCGTTGTATTATAAATACTGTAAAAAGAATAAAAAAAGAATCTCTGCACTGTAACAATATAACTAAAATTTCCTCTTCCCCCATTTCAGCTAGCTTGTTGTTCCCAGAATGTCGCACATGTACGTGTTTTATCCAATGTGCCAGTGCTCCCTACATTTAACAATGCAATCATAAACTGCAGAGGAGGGGAGGATGAAAAGTTTGCCCCTGTTTTCTTAAATGCATCTGCAAGAGCGGAGATTGGGGAGAGAGGCACAAGCTCCTCGCTTCCTGAGATGGCCTCCCCCACTGATAGATTTCGATGAAAGTGAACCGAAAAGCGGCTCGGATGAAGCCTTTCACACTAGTTACCTCTTGCAGGTACCACAATCTGCAGCGCCTTGTGCTCCGTCCGTTCCTCTTTTGCACCAGCTCTACTACAGCAGCTGCTCTCGTGTGTTGTTTGCAGCTGCTAAAGAAAAGAAGAGGAGGGAACCATAGAGCGAGAGCATTAGAGGAACCCAATGCCTCCTGCTTTCCGGATTGATTGCAAAAGACCCATATTAGATCTTTTTTTTACAGGGTGGACAAGAAAGTTGACTGCATTGCCGCTCCCGTCGGACGAACGATTGCATTGAATGTGCGAGCATATAAGACGGAGAGAATGAATCGAACAGGATTTTGTTTCTTCGATTGAAATATTGGGTTTACTCGGCCTGTGTTATTGCAGTGTTGTCTCTTACCTGAATGTCTATTCTGGAAAGGTGGGGTGGTAAAAAACTGGATGTACTACAGCCCAGTTTTTTCCCCAACAGAAGTAGGCCTTCCGAGAATTTTATCTTTTGCAGTAAGCCAAAGCCTATACGATTGGTTCGGGGGGTTTGTTTGATTTTTGCTGCCAATTTTTAATTCTTTTCTAAGAAATAACACTACTGAAATGAACTTCTTGCATAAAAATGCAGCAGTAAATTTATTGTCATTACAAACCGTATCACTCAGTCTTGGAAACCTCTGTATTCAGTTATCTGTTCTGCTTCTTGACCTTGAATACAATTCCTCATCTACACTTAAATTTCAATCCAGCTTCGTTCTACTTTCAGTGGGAGAACATGCATGCAGCAAAGTGACTGGTCATTGTATTTCCACATTCTGAGTTAATGCCAAAAGAAAACAGCTTGCCACTTGGCTGATGTGTTTTCTCACTCTGAAAGAAGACTGAAGCTGCATTAAAACTTAAATGTAGACAGGTCCACAATGTCATTTGCAAGCCTGCCTGGTTCTGAACAAAAGGGGACTGAAGTGTGTTTACGGATGGGAAGGGCAAAGCTGCAGCCCCATCACTCAGGCATTCATATCTAAATTTTAGCCCAGTTTCTGCCCACTTTTATGAGGGAATAAATCAGCCCTTGCAGATGCCTAGAGCATTCTAAATGTACCCACCCTGCAAAGGGCTTCCCTGGCGGCAGTAATTGCGGAGGTCTGGCAATGGCACCTGCATGCCTGTGCAGTGCCATTGCCGGGCCAACCAGGTGATGCAGTGCATCATCGCGTGTATGCCACTGGTCACATGCTCCCCCTGCACTTCTTCCATACGGAAGAGGTGCAAACGGGAGCTTACTGGGCTGTCACAGCACAGCAGCCAGTATAGGCGTGGAACCGTTTTAACTGCTCCACACCTAAACTTCCTTGGGGATGTTCCGGGATGCATTTCTAGTTAGTGTGGATGCACAGTCTGGGAGCTTCCCCCCATAAAGTCCTTTTATTTAACGGAAAGGTGGAGTTTCTGAGGTAGTGCTGAAAGAAGACAGCCTGTCACTTTGCTCATGTGCTCTTTCACTCTGAAAGTGGACTGAGGCTGGATTAAAATGTAAGTGTGAACTTAGTCCAAGAAGCAGTGCAAGAGTTTCCCTACAAATTGACTGCAAAAAGTCCCAGCAATCTCTTACATTAGTAAGATTACACACTACGTGATATTATCAAATCACAGATTCCCCCCCCCTTAATTGGAGATGGGCAAAGACAGGCTTGATGTCAAATCTCTGTGCACTGACTTTGGCATCAGGACAGTTGAGTTTTGAGGTTCCCTCCACTCAACAATCCCCATCAAAACTTTGTTCGGAATTGCAGCAAGCGACTTCCTAGCAGTGAAAGCGTTGTCGTCTCGGATTTAGTTAGGCTTCCAGTTGCCGCCGAGGTGCTGCAGGCGGCCACATCAGCCTCCACACGTCGAGCTTTTGAAACAGAGAGCGGGTGGAAGGATTCATTTTGGCCATATCGTCGTGACTCTTCATTTTTATCTCTACGGTTTTAGTGCTAGGAAAGAGTCTTCTTCCGAGGTCAAGAGGGGGACACAACGCGCATTATTATCGTCGCCTCAACAGCCTGTCGTGGCCGCAACTGACTAGCGGTCCCCCTTTCCGTGTGAACTGAAGCGGCGGCGCCCCGTCACGTGCTTTCAACGACGTAACTCGCCGGCCTCTTTAGGTTCGTCGAGTCCATCCATCTACGACATTCCAGGCACGAGCGATTCGGAGCGGCCATCTTGGGGCGCGCGGAATTCAACTCCCCTCCTCTCGTCCTGCTACCTCTACACTCTGCTCCTGTTCCTCGGACGGAAAGCTGGGGTGGGGTGGGAAATCGCCGGCACCATATTTGTTGGGGGCGCGCTCATTTCTTCCGCACCTGCCGCCATCTTTGTGAGGGGCAAAGGGAGCGTGGTGGGCGGGAGAGGCTCGCCTCGACTGAAGCGGTGGTGGGCGGCGCCGTGAGAACCAGCCAGGCTCCGGCGGGCGGAAAAGGCGTCTCGTCGCCCGTCGGTCCTTCATGGTCCTTCTTCTGTCTTTGTGGCCGCTTTTCCCGGAGCAGGTGAGGAGAGGGAGGGAGGGAGAAACGGCCGCTATGACGGTGCAGGAGGGGCACCGCATCGCCCTTCTTCCGATGTAAGGAAAATGGTCTCAAGGGCAGAGGGGGAGAGAGAGGGAGGCTCTTTCCCTTCAGGGCCCTGGAGGAACAGCCGAAGCGTCTCTACGCGTGTTTACTTGGCAGTCTTCCCCATTGAGGTCAATTAAGTTTGCTTTTCGGAAGATGCACGTGTGGACGCCGCGCTCTAAGCTCCCGAGAACACATTGGGGAAGCAGGTCGGAGGCCGTGGCCTCGCTTAAGGTTCAATCCAGCTTCAGTCCGCTTTCAGAGTGAGAGCATACGTCAGCAAAGTGACAGGCTGTTTTCTTTCAGTGTTAAATCAGAAAATTCCCCTTTGGGGTAGATAATGTGGAAAGAAAATGACTGGCCAGTTTGCGGATGCGTTCTCTCGCTCTGAAGGTGGATTGAAGCTGGATTAAACTTTAGGTGTGCCCAAAACACTGATTTATTTGCAGTTATTGCTCTGCCGCCTTTTGGACTATGCAATGAAAAAACGACTACTTAGCCAAAAGATGTGTATAGGTAAATTTTCCATCAGTTGCCTCTTTTCCCTCAAACAGATACACCTTTTCAAGTTATCTTGCACCTCCCGAGTCCTACATTTTCTTTCCAAGTGGAAATAAACTTTAGTTCCTAAATCTAATTCAGTCCAGAACATTAGAGCTGAAGTACATATAGCAGTAGTGAAAAGTAGTATTTTGAGCATGTGCAGACTGCCTTCCTTTCATGACAGGAGGCAGCTCTCCCAAGGTAGGCAGGATTAAGGGAGACTGGCGGTTTCCACATCATGGGCAAGATTTCCAAACAAGTCAGTATCCTGTCATTTTCTTTGCATTGGAAACTAGATACTGTACATAACTAAAAGGACAGTTGTGTGTACGTGTTAAGACTTTGGTCGGAGTAACTTTGTTTTTAAGATTCATGCCATAGTATTTGGTTTGATAAACTCATATGGAGTTTTAATCAGTGTTGATGCTGTAAAAATAAAACATGGTTCAAATCAGCATTTCAGGAGGAAGATGCTTTAAAAAAATTGAGCTGAGCAATTCTGGTGTGAAATAAGTTATGCTTTTGAGGAATGAATGAGTTGATAATTGGAGACATTTTCTCAATCTTAAAAGCAGCAGATATTACTGGTGGTGCGGAAGATAACAGGTTGTTAGATTTTGGTTCAGATATAACCCTTGTCAGTTACTGCATATTCCATAATAAGTAATTGAGAGAACTCTTCTCTGGTGCAGAGCATCACTGGTATAAAAAATAGTGACTGCCGGCTGCAGCTTGCAGTGGGCAGGCATAACAACTCTGCTGCAAAAAGATCAATCTGCAGAATACGCTGCAGAATATGCTGCAGAATAGCAAAGGCTTTTGAAAATTCAGATATTGAAACTAAGAAATGCAAGCAGTGTAATGCAAGCTATGGTTGTAAACTGTTGCTGTTCCCAAAATTTACAAATTAGAAATATATGCTTTGAATATATACCATTGTGTGGTAGCTGTGGAAATGAGCAGAATGCTAACTCAACCTGTATTTTTTTGAATGGGCTTTCTTGGTTGAGGAAACAAGGGAGAAGAATGTTAAATAAAATTAGCAGACAGTACAAGAAGCAAAAATGTTTTTTTTCCTTTTTAATATGTATCATTCTCCATATATCTAAGCAGCAGACTGTAGTTTTGTACTGTACATGTGTTTGGCAAAACAAGGGAAGATTTAAGTAATGGGATTATTCTTTTAAAAATGGATCTAAATGTACTGTGGGTGTTTTTTATTTTTATTTGAAAAAATAAAAATATACCATAGCTGAACACAGAATTCATGGATGCTCTACCTTTGTTTTCATAAAGAAACAAATATGAAAATAATTAAAAGGTGTTTACTCAAGAACATCACTGGCAGTATTAATCCTATGTAAAATATGATTCTAATGTTTTAATGATAGCTGAATTAGATATACTGAGATATTGCAAAAGATAAAACTATGCAAAGAATGCAACAGTAATAATATGAAGGAGTTTGGTGATGCAACCTATACAGAGTTGTTGAATGATAGAGGTTTATTATTTAAAGTAGGGAGGGAATGTGTCAGGTACATAATATTTTTGGAATACTTAAAATAGACTTTATTTTATATCCCTAGACAATTCAGTCTAACTGAAGAGAAAAAGCGATCAAATTTGGAAGGCAAATGCTGGCTATTTTATGATATGGTGGAACTTGCTTCTCATACTAACAGTGATGTCAGTGCAATATAATCCATTGCTATATGTTGGCACAGCAGCAGGCATAAGTAGTCTCCATAATTTTATTTTTTTGCTGATGCAGTGACTCCAAAAGTACATGTAACTGTATCTACAATTTACGGTGCAAGCATAAAAGTTACCATAGTCATAATCCTGAAATGATCAAAAGCTCATATCTTTAAACTTTCCAGTTTACATGTAATTCTAACATAAGGCTTGTTACTTTCAGTCAGAATAAAGCTGAATGAACCAGAGCTAGCTGAAATAGTGTTCTGTGTCTTTCATTTAAGACAGGATACTACCTGGGTTCATGTAGTATTTATAGAGATTTGGCTTTATGGTTAAAAATCCTGCATTTAAATTCTGCTCAAACACAAAGCTTTCTGAGTAGCTTTATAGATTTGGCTTTGTGGCTCAAAATCTTGCATTTAAATTCTGCTCAAACACAAAGCTTTCTTGAGTAGCTTTATAGATTTGGCTTTGTGGCTCGAAATCTTGCATTTAAATTCTGCTCAAACAGGAAGCTTTCTGAGTAGCTTTGGTTAGCTTGCTTCCTCTTAACCTAGTTAATTTAATTTGTATATTTTGGGACATTTTTGTAACAGTTCTGTATTTTAAATGTAGTTGAGTGTATTATTTCCTTTAGCTGCAATATATTAGCAAAGAATACTTAGACTAGAGGGTTGTTGTTACTAAAACTAGGAGCACGAGACTTGTGAAAAATATTGTTTAGCTTGTACAGCATAATTCTTGGACAGCATGATTTTGTTTTACACTTTTGCCAAATTCTGACCTTCCAACAATAGCTGAATTTTGTGCTAGGCAGATGGTGCTATATGAATTAAGTCATTACTGCAAATTGAAAACTAGCAGTTAGTCAAACTAACAATTACATATAATAAAATTCATTTAATTTGGTGGCTTCTGCAAATTATACTAACATGTTATATGAAAGACAAAGAAAATAATAGAGCTTTCCACAGTAATGTTAAGGATCTAAAACCAAAATTTGGAGGGTTGTAATTTCTTATTACAATTTCTGATATATCAGTGATAAAAGCTTGACTGTCTTTTTTCTTAGAACTATAAATTAGGATTATGAACCTTAAGTACTTACATTTTTTCACACTGGGAGCGACTTGTGGGTGTATACCTAAGGGTATTTTAACACTATACTTTTTATTTAAATAACTTCATCCAAAGCTGGGCATTAAGTACTATATAGTTGTGAATGAGACTGATCTTTAGTTAGCCAGGCAGGAAGAATGGTTACTTTAAACAGTTGAGAAATATGAAAGTAAACCAGCTCTAAAGAGCAGAACTGTGTATCCTGTGTGTCCAAAACTGTGTGTTGAGCCAGTTGGGTCTAGTGGTTAAGGAGCCAGACTCTTATCTGGGAATGCCAGGTTTGATTCTTCACTCCTCCATGAATCCAGCTGGGTGACCATGGGCTAGTCACAGCTGTCTTCTGAGCTCTCACAGCCCCACCTATCTCACAGGGTGTTCTTTTGTGGGGAGAAGAATAGAAAGCTTTGTCAGCCACTTTGAGTCCCCTTAAATGGTTGAAAAAAGTGGGGTAAAGCCAACTCTTCTTTTTCCATTCATTTATGGAATAATGGGGTAGGGACTTGCTGATGAGTTAACAGTTGTTAGGATCCACCATTCAGCAACAGCTTGATGAAGGCTGTTTGTAGTAACTAGCAGAAAAATTGGACAGATCAAGCTGTTGAGATGCACAGCTTGAAAGTACCTAAATTTCCTTTTGACATTTGATATTTCTTCTCAGAGATGCTGCTGAATATTTAATTTGGAATACAATTTCCTACACTAGTTCACGCTTCTCCTTTTTATTAAAGGAGCAACGTGTACTTAAGAGATTTCCCAAAACAAGCCTTAAGATGTCTGTCGAAAGCTAGCCTGCCTGTATGAATATTTGCCATTGAATGATTTGTGGTCTTGTAAATTTGCATTGCTATGTATGGAGGAATAATTGCTCTTTACGATAACCTCAGCCTGTTTGGAATGATTTCTCAGTATATTTTTTTGAAAGATTTTTCAGGATTACTATAGATGGCAGGAAGTTCTAGGTATTTGGTTCAAATAGAGAAACAAGTATTTGAATTTGTTGTGATCTTCCAGTTGTGAATCTTCACCGATGGAAGGCTGCCATCAGCTGAATAGGGATAATTGTGATTTCCTTTTTTTACTGTGAGATCCCAGCGGGACAAGTTAAACCTTGCAACCAGATGCAGATTGGAGATAAGGAATTGCCTTTTTTCCTTCTACTGACACATGCTTTCTGCTAGTGGAAAAATACTAGTTGTTGGTATTAATGTATATTAATAATACTTCCCAACAGGCATGATTGTATGTATAATCCACAATTCACTCATGTGATTCTTTATATAATCCATCTAGAACTTTTACTAAATTACTTCAGATTTTTAAAATGTTATCATAAGCTAAAAACACTATAAGATAGCCTTATTAAAGCTTTCCAATAAGATGCAACATCTCATAGTAATCTTTGCTTCCTTATTATTGTGTTTTCTTCTAAAGGTGTAGATGTAATTGGATTTTGCAAGCGGCTGCTATTAAGATGACAGCTTTCAGCAGCGATTGTTCACACTTGGAATCTGTTGGTGAAATAACCAAGGAAGACTTAATATACAAGTCGCATGTGAGTGTTGGTGTAATCTTTAAAAATTTCTGATTTTCAATTTTACCACCTTGAATGATTTAATAAAATTAAGGTTGTACAGTTAATTTCAATGCTTGATGTTATAAAAATTTCTTTTTAAATGGATAATCATAGAAATAAGCCATACCCTCTTAGCTGCTCCCTTAATTTTGGCTTTTAGATCTTTTATGTTTATAAATGTAAATATCTGGAATTAATTTGTTTGCTTAAAATATTCATTTTTCATTGCATGAAATCTTTATTATTTAGCATGGGGCTTAACATTTTCACTTTGTAAAATGGCAAAGTGCATATAATTTTATGGAAGCAAGTCAGTGAACTTTATGATCGTGTTTTGGGTCAATTAATGTAAGCTTGCTTGTCTAAATATAAATAAATACAGTACAGTAATAAAATGCTGCTCTTGCTTCCTGTAGACTGTATTATAGGTAACACTGGAAATTATACCCATACCAGCATATGATCGCTAGACTTACAAACTGTGAAGCATTTAGTAAGAGAATAAGGTAGGAGTTCATTTCTTGCTCTGTTGTTCTATATTAATATTTTATTTAACTGCATGTTTCTTTCTTCTTAATAGGGCACATGCCAGGACTGTAAAGTGAAAGGACCAAATCTTTGGGCATGCTTAGAGGTAAGCAGAGCTATTATGTATGTGTGTGTATGTGCACATAAGAAGTAACCTATTTTGCGCTAAATTTTTATAAGGATGTGAATGAACTCTTACTAGCAGTTTTGTTTAGTGTCAAATAGACTCATTTTCTCTAGTTGAGATATCAATCAAATCATGTGTCATGTGTCAGATCCTTTCTGCACTTGTTTCAGTAGTTCACACAGGGAATGCTCCCAGATGGAGCATCTGTGCTTGAAGAAATCCCTTGAAGAAATGGCTTCTTCTGAGCAGGAGCATTCCCTGCATGAACTTCTTGTGGTGCAGGTTAATCCTGCAGCACACCTACACTTAACCTTCACTAGTGCCAGAGTTGATAAAGGTCCAGATGCTTCCTTCATACTACTTCCAGTTTGAAAGATGTTCTGGAGGGTCAGATGTTGTGCCCTGCAGGTGTGGTGACATGCCTCGTCACACAGTCGCCCTGGTGACAGCACTAACACACGCATGCTAGCACAAGGACCAGGCCTTCAAGATGGCAGCTCTAGAACACCATCCCTGCCTCTGATACTTCAGGGTTTGTGGGCAGAGGATTTGCGTGCACTAATCATCTGCCAGTGCAGGTGCTTAGTGAATGCATGGGCATGTGTCCCCCTTTGCTTCCCAAGGATGGAAAGTGCAAACTTCTTCCCAATTTGGTTGAACCCAGGTGCCTTGGGAAGGGAATGTGGAAAATATGCAGTGTGGGCAAAGACAGGAGAAAGCTTGTTCAGGTCTGGTTTGGAAGTAACTTGAGCAAACCAAGTGAACACACCTCTCTGCTATTGTTCCCGGCAGTTTGGTAAACCAAGCCAAACAGGATGGTTTTTGGCTCAGGGCCAGACTAGACCTAAGCAACTAGTTTCTACATGTTTATAAATTCAAGAGGGAGAGAACATTCTCAAAACAGATTTCATCGTTATTGCTGTGAGCAATATTCACTTACCACTGTAACTTCGCTGATCTTCAGTGGGAACAGTGTATTTGCATGGAATTGCCCAAGATCGCTCTAGGCTGTATTTTTGCATAACTTGTCTTAATTTTTGACTATCATTTGATTCTGTATCTTAATCCAGTCACTTGAACCCAGCTGTTTGTGTTTATGATGATTTTTTAAACACAGCAATCCATGTTCTTATTCACATCTAGAGTATGAAGAAATAGAGTTTTGGAGAAGAAGGTTGCTGCTTTCCTTTTGTTTCAAAGACAATTTGGACAATAATTTTATATTTTAACAGGTGTTTAAAACCCTGTTGTGGAAGAATCTCTTGGCTGAAGAAATGGGGAAAATATTTGGGAAATGATAAGTATGGGGGAAATAAATAGATATGCGTGGTAAACACAATTTACTATTTTTAATTTTGTGTGTGTTGAAATCGGATGGTTGGCTTGGTATATTAATTATTCAGCTTCTTGCATCGAGTTTCAGTTTGTTGAGCATTGTGGTGAGTGCTTTATGAGAACTGCCACTGAACTTTTTAAGATCCCTTCCTTTGTTTATTGTGTGGAGTCCTATGGTTCAGAAAATAATTATATAGTAGGAATTCTATTTAGTACAGATTTCTGATGCATTATTTTAAAACAGCTGGCTATATTAACTGCTTTTGTAAACTTAGTTACAAATAACTTTTAAAACAATGGCAGTTTTTGCAGCTCAAGAAAATGACATATACCATACTCAACTGACTTATTACTTTTTTAAAGCTATATTAATAATCTTCAGCTATGGTTTGCTGAAATTTGCTTTTGGTACTGAGACCACTCTAGGTGTCAGAAAAAGCTTTTTTGGTCCATGCTGCATTGCTGTCCTTAAATTAAGCAGATACAACAGCTCACTGTGTGTATGGCTATTGTAGACTGAACTGTATGTCATCTGCAGTACGTTTAATTTTGTTAATAATTTTGCTTTGACAGAATAGATGCTCATATGTTGGCTGTGGGGAATCTCATATAGATCACAGTACCATTCATTCTCAGGTACGTGCATAAAAATATTTTTCCTTTTGCAAGGGTAGTACATCTTTAACTTTCAAAGCATCTTAGTATGCTTGGGCTTTATTCCTGACAGCTTTTGCTTGATTATATTTGCTTGACTTCAGTTACCTACAAATAGTGATAACTATTCAATATTCAAAGCCTATATTTGTAGATGATAGAATTTAGCTTCCAGCTTGAAGTGTTGCTTTTGATAAATCTGTCATTTTGTATATTGACAAACAATGTGGGAAAGTGTAGTGCAACCACTAATAATTTTGCATGAACTATTGTAATTGAAGATATGGTTAAAAGACATTTTTCTAAGGGATGTATTTCCTGAAATTATTTAGGAAAGGTTTAGACATGACTATGGATGTCAGATGTATCAATGGCTACTAGAATGGATGCCTAAGTGCATCTTTCAGGCTGGGGGGGGGGGGCAAACAGGATGCTTTTTAGGCCATTTGCTGGGATTCGAGAGCAGGAGAAGGTTTGCCCTTGTCTCAGCTTGAGATGTCCATGGGCAATTGGTGGGCCACTGTGTGAGACAGGATGCTGGACTAGATGGGCTGTGGCCTGGTCCAGCAGGGCTCCTCTTATGTTCTTCTGACTTTAATGCATATATCTGACATTGCAAAACAGCATGAAAAGATTGAGATCTGATTCTATTCTTAAATAGACTGGCATCATACAAGTGTTCAGTGCAAGAGTGCATGGAATGAGGAAAATGCCCAAATGCCATTTCTTTATTATGAAATATCTTTCTTGCAATGTGCCATATTTCACACTGAGAATTATTTCTTTGTTACATAAAGACAGTGCTGACGTTTCAAGTGTGCTGACTAGAACTAGGGTTGAAGTTCATGAAACAGAATCATCCCATAAACATGGGCATCCTTGGATCTATCTGAGATTTAGTTCTTGTCACACTAAGGCATTTTTATTGTATGCTTACCAGATAATATAGTACAGATGTTGGTGAAGGTGGTACCCTTATATCCTCTCTCTCTACTGTTTTTAGACATTCATAGACTTTGTTCTTATTATTTCTAATTCCATTCTAAGCAGCTTGGATTAGTTTTATGCTGGAACAATGAAGAAACACTAGCTATTTCATACAGAGCTTAGTAAATACTGGTACATGAGGCATGAGAACACAGCAAGTCTGGCCTGATTTTTTTAAAAAAATGGAAGCTATCCTAACATATCAAGTGCTGTATTTTGTAATCTGTCATGCTGCAATGCCATTCCGCCTTACACTGTCTCCTAGATACATACTTAACCATTGCATCATTCCTTTTTCTGCTGCATGCTCCGTTACAGTTTTATCTGAAGAATCAAAAATAGTGTCAGTGTTGGCTGTGTATCAGGATGATAGGTCATATATGGACTGATTTCACATGTTATAGGATTGTTCTGCTTGATAATGCAGTTGTAAATAGTTGCATTTATCTGCATGTACTGTACTTCAATTTTTTGTCTGTCGTTTGTATAATCTAAGATCTTAGTTAATCTTAATCTTATTGAACTTGCTTTTAGGAGACAAAGCACTGTTTAACTGTAAATCTTACTACACTTCGTGTCTGGTGTTACGCATGTAGTAAAGAAGTATTTCTTGATCGAAAACTAAGATCTCATTCATCACTGCAAAATGTACGGTTGTCTCATGCAGAACAAATTGTACAGGTAATTCTCTGCATAGAATTTTCTACAGAAATTTTTGTACAATAATTATGCACCCTAGTATAAGTATTTTCACCTGAGCTCTTTCTCCTTTCAACAGCTAGGGAAAGGAAGGGAAGTGGGGGTGGGGTGGGGTGGGGTGGAAAGGTGCCTGCACAAAAGCCAATATCCATGCTGTTGCACAGTGGAAAAGAAAGGAAAAGTTTGAACAATTCTGGAACAGGCTGACTGTACCAAAATTACTTTCTTGTTCAAATTGCTTCATGAGGAGCATTTCATTCCTTTTCTGTACCTTAAATTCAGAGCCTTGGGTAAAAGCCTAAATTAGAATGAGGGTAAAATGATAACTAACAATCTGTGATGGAGATGGAAGCTATAGTTCTTTTGTGAATCCTATTGTGTGAGCAGTTGACACAGATGCAGGCAATCCTGCAGGTAGCTTAAAGTGTGCAGAACACTGTTCTGAGTAGAGGTGTAATTGTATGACAATGGCCCTGCCTCCTTGGATCCAGAGATCGGGAGAATACTTATAGGGTGTTTTCCACTTAGCACTAGAATACCATTAAGGACCCATTAAAGGTCCTTAATGGGTAGTCTAGGGCTAGTGGAAAAACACCCATATTCAAGTAGAAGTACTGTTTGCAAGTAATGCTTTTTACCTTGCTTTTTAAATCTTTTCTAAAGGAAATTAGATTACCTAGCATTCCAACTCTGAAAATTCCTCTAATTACTACATTTGATGACTTAGAAGTGCCAGTAGATGAAGAGGATGAATTCAAAGCAAGAGGTAAAGCATCTGATTAATGTTCACAATTAGACAATTTTTCTGTCAGTTGTAGATAGCAGTTTTATGTCTTCTGCTGAAGTATGGTGTGAGAACAGTAAAAATAAGTAAGGGGTGTGCTGAGGAGATTGTGTCCCAAAGGGAGCCAAGAAAAATGAAAATGCAGAGCTGGAAAAAACACACACAAAAGCTCCATATTTGAAACAATTCAGGTCCAAGCCAGTTCAGCTAGCATCCTAACACAGCATCTCCTTTTAGTGCCATCTTCTAACTTTTTATTTGGGAATAGGCACAGTTGTGAGGATGGCAAAGGAAAGAAATGTATTTTACAAATTAGGGAAATAGGCATTCATTATTGGTATTGTGTGAAGACTCAGCCAGCCAATGAAGAGTTGTCAGGGTAAATCATATTAAAAACCCAATTAAAAATGAAATTAAATCACTTCAATGTTGCAGAAGCAATTTTCCTCCATTGCATGTTTGCTACAGTGTCCTAATCTGACTGTGGATTGTATAGTCTGTTCATTTGTGTTAAAAGTTGTTGCTTGGAGTGTTTGTACAGCTGCTTGATATTCACAAGAATTCCCTTCTATCCAGTTGGCACACATGGGATGAAATGAATGCTGGGGGGAAATGGGAACTGTTACTTTCTGACCTACCTATCCTTCTGTGTAGAAGGCAAGACAATTCTAGGATATTCACTAGTGAATACCACATTCTGCATCATTGTAGAAAAGATGGAAGCTCTGATTAGCTGAGGTAGACAAAGATGAAGAGCCTTTATGTTCCAGTAATACTACTTCAGTAAAAAATCTAGGTAGAAAAACAAGACCAAATGTCAGTGCACTGAACTGAAAATTTGAACTGTCCAACATGAACAGGTAGTGCCTGATGCTTGGATAAATAGAGTTGTATAGGAAAACTTTATGAAGATTAAAGGATGCTAGAAAATGCCCATTCTGTATTGCTAATCTCATTCAAAATAGATTCCATTTTGCACTTTTGCTTCTTTAGGAACCTATTCAAGACTTTCAGCTCAAGGATGATCCTCTGTCTTCCTTGTTTTTGAGGGCCATAAAAATTACTTTCGACTCCTCTCCCCTCTCAGAGGGCAGGGCCAGTTCCACTGCTTATTGCAGACACATGATGACAGCTTGAACAATAGTGGACAAGGGCCATCTAATATCTGCTAGCTCAGTACTGGTAGATTGGCAGAGATGTTAAGAAATTTTCCCACTATTATTCAATCCTATTCCAACAAATATGAACTAATTAAAACATTAAAAGAAGTCCATTTGTGTAAGTTGTATTGCTCTGTTTTGAGCTTGTAGTTCTATATTGATGTATTAAAAAAGATAATGCTCAAAAACATTTCAATAAATATTTTTTTAAAAAATAGAGGCCTTAAGAATCTGCATGGAGGTATTGCTGGAACTTTATCCAGTCTAGGTACAACAGCCACTGAACAAAATATGTAAACTCCTGTAATTATCCATCCCTCTATCAAGTTCCTTAAGGGAAGCTCACTAGCTGACAGAATAAAAAGTTGCTTTTTAATGCACATATTGCCACTTCTGCAGATTTTGGCATATTTGTTTCTCATTACTTATAGGTCTTACAGGCTTAAAAAACATTGGAAATACTTGCTATATGAATGCAGCTTTGCAAGCTCTTTCAAACTGGTAAGAAATAATGTCTCTGTATACCTTTTCAGTTGATTTAAATTCCAGATCATGGGGGAACTGAAGTTACCATTCATTTGGATGAGTTTGACATGCCAGTTCTTTTGAGTTAAGATAGCTAAGAAATTTGGTTATGGGACCTTTTAAAAGTTGAAGGCACAGTCACAAATGTGTCATACTAAATACACTATAATGGTTTGTTGATCTATTAAATGCAATTATCCAAGATTTAGGTTGATTTTGTTTACTAAAAGGACACTACGGTATTGACCCAAATTGTGTTTGAAGTAAAAAAGGTAGCTGTTGGGGACATTTTAATATGCTGGATGCTTCTTGCTGTGGAATTTGAAAGGTTTAGAATAGTCTTTAATGATTGATGATTAAATTACATTGCAAACCTGTAAGGAATTCAGATTTATGCAAGTTCTTATTGATCTATTTGGAAAGGGAATAGTCAAACCCTAAAGTAACAATTTAGGGGATTTAATGCTTTTTCTTGGGTTGCTGAAGGACCATTGGAACCCCGTTAAATAATCTAATAAAATGCTTGGTTAGCAAAATGTAAAGCTGTATACTGTAATAAAGTTGAAAAAATACTACAGAATACTGTAGAACCTTCTCTTTCATTTTAATAGCCCACCACTGACACAGTTTTTTCTTGACTGCGGGAGCTTACTGCGAACTGATAAGAAACCTGCTATCTGCAAAAGTTACTATAAATTGATGACAGAACTTTGGCATAAAAGCAGGTAATGTACAGTTTCTGATAGTCTATGACTTAGGGTATCTTTTTTCTGTTTGAGGAAGTTATTTCAAATAACTAATAGGCTTATACAGGGCATTTGTTTTTTACATTTAAAAAGAAAAATAAGATGTTCAACCTATATTTTATAATGTTTTGGCTAGTGTCTAGTATTGTAACAGTATGGATTTTAGTTCTTTCTATGCAGCTTGTTTTACATTTTGCATTTAGTAGAAGGTGTTGTGTTGCAGGACCTGATCAATCTCATTTCAGCTTATTAGGCACTATAGAGTAGGCAAGTTAGTTGAGAATATCCCACAAGAAAGCAGGAAAAAAATCACTTATGTGTGTTTGCCAGAAAAACTACATAGATTTGCCAGTGCAGCTACCAAGAGTAAAGTTCAGCTTGGTGGCAACTTTACCTTACTATATTATGAGAAATACCCTGTTTCCCGGAAAATAAGACCTACCCTGAAAATAAGCCCTAGCATGATTTTTCAAGGTGCTTGGAATATAACCCCTATATAAGTGTTATATAAAACATCTCTTGAAAATAAGCCCTAGTGTGTCTTTAGGAGCAAAAATTAATATAAGACCCTGTCTTATTTTCGGGGAAACACGGTAGTGGCGTGCTATCTGTTCATAGTATGTTTTAACATCTATGATGCTGTTAAAACTGTTTATTCAATTTTGTGGTTAATACTAGAAGGTACCACATTGTAAATAGGCTGGTGGTAGTCTTACATTGGATTTTGTTTTAGGATCTGAAATAGTTAAGGATAGCTAATATGAAAAATAGAAAAAAATCAAGAAAGGGGCAAATACTTTTTCACAGCACCTGACTTGACAATTCTGAAACTCTCACAATATTTAATCATGGCCCCCTGTAGTCCCCCCAAAAGGAAATTTTCTAAAGATTCTAAGTATGTGTTCAGGCTCTTCCTGAATTGGACCTTATACAGAATTTCTCAGAATAGGGACCTGCTATCCACATGCTGGTACAGACTAAAGCAGTCCTGTCTGTGCCTGTCATAATCTGGACTAGCTTAAGTATGGCAGGTCCCTATTCTGTCTGAAGTAAGGTCCACCAGAAGGGGTCTGAGAATCTAAGCATTTACTGAACAGAATAGTAATGCTGATGGTTCCAAACTTTCATACAGTGCTTAGCATCCAGAGAGTATTTTAAAAAAACATAAGGTAGTAGTTTTGATTTGATGGCTTAGATCCTATTGCAGTTTTGAGTATCGTTAAACAGAACTGTTCTAATATTACTTAGATTACTTTTTTTCAGACCTGGAGCTGTAGTTCCCACAAGCTTGTTTCAAGGGATTAAAACAGTTAATCCAACATTCCGAGGTTATTCTCAACAGGTAAGATTTTTTATTGCATTGACTGCCATACCACTGCAATAAAATATGGCTTAGTTAATAGTTTCTAGGTTAAAAAGAGATTAGATGTCTATGATAATGATAGCAAATACTATAGCTTTCATTAAACTAACAATGTAATCCAGACCATGTTAACCTAGCTGTAAGTAGAAAGTCCTGTAGTGTTTATTATCAAGAAAGTAAGGGTAGGACTATGGACTAGAATGTTAATTTTTCAGCCAGCAAACTGCTAGACTATTTTGTTTCTTCCTAATCTATACTGCTACTGTTATCTATACTATACTGTTGTGCAAATAGTTTGTTAAAGTAATAGTAAACCTAAGAACCTAATGTAATTATTTCAGCCTGCATCCGAAAGTACGGAGTGTAATGTACAAACCTTAAAAGGCAGTAACTTAAAATCAGTTAAATAAGAAATATGGAAGTCACCAACATTTTTGCTTGTAAAAAGGTTAGCAGTAAAAAATTTGCCTAAAAATAGGTCTTGAATTCAAGTTTGTACAGAATGTTTTTAAATTTATTTTTGGAGGCAAAATGCCATGTATAGCCTGCAAATATTATAAGTCCAAAGAGATGGGGCTGGGGATGCCCTCACCTAACTAGTTACTTGGCCATTTTCCAAATTATACACCTTTTCCTTGCTTTTGATCCTAAGAGACACCGATTGTTACAATTTGAAACTGACACATGCCCTGAAATGCTAACTCATCCCTTCCATATCCCCCAATCCCTCAAATTGAATAAATTGCAAAATCTATTAGTTTTGTACCTATAAAGTTTGGGTTAAATGGCAAAAATGTTACTCCTGTCATCTTCACCTGTCATGCCTCTCAATTTCTATGAACCATTAAACAAGCTAGCTGCCTTGCTTGCTAGGGTAGATTGGACTGTATTCAGTGCCACAAATCTGACTTACATTAAAGACATGATTTGGATATGCATCAGATAATTGAGACATACAGTAAGGTCTGCAAAATTCAAGGTATGGTTAACTTAAATATTTTAACTTGTTATGTTGCTTTGTCATCAATTCCATTCCAAACATGTATAAAAAAAACCCAATTTGGTTCTGAAAATTTGATACTTTGGGTGTTTTTCTACTGCAGCCTTTAGATCTGGATTTAAGAAGATCCAGATCTAAGGAATGGGTACATTTCTTAATCCGGATCTAGTAGATCCAGATTAAGGGAAGCACCCAGTGTGTTTCCACAGGAGGTGTAGCACCCATTAGAAATGGGTGCTAACACCCCTGCTGTGGAAACAGCTTTGCACCCATCTGGGGAATCCGGATCGACCCACAAGGGGTCGGTCCATTACCCCAGGTGTAATGGACTTCGAAGTGAATGTGAAGTCAACTTCGAAATGACTTTGAAGCCAATGTTGGGTGTGTGTGTGTCAAAGGTGCATCCCCTCCCTGTAGCCTCCTTTGGACCCCATTGCCTGTTTCCAGTGGAAACAGGCTCCCTTTAATCCGGATTTTCTGGCACAAGACCCCATTGTAGACCCCATTAATGGGGTCTACAGAAAATCCGGATTAAAGGCCAAAAAGATCTGGATTTCCCCCATGGCAGTGGAAAAAATCGGGTTCAAAATGGGTGCCGTAGTGGAAATGGGATCAACCGGCTCACAGCAAAAAGGTACAAAAATGGGTGCAAAAATGGGTACAATTGATAGTGGAAAAACACCCTTTGTGTCACATACCAAAGGGACATGCTGCAATCATATATAGGCTGTTACTTTGCATAACTCCAGATGACCTCTAGAGTTTTAAGGATCTTTGGCAAATGGACTTTTGTGTTCCTTCACATTTTCACAATGTTGAATTAAATCAGCCACTAACAGTTAACTCTATTTAAAATGCTTATTGCAGTGGTACTATGACCAAACTGGAACATTTATTCATATCTAGTGGGAATGTCCAAATTTGTGTCAGTTCAGGTTGATGGTGCAGGAAAAACTAAAATACTCAGTACCCCATTTATACCATTTATAATTAACTCATAATTTGGCTTTACTTTGTATGCATGGAGACATTTCTGTATATTAAGTTCTATCTTTTACTAAACTTTCTTCTAGCTATAGAAAAGTGATTGCTACAGGTTGGAAGGATTGGTCTAAATTACAATCTCTCATTGGTTTTAGTAAAGCTTGGAAGCCTGCAGTCAATAAGTGTCACCTATCAGTACAAAGTAATGACACAGACTTTCCCTTCAAAACAAAGTATGTTAACGTATGGTCCCCTTTATTGCCTTCCTCAGTTATCACTTCAGGAAGCTCCCACAGCGTCTGCTCTCACCTTGTTAAAATTATCTTAGAACCCATATGGCATCCTCACATATTATTATATTACATTTACTGCTTGACTACACACACATTTAGATTTCTGGATTAATGATTAGTTTATTGGCAGTTTTATGGTAGTTTGGATATGATATTTACAAAGCTTTTATATCTTCTGTTCTTTTGTTGTCGTTAAAATATTTCAGTTTAGCGTTTTTTAAAAATTGACTGTCTTAATGGCTGTTAGTCTTTAATAATGGCTAGGACCATTAGCATATTATTTTAATGATGCTAAGTGCTACATTACTTCAAATTTCAGGATGCACAGGAATTCCTGCGATGTTTAATGGATTTGCTTCATGAAGAGTTAAAGGAAGTGGTTGTTGCAATAGAAGATAGTAACCCCATAAGTGCAGATGAGACTATGGAAGAAGGGAAGAACCAATCAGATATAGATTTTCAGTCACCTGTTAACACTGATAAAGTAGAAAATGAGACTTGGTCAAAGCCTGTGACAGAGGACCATACAGAAGATGCAATGTTAATTCAGGATGATGAAAATGCATCTAAAGACTGTCAGAAAGAGAAATCTTTGTGTACCAAGATGAATAAAGCAAATTCTGTGGAAGACATAGAAAAAGACATAAACATTTTTTTTGAAACAGCTGAGTTTTTGAATAATCAGGAAACAGTGAAGTTGCAAGTACAAAACAGATATTCAGGTGATTATGTGACTGCTATTTGAACATAACAGAATATGGCTTTAGTAATGTTGCCTAATTTAGTGTTATTTCTTATTTTCTGGTGGATCATTTCATTATATCCAACTGGATCATAAATGATGACCTATATGATGAGCAGCATCTTTTCATGCTACAAAAAAGAATAGATAACTTAAGAGTTATTGAAAGTAAAGCGAAGAGGTTCCCATGTAATCTGTGCTGAGGATTATGGTATTTTTGTTCATAGATAATCATAGTGGGTGGAACATGTGACTTCTAACCCAGCCATTATGTTAACAGCATTCTTTTAATCAACAGCCAGAAGTGGTCAGGCTCTGATTGGGAACCACTCTTTGGTCTCTGGACAGCATGGTGATCTGCTGTGGATCAAAATGCAATGTGAGGCAATTGAAGAAAAGCTTTCAGTTGGAGCCTCTCCGTAAACTCACACAAATATTCCAGATCTCACTGCTACATTTTAGTAGTGTATATGCAATTGTCATTTTATAGTTCTATAGTTTTATAGTCTAAACTTGCATTTGTAGTGTTATGCTTTTGTTTTAGTCATAGGGCTTGTGAAGCATTTGTAATAAGGGGTTACCCAATACATACACTTCAGTATATTATATGGAATGGCTAGTAATACTTAGGAAGTTTTATTCTGTATTATTCTATTTAACTTTTTTTTTCAGACTATGTCAATGATGTGCATATGAATGATGTGTCTGTAACACAGACTTTCCCTTCAAAAGATGGGAGTAATACACATTTGTCAGCCAGCCCTCCCAAATCAGGTTCTTTCTGGTCTGGACTGGGTGTCTCACACAAGAAAGGTATAACATCTTCTGTCTTGCTGGGGGGTTTTCCTTAATTGTTTCCACCACTTTTTAAATTTTATTTTTGAGTTTTAGTTTCTCCTCGCCCATTCTCACCATCTTGAACTCGGGCTTGAAATTATTTTTAGTCTTTAATATAAATCTTGTAATGAGATTGGGCATTAAGGTAGTTTAATTCAGTATCTTATGCAAGTAATCTGCCATAAAGGAAACACGGAGTCAATACCATAAAGAGAAACATGAAAGATTTTTATCTAGGGACCAAACACTAGTACTGAAGCTTGTATTTATCTTCTGTGTGACATTAGGGAGTTGCATCATTTGGCAAATTTGTCCAAACAACTTAATACATCCTATTGTTCCTGACAGCATTTAAATCTTCTTTTTTCCGTTTTCATATTTCTAATAGCTAGTTTTTTCAAATTAGCTAGATAAGAAAGCTCGGTTGGATATATATATATATATATATATTCTGCTTTATTAAAATAACATAGTTTTAAACGAACAAAACGGTCTTCCTCAGAGTTGCATACACAGTCTTGTCAGGACTGGGTTGTTTCAGCTGGTAATTTTATGTAGGAGAAAATAAATTGAACTATTCTATACTTCACTTTACTGAGTCTTTTGGTGTTCAAGATTATATGGAGGACAAAGGCCTTGACTATCACTTATAGTAGAATATGATGCCTGTTTAGGGTTGGTTAAATGGACTGTGAAGCGTAAGCTTTCTCCCTCATACCTTAGATTAATATGCATTTAGAAATATTAGCAAGCTTCCTTACACTAAATCAGACCTTTGGTACACATAGCTCAGTACAGGGTAGACTGCACTGGCTCTCCACAAAGTTTAAGGTGGATGTCCCAGCCTACTCAGAGGTACTGGAAATTAAAGCACATTCTTCAGGATTTAGAGGAACTGCTCTGTCACTGAGTTAGAGTCCCACCCATTCTGTATAGGATAGCATTTCAGAAGAATATCTCCGTGAATAATCAGAAACAGTGCAGGCCATTCAGTTGTTGTATGCAGATGTGTTACCCATCAGATCTTAGATGATCTGTGGTTCATCAAAACCAGAAATTTTGCAGTCATCATAACATAAAACTCACATAATTTTTCTCTTATATAAAAGATGCCATTCTCTAACAAAGCCCTAATAGTGAAGTCCTCCCTAATAAGAAATCAAAATAGGATTAAAAATCCAGCATTATTTTTCAAATGTACTTTCTGACTTTAGTTTTGTTTTTCCTTTGTATATACATACTAGTTCCAACTGCAGCTTCTCCCAAGAAGAAAAAGCAAAAAAAATACAGAAGTATTATCTCTGACATATTTGATGGGACTATTATAAGTTCAGTGCAGTGTCTGACTTGTGATCGGGTAAGGAAAGGAAGTGATGTATGGGTACTGCATAATTTCCTGTTTTTAAAAAAGAATTTGAACAAATGCATTATGGCTTTGTGTCTACAAACTACTGTATTGTGTAGAATTGTGCTATACAAGTAATTGCCATGTACAGAAACCTGGGGCTCAAGTAACATAATGACCCAGTCTACCAATATAAGTTAATGCAGTATGATGAGGAGGCCCAAGTCAGTAGTGCTGGAGAGAGGTCAAGTAGATTAATTATCATTCTTGATGGTTTTCTTCTATTTGATTCTAGCCCCAAGTAGCTACTTCCAGATAGCAAAAGGCAATGCAGGCTCTAAAGACTATCATGCAGTTGCTTCTTGCTACTTGGTATCTGGTGAGGAGCTTTCAGAACTGGAGCAAATGGAGCCATTGGAAGTCAGCCGAGTGACAACCACTTCCTTTTTTTGTTTCTTGCACTCTTGGCTGGCTTCCAGTAGCCCCAATTGCTCCCATTCCAAAGACTGTCAACAGATGTCAAGATACTGTACATACCACAATCATTGCCGGGTTTCCCATAATAGTAAAAAATGCTTAAATTGGGATTGTTGGGAATGCTAGGGGGATGTCTGGCATTAGGATAATAGCTTTGTCTGTGTGTGAGTTACTCGTCCCCGATTTTGGGTGGTCCTGCCCTTAAATCTACCAAAGTATATGGGGTTACATCACTGTGAAGTGGGAGGGAAGAGCAAGCAGCCTTGAATTCTGGCTTCATCGCACGTGCTTTGCTCTCAGTCCTGGAGAGACTATACCAGAGCCTTCAAGCAGAAGACTTCCCCAGAGTTGTTTGGATCAATTAAAAAGTTTAGAAGTTGACTTAATAGTCTTTCTTTTTACTTGGCAATAGGTGTCAGTTACCCTAGAGACTTTCCAGGACTTGTCATTACCAATTCCAGGTAAAGAAGATCTTGCTAAGCTCCATTCTGCAAGTCATCAGACCTCTCTTGTCAAGGCAGGATCATGTGGTGAAGCCTACGCTCCTCAAGGCTGGATAGCCTTTTTTTTTGAGTACTTTAAAAGGTTGGTTACATACCAGTGCTTTAAACTTTTGAATTTTATTTTTATGATTCTGCTTTACTGGCAGAACGTTAGTTTTTTTGTCAGTGATATTTCAGATTTGCTGTCTCATGTGTTCCTAGCTGGTTTTGGGGTCCAACAGTAACCTTACAAGATTGCCTTGCTGCCTTTTTTGCCAGAGATGAGTTGAAAGGTAAGAAATCAACATTTCTGATGTGCAGCATATTAAGATTTCTTAAATTGTGTTGATTTTGTTACTTTTAGTTCCTGTTTTTCCTTGTAAGGAGACCACAGCATTTCTCATTGCTGTGATATTTTCACACTAATTGACAGAAAATGTCTTCAATAACAGATTTTCTTGACTTTCAGTTGAGACTATGAGGAATGTATATTTTTAAACTGGTGGGCTTTTGTATTTTTGCTACTACAGTGCTTTAGCATAGCTTTAATTGATATTGCCCATTCTGATGTACTCAGTATATGTTGTTGAGAATATTTTCTGAGACTAATCGTTGTTCTCTCCTCATGATGTCTGCAGGTGACAATATGTATAGTTGTGAAAAGTGTAAAAAGTAAGTGATTTACTCTTAATTGTATAAGTTAATTATGAGCTATTGTGACGTGATGCTTGGAATATCAAGAATATTTTTATTTGCTTGCTTAGATCATCAGGTGAACACCTACAAGACAAACCTGAGCTTTGGGTGTTCTTGACAAAGTCTTTGCTTGTGTTGCCACACTGACAGAAGCTGGGAGAGCACATAGTCTCCATCACTTATCTAGATAAATGTTATTGGAAGGAAGAGTATGGTTGCTTGAAGTGCATGGGTTTTCCTTCTCCAAAGCACCTTCCCCCACCCTTTAAAAAGCTGTTGAGATAGTGATTCTAACGCACTTGCTATATTATTTTAGCTTAGAACTCAAAGACAAGGTTTTGGTCATATAGAGTCTTCTGTTTTGCTGCACTGCATTGAATGTCTCGAAAAATTGTTCATGAAGCCACTCCCATCCCTTTTCAAAAGCGGCAGTCAACGTTTCCTGTAAGGGAATACAGCTAGAGGAAGTGAAAACTATTGCTAACCTGGCAGTTTATTCATGTAGCTGGCCTTTTGTCCATTCTTTTATCAAATTGCTTTCTTATCCTATCTGTTTGCAAAAAGGCAACAGGTGTGCAAACATAGGAGGAATGACAAAGTGACAGGACATAAGAACCAGCAAAGGGCAAGCAAAGCAGATGAATGGTCACCTCAAGAGTAGACTTTGTTGGTTTCACTTGTGTGCACCATTGAGTACCCTTCAGAGAACCCTAGTGGCAGTTAACCTATTAATATTTCTGAGTTGCCAGACAAAATTCACTATGGGTGTTTTTCCACTGTCACTAAAAGTACCCATTAAGTACCCATTAATGGGTACGAAATGGCATTTTTGTACCCATTAATGGGTACTTAATGGGTACTTCTAGTGACAGTGGAAAAATACCCTATATTTTGATATACTTTTCTTTGTATCATTTTAGGGGGATAAGATGTTATTGGAAGCCTTGCGTTTCAAAAGGACAAGGTGAGAGACATGGAGCAGCTAACTCCTTCCACTCTTGTGTGAGTGACAGGGATGCCTGTGCTTAGAATTCCAAGCACAAAAAGTCACCCATTCAGTTGTTTTCTCTGTCGCTCTCAGCATCGGTCATGTTTTTGTTTTTCTCCTGCCAGTTCTTCATTGTCTCTCTCCTCTTCATTTTTTTCTTCCTTCAGCTTGCCTCACTGTTTCATATTTGTTTACATTTTTCTGCTTCTTGCCTTTGCTTACAAAAAATAAATTTGTCTGTTCTCCCCCCCTCCCCCCCGCCTCTGGGGTGTCCCTTCGGACTGTTTTTTTCTTTTCCTTCCGTACTATTTTCCTTATCTTACTTTACTGTTTTCTTCTGGCTAATGGTCTCGGGAGGGAGCATTGAGCTTAATTTGCACTCTGGTCAGCCCCGTCCCTTTTTAGAGGAATAGCTGATATCCCCTTTGGCTCTCCCTCCTCAAAAAGCAGAACTTCACTGTTTTCAAATGTTCGTCTCACTTTTGGGGGGAGGGAAGTCTCTCAGGGCAGTTTTTCTGAGGAAGCCTGACAAGTCGTCTTGCTCTCAGAGAAGGCAAAGCAGATGGAGAAACACATTTAGAGAAATCTGGAGCTTCAGACTGTTGAGGCCTCAACATAGTAAATGCTCACCATTACAGGAAGGTACTGTTCATGCTAATATTCCTTGAATGACTACAATGATCATGGAACACGATGTGGCTCAGAATTCTCCTACCTCTGGGCCCAAAGAATGTTGTGGTTGGTGATTTGTGCCTACACGCAGGCTCCATTTTGAGGTCTACTTCATCAGCTGCTGCCCTTTTGCTAAATTCCGTTAGGGCAGAGGACTGTACACTTGTTATGCCTAAGGCTACTAAGAAGACTGGCATTGGTCATTTTTCCAAACAAATGGTGGCTGCTACTACAGATGAGAATTTTCCAGTCATGCAGAACCTCTTCAGCAGGCCTCATCCCCTAGGTCAACAACTTCAGTTGGCAGTATTGCAAAATGTGAAAGCTTTGTTCACTGAGTTCAAAGGGGAAAGTTTAGTTCATAGAAATCAACAGTTAAAGAGGTAGGAAATGCATAGGAAGAATAGCAGCAATCATAATAAATCTGTTTTGTCTAAGCAAAATGTCTGGTAGGCATGAGGGAGCAAGATCCCATCATTCACACTCCCCGATTAAAAAGGTTAATGCCTGGCTGTGTCCTCATTCCTTGGATGAGGATGCTGATTTTTATCATGTTTAAGGTCAAAGGTCACCTTTGATATCTCATTCAAGGTGCCTTAAGATGTCCAGAGGTACAGATCTCCCCATATTTCTCCATGTAATTCAGGGGCATTTTCCAAAGCAAGCAGTTGTGATTTTCTTTCATCACGTAAAAATCTTGGAAGCACTAAATACTAAAAGTGATGGTGATACTAAACTACTTGTTGCTGACCTTTCTGCATCTTTGCTCTCCAAAGTGCTGGATACATTGAACATCTAAGATGTTTCAGATGGCATAGAGAGTGTGGAGGCTGCAGTAGCCACCTTAAGCTATCAACTCAAAAGCACTCTAAAGTTGTCCCCATTTCAAAGTCTATGCAGAGGTTAATTCTTTCTGAATGGTGCAGTTCTGGAGGTTCTACTAGTTAGTAATACTATGCATAGGTTTTTAATTCCAGAGTCTGAAATTCAAGGGTTCCTTGCTATGCCAGCTTTGGACAGCCCAGTAGCTTAGCTTGTCTCAACATCAGTGGCCCTGAGACCTTAAGGCCTGCTGTTTAGCATTCTAAGAGAAGCATTGAAGCTACATTACATAAACACTTTGCTTTTGACTCAGTAGCTGTCAAAATAGCTTGTTAGATTGCAAGCATTTCATAAATTGATTAGAATTGAAGGCTGTATGGCTTATGCTATTTCTTTTGCACCACTTTTGAAGGGCAGCCATATTCTAATTCATACTGATAATATTACAGCAAAAGCTTATATTAGAGGATCAAGATGAGCATCTCTTGCTAAATTGGGTGATGACATTTTTACATGGACTGAGATCCCTCTCTTATCCCTTTCTGCTCTTCAAATACTGAATGTACAAGTGGATGCTCTGAGCAGGAACAAATTCTCTCCAACAAAGTGGATGCTGAACCCACAAATATTTCACCTACTAGTGAAAAGGTGGTGCACCAGTGATAGGCCATTTTGCCTCACAGGAGAACAGCTAGTATTTCCTGCTTTTTCTCCAAATTCAAGAAACCAGACGCTCAAGGGATAAGTGTATTATCATGTCCTTGGCCTCAGCCCACTTTATTCTTTCCTACCTGTAATTCCACCTCTGCTCAAAAATATAAGAGAAAAAGTAACCTTCATTTTGATAACGCCATTTTGGCCAAGGTGCCCATGGTTCTCTATATTCACAAGTTGTTGACAGAACCACTGTGGAGGTTGCTATGTAGTCCACATCTGCTTCACCAGGGCAAGTTCCTTCATCCAGACCCGAACTAGTTCTAATGGTGTGGAAACCCAGCAGTTAACATTATTCAACTTAAGTTACGATCCTGATCTAATTGATACAGTTCTGTCAGACAGTTGCCCATCAGCTCTCTGCATCTACAGTCCAACTTAGAGGCATTCTATCATTGTTCTGTTGGAGAAACACTTACTTTGTCTACAATTTCTGAGGCAATGTGTTTCCTGCAGAAAGGTCTTGCATAGGGTTTCAGGCTGAATGCTATATGGAAGCAGGAACCAGTGCTAGGTGTGTTGCACTGGGAGCAGGTGCTTCTCTAGAAGAAATTTGCCATTCAGTGACATGGAAGAGATCATCCTTTACAAGGCATTACAGACTTGATGTTCTTCATTTGCCAAATGCAGCATTTGGAAGGAGGGTGTTGCAGCAAGTAATGGATGTTAAGTAATTAGGCACACCCTTTAGGGTTATGCTTGGGCCCATTCCACTCCATATTTCTCAACTTGTCCTTCTGAAAAGCGAGTGGTTGGTTACTCCTCATGATTAGCTCTTTCAGAAGGAACAACGTGACAGGCACAAAACCTACCCTCAGTCTGATCCTTTTTTCTGTTGTCTGTCTTGTGCTTTTTTTCTGTTTCTCTTTTCAGTTTCAGCTGCCATGGAGAGTACTGATCTCTCACCATGCTTACTCCAGAGAAAACAACTGACGGGGTCATTTGGTGTTCTTAGAATTTTAGGCACTGGCACCTCTATTGACTGACGCAAGAGTGGGAGGAGTTACCCACTCAGTGCCTCTCACCAAGTGTTAGAATCCCAGTTCTGACCCTAGATAACCCGAGACAGTGCTCAATATGCGAAACTTAATTATCTTCAGCCTCTGTTTAAGTATTTTTACTTCACTGCAAAGTGATGTTTCTGTTGACTTTTCTTATACAATAAGCTTTGTTTTCAAAAAATAAAAAGTCACTAATTATATATAACATCATTTGTATGTTCTGTGTTATAATGTTAAATGCCTGGAAATTTTGAATCCTGTTAGTCCTTTAGAAGATGATGGCCTTTTTTCTTTCTGAGCACTTCTGAATTAAGCAACTACTTATATACTACTTAAAGAGTTTGTTATTTTTAACACTTGTGTTAGATTGATTTTATTACAGCTTTACTAAATGTTAAACTTTACTTTAGGTTAAGAAATGGAGTAAAATTCTGCAAAGTACAACATTTTCCTGAGGTATTTATTTTTTTAAAAAATGTAATTGGTAACTAGATCTTATCTGAAAGATCAGTGCATATGTTAAATTTAAATGTGAAATGTTTCTGATTAAGAATTTGAGTAATCCACTTTTTAGGGTTTTTTATTGGCACAAGTTGGAGATCTGCAGTGGGGGCCGGGTACTGAGGAATAAAAGAGGGCAAGATAGAGGAACTTAAAAATTACCTGAATTAATGTTGTACAGGTGCAGGTCTCTGAGCAATTAACATCCTGTTGGACTTTGGATAAGGTGGATAAACTTGTCCCTTAATGACCAAGGCATGTTGCTCTAGTTCCCAGACACCTTAAGGCAAAAAGTTCATCAGAAATTATGCAGTGCAGTATGTCTCCATGCATTTGGTTCCTGTCTGTAGCTTATGCACAGTTTTATGTAGAAATTACAGGTGCTGGTTAAGGCATTGATTTTACTTATTCTGGAAGTTACATTGTAGCTAAAAGAGCCAAATGCAGATGGGCAGGGAGGACTCAGGACAGTGCTGAGTGCTTCCTGATTGGCTCAACTTGGTAGTGAACTGATCATACAAATATTAAAGCGATTTTGGAAGAAACAAAGTGTTTGCAAATGTTTCTTGCTAGCACTAAAACGCACACTGTGTGACAGTAGCTGAGTCAGCATGCAGAACTTCATACCTGCAAGGCTGAGTTTGCCACTGGGCTAATCCTGAGTGGATGGGGCATTGAACCCTTCCTTCACATCCCTAGAACTGGTGTATAAACATTATATACCTTAACACAGTTACCAGAACCTCTGAATTTTGAAGGATGCTGTATTCCTATATTCACGTGATCCAAAGGATGATATTCACTGAGATTTTAATAGTAGATAACGGGGTGTGAAACAGTTTACATGCCCCCCCCCCAAATCCCACTGATCAGCTGGGCTTCTTTCTCATGAAATTCTATTGAAAGTGAAACTAAGGATGAAAGATGGAGAAAAAGAAGTACCAGTAAATGTTTCTTGTCAGAACTGAATGCAGGTAAAAGTGGACCCCAAGATAATTATATGATTTAGTGGTAGTTGCCATGTTACCATGGAGGATGTTTGTATCCCAGAGTTGTAGAGTTACATTGTAGAAGGTTCTCCAAGCTTGATCTTTTTCTCTGCAAATGTTGTGCTGCCAGGTTAGGTACCATCTTCTTCCAAGCAAAGAAACAAAGAGCTACCATTAATAAAGACAAAGAACATTCACCAGTCACAGCCTGTAACCATAATACACTGGATACTGTTTATGCCACCAACAATCAAATAACTGAGGAGAAGATGATCAAGCTTGTAGAACCTTTACAATGGAAGACTTAATTGTTCCTTCATGATTATGTGTTGCCTGATTCCCGAGGCCCCAAAAAAGCCCCAAACCTTTATACTTATATTCTGTGTTTCATATTTTGGGTGAAGTGGGAATGCAGCATTTCTTGCAAACACATCATTTGCCATTTATGCTACAAAGTTCCACTTTTGTTTACCTGACCACAGGACGTTCTTCAAGTACTCTTCTGGATCATTCACCTCCTATTCAGATAACTTGAAATGACCAGCAGTGTTCTCTTGAGAGAGCAGTGGTTGTCTGCCCATGCACACGATTTTTGATCAGTGGTTTCCTTATGAACATTGATTCAAAAGAGGCCTTTATCCTTAACCATTCTCCTGGAATTCTTCATGACTTCCTAGAATACTTGGAGAAAAATTTGTTGATGATTACTCCTAAAAAAGAGTAGCAATACTGTGGCATTTTCTCCATTTGTACGCAGTTTGCTGGACTGGACTAATCAGTGACTCAGTTTTTAGCACTGGTTCTATAAACCAGACTTGTAAGCATCAATAATGTTTTTTCCTGAAATCCTCAGCAATTGTGTTTGATCAAAGCATGATTCATTTCTACAGATCTGTTATAAAGAGCAGCCTCTGGTGGTTTTATTGTGTGGCTAAGTTCTCTCATGGATGAAGCAGACTCACAGATGGTAGTTCTTTTGTGAGTTTGCTGACCATGACCGCTAGGGGGAGCCTATCCTAGTTTTTAAACTTTAGATACCTCCTGGTGGGCTCCCAGTTTATTCTTGGTCGTTGAGCTGGCCACATCGCTGGCTGAGTCTGCCGGTATCCATCTAAAAACTTCCCATTTTTATACCTTCCCTTCATAATTGTAAATTTGTCTAGGAAGTCATGTTTACATTGCTTGGAGTAGTCTTTCCCGATCAGTGTTTTCCTGTGTTGGTTGGAACCAAAGCTAATAAAGGTGTTCAAAATTGATCATCATGTAGTACAGAATAGAATCTCTTAAATTTACATTGTTTTATGCAATTTCCTAATAAGATAGTACTATCAATTTGTTTGATAATTGCTGCCAATTTCAGTACTAAATTATCAGATTCAAATGAATAACTATTCTTTTCAGATACTCTGTATTCACCTTAAAAGATTCAGACATGATCTAATGTTTTCCACAAAAATTGGAACTCATGTATCCTTTCCCTTGGAAGGACTTGATCTGCAACCTTTCCTGGCCAAAGACAGTCCAACTCAGATAGTAGTATATGATCTCTTATCTGTCATCTGCCACCATGGCACTGCCATCAGTGAGTACAGACAGCATAGATTTTTTTATACATTATTTTATGCAACTTAGGAGAAATCAAGATGTTACATTAATTAGTCATAAATAATTATACATTTCTGTATAAACTTCAGCATATAGTGATTATACTAAAAGTTGTTGTTTTGAATTTAGATGGGCATTATATTGCTTACTGTCGAAACAACTTAAATAATCGATGGTATGAGTATGATGATCAGAGTGTAACAGAAGTCACAGAATCCACTGTACAAAATGCAGAAGCTTATGTTCTCTTCTACAGGTGAGATATAATGGGAAATTTTTAAGTACTGTTCGGTAAATTTCTTGTAGAGCCAAAAGCAATCACAGTTAGCAATTAAATTGTGACTACATGATTTGAAGAGAAAATAAAAATCAGTAAGTATTAAGTGCTGTTGGATTGATCTTGCTCATAGTAATTGCCGATTCTGGATGTCTAGGTACTTTTATGAACTGCCAAAGACAGAATGCAACTGGGTGGGGTGGATCTCAAGAAGAAGGAAAAAGGAAGGGGCAAAAATAATACAAATTTCAGAATCTTTGTTAAGCAAAACAAAAATAATAAAAAGAGCACTTTGAGAAGCAAAACTACAACACTTGAAAGCCAGGCAGTGGACTTCTTCAATACTAGTAAATTTGTCAGTTATGATTGCAGCAAGGCAAAATTGTAGCAAATAAACTACAATTATGCAGCTAGATGCACTTTGTGAAGTCTAGTTCACTTTGAGATTGATGAGTAACGTTTGGTTTTGTGGGTGTGTTTGTTGGGGGAGGTTGTCTTTGTG
>MTQE01001134.1:42861456-42884394 GCA_014337955.1 Aspidoscelis marmoratus | reverse complement strand
GGAGCGGCATAGAAATTGAACAAATAAATAAATAAATAAATAAATAAAGTGTAGTAAAACGATTAGTTATTTTTTAAGCCAAGTGCAGATTCTTCCCGTGTCCCCAAGTTGAATAAACCCTGATAGGTGTTTCTGCCGGGGACTTACAGATGTTAGTAAGCTCGTTCCAAGGCCCACAGTACTTCTCATTTTGACCAATAATTAACTCTGACCCCTTCTCTCACTGTCTTGGCTGTCGATCCTGTTTGTTGCCCCCAACCCATTTCATCGTACATTTCACCCACAGAACACTGTTCTACTAAAAGAAATAACAAATCGGGGCAGTGGAACATATCTCTTACCATGTGAAGTCTTCTTTCTAAAAAAATCTTCACCAGACTGTTAGGAGGGAAAATGTGGTGAAAGGAGGGGGTCCTTACTCTCAGGTGGGTCTTCCACTTACCTCCCTTAATCCGGATCTAAGATGGTCTGGATCTAAGAAATGGGCCATTCACCTAATCCGGATTTAGTAGATCCGGATCTAAGGAGGTACCCGATGTGTTTCCATGGGCAATGAAGTACCCAATGGGTGCTAGGCATGCTCTCAGTGGAAATGTCGGAGCACCCATGTGGCGATACGAACTCTACCCACGTTGGGCCTGTCGTCTGGCATCCCTGGTTTTTTTGGGGTGTGTGTGTATGGGGGGGGCAAACTCCGGAGCCACTCCAGAGAATCTTCAAAGATTGTGGCAAATCGCTCTGGAGATTGTCTGGAGCTTGGCAAAAGTTCCGTAGGAAAGGCCCCGTAGAAATGGGCTAAGCTCTGAAGTCTGTGCCATTCTCTTGTGTTTTCTTTGGAGCCATCTTTGGAGATTAGGCACCAGCTTCGAAGCTTTAGGTTTCAGGGCATCACACCCCATGGGTTCCCCTAGACCCATTGCCCGATCATGGTGCGAACATGCACCATATAATCTGGATTTCATGACCGAAGACCGGATTGTAGACCCCTATAATGGGGTCTATAGGAAATCCGGATTATAGGCCCTGAAGGACCCATTTAATCCAGATTTCCTTAGTACAGGTGGAAACAAATGTGGCTGTAATGGGGCCTGCAGTGGAAATGGGGCCTTCCTGCTCTGAGCCTAATGGGTACTTAATGGGTACTTAGTGCTTGTGAAAAAAACCCTTAGTGTAGATTTGGTGGAGGTTCATGATAACTAATGATGGAATTGAACAGTTGCAATTTTGATCCAAAGCAGAATGTACCTATGCCTTGATTTATGTGGTTTCTGCTTTGTATGGACTTGAGAAATAAATTACTGGTATATTAATGAAATTTGTAGTTGTGTGTTCCAAGATTTGTAAATAGAAATGATAATGATTGGTACCTTCCAGTTAAGGTTTGTAAAAGATTTTTCTGTCATGAAGATATAAGGATAGTTGTTAATTTTAAGTAAAAAAAAATATCTTATTTCTTCTTTTAATAGAAAAAGCAATGAAGAAGCTAAAAAAGAGAGGCAGAAGATTTCAAGCCTCAATATCATGGAGCCAAGTCTTCTCCAGTTTTATCTTTCCCGACAGTGGTTGAATAAATTCAGGACTTTTGCAGAACCAGGGCCTATTTCAAATAGTGATTTCCTCTGCATGCATGGAGGTGAGATTACAGTTTTGTGTCTTTCCTAAATTAGTATCGTATTTTATGCTTTCTTACTTCAAAATAGACTTGTGCCAAACTGAAGTTTGGCAGTAGCAAACCATTTAAAGAGGGCTGCCCCTTTGTTCACCTGCACGGAGGAGTGACAGATGTGGCAACTAAGGAAAACAGCTATGTTTTGTTACTAAAACAGAGATATCCGTTGCTCTCAAGATTAATTATCTTAAAAGAAAGGGCAGTTTGAAAGCTTCTCTAGCAATTAAAAAAAAAGCAAAATATTCCTTAAAGTGTTTTTGTCAATAACTAAACTCACCAATACTTTTTTTTTAATGAAAAAAGGGGAAGGGCACATATATCTTTGCATTTTCAGGTTTTTGCTCAGATGTATCAACTAACTGCAGATAAAAATATATTGAAAACCAGAAGTATTCTTGATAATTTGTGGATTTGCCTGGAGGGCGAGCAGAACTTCTGCATCTTGCTTTTAATCTGTATTTTATTTTAATCTGTATCTGTTTGAATTTGTATCCTGTTTGAATTTGTTTTAATCTGTTGTTACCCGCCCAGAGACCTTCGGGTATGGGGCGGGATAGAAATGTAAATAAATAAATAAATAAATAAAATTACAGCTTCATTAGAGGAGACAGCAAGAAGAAATAGGAGTAGTACCCACTCAGATGGAGATTGTGGTTAGCCATCAATTACCAAAGTAGCTACTTAGCCACCCACTGACCACAATCTTGCCTTGCTTACTCTCTCCTGAACCAGCATGGGCCAAGATTCAGCGCTTGGGGATCCACACAGTCTTCCTGTTAGCCTGTCCTTCCACTGCCCTGAGTTGGTCCTCCTGGGCCATTCTGTTATGTTGGCTCCAGATGGTCTGTCACTCGCCTGCAGCTTTGGATTCCCCCACTCAGGCCAGCATTTTCTGCTTGCTTTCCTGTGCAGTCTTCCTCTTGATTGCTCTTTTGACCACTCCGCTATTTGAACAGGAGCAATTTTCTACCATAAGAAGCACATAGCCTTTTCTGAGAACGTTTTTGTTTTTCAGCTATATGTGGCTTCTATACTAAAGGTTCTTTTTGCTTTTGGCCTCAGCAGACCTCCCTATGAGGTGCAAATTCTCTCCCTTCACATGAGCTAGAAGTCATCACCATAATCTGTAGCTGGTTCTCACCCCTTGCTCGGGTTGGTGTCCACAGCTTCTCCCTGTCTTCATGACCCAGCAGTTGCACTCGGAAAAGTACCCAGTGTTGGTTCTCGCCTTCCACCTGGGCTGGTGGGCTTCTTAAATACAACCTCTGGCACCACCTGCAGATATGGAGATAGGATGAGGGTTTGCAGCAATGCCTAAGGAGTTGGCTACTCAGGCAAGTCCCAGAAGAAGTTGTAAACTCTGAGCAGCACTGCCTGTTTTTTCCACACCCATGGTGACCACCATTTCTCCACAATTTCAGCCTGACTGCCGCCACCTCAGCGGAGCCAGGTAGGCGAAGCAACCCTTCCCTTGACCTTGCAGTATGTCATAAGATCTGCCCTGGTCACAGGAGCCTGGAGGGAAGCAGACACCCTTCAGCAAGCCTTTCTTGGGATCTTTGCCTCTTTTTATATGGATAGAAACTACCCCTCCCAAGCCCAAGAGGAGCAAGGCAGAAAAACAATAACACGGAGAAGATCTGTTTGGGTTGACAAAGTAGTCTTCTTAAGTAGCTTTTATATTCAGAATTACTTTTGTATCTCAAAGCAGAACATGTCACAGTGCTAAATATTTGTGCTGCAGTTGTGTAGGTTGGGATTATTAATAATAAGAATTTACACTGTCTCATTACAAATACATTGTCTGTTTGGGCATTATTGCCTTTTATTGACTGGCTCACTATGATATACTTGCTCTCCTGCCACCTGGTATCTATCCCAGAATCTCTCAGATCCCTAAATACCTTGGCCCAGAATTGGCAGGGATCTCCTACATACTACCCCTTGTTGTTCCTCGTATATGAGCAAGAAGCCTCTCTTCCAACTGTCTGTTGGTACTTCGCTTTATGTTTCTTTCCCTCTTAAAGACACAGTGTTCCCATTACTAGATACTTTGTTATTGCTTTGAGGCAAAACAAACACTCAGATTGTCTTTAAGGAGAACAGAATAATGATTTAATGTTACAACACCCATGAATAGGCAATAGTCTGGAACCACAGTATTGAATAAACCAATGTAATTATCTTGCCTTTAAGAATCTTAGGACAGAGTACATTTATTATTGTTACGTGGAATGAACGTTTCTATAACCTATTCAAGTCTCTCAATGAGGCACAGTCTCAGGACTTCCTAACTAAACTCCCCACAGGTAAGTTGTTAACATGAGCCCTTTCTCCCTGCCCACCCCCAGTGAGATATCCCAGGAAAGAACCTCAAACCTTAATTCAGTCACAGTGTGTTACAATCTTGCAAAAAGGAAGTATCTCTATTTAAGGAATCCTGTCCCCACTTAAGATTGCAACCGTTACAAACTCATGTTTAGCTTGAACGTTTTCTGCATAAACCTTTTTCACGTGGCAGATAGTCACATCCTTTTATACATCTCTGGAGTAGCTTTTGGAACGGAAAAAAAGGAATTGGTGATCTGCTCTTGGACAATGCTAAATACAAATTGTGTTTTGAGGTTTCCTGCTTAGATCTATTTTCAGTCTCAAACTTACAGGTTCATAAGATAAATGACTTGATAATATTTGTATGTAAGATGATTTAACTCAGTTCCATGTGGAAGAGAGGGCATGCTTTTTTTATAATATTTTTTCAGCTTGATGTATATTATTTTGCACAGAAATAGAATATTTGTTTCAGCACCTAAGTGCAGCTTCTTGCTGTGTATGATGTACTTTAATATTTAGTTGAATTGTAATTAAAATAGAAAACATACTCAAACCATTCTCTTTTTTCTCAGGAGTTCCTCCGCATAAAGCTGCTTCTATAGAGGACCTAGTAGTAATGCTACCTCAAAATATATGGGATAACTTGTATAGTAGGTAAGTTGCTAGTTTAAAATTCTACATTAAATGCTAAGACCAAGGAAATAGGGTATAAAACTAAAGCATTTGTCTGTTAAGCACCTATTATATTGCTAATATTTTCATCCCACTCTTATTCTCTAAAAGGCTATCAGATGGCAGTAATATAAAATAAATTCCTACTATCAGACTCACAGTTGTATAGTCACAATAGAAAGTAAGAGGGAATTTGGGGAAAAGGAGGAATCCCTTCCAGCACTGAGAAACAATAAGTCCAAACAGCACTGATGAGTTGTACACTGCTCCCTCAGGCAATATGATTCCTCCTTTTGTAGAAAATATTATCTTGGATCTGATAATGATATTCTTCTAAATCCTGCAGAAGCTGCTGGGATAGAAGGTACAGAAAGTAAGTAGAAATTTCTACTTACTCTCTGTTCCCCTTGTGTTCCCAAAAATTGACTCTTGTATGAAAGGATGCTTGAGGCTAGAAGAAGAAGGCTGAATTGCCAATTATTTTCCATGAAACAGGCTTCATTTCCTTTTGTCCTGAGCCTGCTCCTCAGCTTTGGTTTTAAAGTCCTCTAACATAGTATGGTTGTTAGAAGAGCTATCAAGATATATTTGGGCAAACAGAGAAGTCCTGCAAGTCTTTATCATGTTTTGTTTTTCTGCAAAAGTAGAAACAGCCTTAGACAAAGTATTAGTAGATTGAGTAAAGGCATATATTATTGACGCCTATCATTCCTCAGTGATTGCTCACTCACACAGGGCAGCTGCCTTAGCAGCTGATGCCTCTATAGAAGAAATTTTCCAGAAAATTCATCCCACATTAAAAATCAGATGTCTGTAGATCTGCTTAAGCTAGAGATGTTCACAAATAGAAAATGACTAGTTCATTTGTTAAACTATTTGAGAAATCTTTCACCCCAGCTTCCTCCTGGCTTCCCACCCATTCTTGTCTTGCCCCAGACTCTTACCTTTCATGCCCTGGTCTTCTCCATCATATTCTTGGCTGTATCTGGTGCATTATGCCTTACTTTCCATGTGGACCTTAGTCACTGGCTGAATGCCTTTTCACCGTCTGACCAAAGCACTTCTGAGGCATAGTAGACCTTTTGGAAGTTGAGGATGATGGATCCTCCCAACAGGCCATATTTGCCTCTACTTCCTGGATCAACATGAACATGAGAAAAATTAAAGACTTTTGCTATTTAAGAGAACAGTTTTCTGCAATATGTCACTGTGCTGTCATTTCCATAGGCTTTGACCTGGTCACAGACATCTAGTGAGGAACTCATAACTAAAATACTGTATGCTAAAATGGTTTCCTTTGGTTTACATAGAACTGGGTTTATGTAGTCATCTAGTTTAGAAGAAATGACAGTACAAAACGTTCATTTCAAGAACAATTACTTCTTAACACAGTTTCAACAAGTCCAAAGTAGAGCAGGAAATCATTTAACATTCTTTGATTACAGGTATGGTGGGGGACCAGCTGTTAATCATCTATACATTTGTCATACCTGTCAGACTGAAACAGAAAAAATAGAGAAAAGGCGGAAGACAGAGCTGGAAATGTTTATTCGGGTAAAATATCTTTTCTCTCTTGTTGAAATAAGTCCTTAATCTTAAATGTTCCTTGTGGCTAATTCGTGAAAACAATGGCTTGAAACCTTAGATCTGTGAACAGAATTCTTCGAATGAAATATTCCCACTGCCAGTGTTTCTTCTTCAGCCTCTGCTCCTAGATTGGAGGCCAGAGGTGCAACAGGACACAGTATCAGGTAGCAGGGTCAGAGAGGTGGATTGAGCAGGGTCCTATTCTGTCTAGTGGTTAGGGAGCCAGACTCTTATCTGGAAATACTGAGTTTGATTCTGCACTCCTCCATGAAGCCAGTTGGGTGAGAATTCACAGAAGGTGTTCTATTGTGGGGAAAAGAATAGAAAGGTTAATCAGCTGCTTTGAGTTCCCTTCTTCTTCTGCTGTTGCTGCTAAAACATTTTAATTTGATGCGGAAAGCATGTAGCATTGGTACCTGGCATATCCTCATTAGGAGATTGTTCCAAAGCCTGAGGACCACCACAGAAAAAGCCTTCTTGTGTGCTCCACCATCCCTTCAACCCCTTGGGTGTGGAGGGAACTACAGAGTCTGTTCCGTAATGAATAGGCAGCCAATGCAGAAATTTCAAGATGAATGTGTATAACAACTTTCCTTTAGAACGGCTACACTGCTTTCGTTTTAAACATTACTCACTCTCCAAGAAGTGTAATAGGGTTATAGTCTCAGAGCGTGTTTTCTCTTTCCCAGCTCAACAGAGCATTCCAAGAAGAAGAATCACCATCCACATTCTATTGCATCAGTATGCAGTGGTTCAGAGAATGGGAAGGTTTTGTAAAAGGCAATGACAATGGTGAGTAGTTTTGAAAACTTAACAAGTTGATGGGATTTCTTTTCATAGTGGCATAGTCTGCATTTGCTGTTCTTATCAGTCAATAATATAATAAAATTCAGGCAGAGGGAGACACTAAACATTATATAAGTGTGCACAAAGTTATTAATTTATTGTTTGGGTTACTGTTTTCATTATTTTTTATTTTGTTTGCTGCTTTGTTTAAAATATTGATTTCATTTTTGTAATTGTTTTGTAGAGTTTCAAATGGAGTACAATATAATTAATAAAAACAAATAAAACCATAAGTATTGATATCCTTAAGCTAAGCTACTCTGAAGCCAATACAATACAGTAGAGTTTGCTGTCTTTGCGTGTATTTAAAACTCTGCTTGAATCTGCTACTTTGGTTCCAGAATAGTTTTAAGAGACAATTTGCTTGTAAAATTGCATTTAAAGCTTTGGACAATGATTCAGAAATATTTTTAAAACCTGTTTATGGCAGCAGTTTCTTCTGTGCCCATTAATAAGTTTCAAAGATGCTAAAAGGTATATCACATGTCTTTTGCTAACTTACGTTCCATTATTACTGTCTCTAGAACCCCCAGGCCCCATTGACAATACCAAAATTGCTGTCAGTAAGTGTGGCTCCATTGTTCTGAAACAAGGTATGGATCTAATAAAACAAAACAAAAAATCCATGTTCAGTTAATGATTTTTCCTGTGATTGCTAATTAAATTCTATTTCTGTTATGCATTCACCATATTTTATTAGGTGCTTGGGCAATATATAAATACGTATTTCAAATGGACTTATACAAATCTTCATGCATATTGTATGTGCCATGCAGTATAGGTTTAAAGAGGACAAAATCTATATTAATTAGAACAAAATATTATGGGGAAAAACTATGGTATCTTAAGGTACAGCCCCTCAGGATATAGGATTATGACATGGGGGTTCCATAGTTGAGGGGTTGCTCAGCCTCTGACATTACCAATGTTCAAGTGCTGCTTAGTGGTGTCCTGCATGTTTGAGTTCCACTAGCCATTAATTACTGCAGGGAAGAATGCCTGTGATAGTCTGTTTGCAGTGGGAAAGTGATATTGCTTATGATTGTGCTCAGAGTCAGTTAACCTAGATCCAGCTAAAACTGCTTGTACAGTATGATATGTTTAGATTTGGAGTCTTCATATTAAAATAATCTTCTCTTCTAAATAACAACCAAAGATTTAATATGATTTTAACAGAAGTTTGCATCTTCATAGAAAAAATACTGTTTTTTTAGGAGCTGATTCTGGACAGATTTCTGAAGAAACATGGAATTTCCTGCAGTCGATCTATGGGGGAGGACCAGAAGTCATACTCCGGCCACCTGTTGCTCAAGCTGAACCTGAATTATTAGAAACTGAAGACTGAATTAAGGAAAAGTTTTAACTTTTGTGATTTATGTTCTTGTCAGCAAATTATAGTCTCAAGATTATTTTATTGTCCCTGTTAAGAGAATGTTGGGCATTATCACATCTGTGGAAAATGAATTGAGACTTGCAATATAAAAATTACAAGGTTATACTAGAATCTTCCAAACCTTCTTGTCCTTCATAACTATGTACAGTATCCAAAATAGAAAAGAATTATTATCTCAGAATTTCTGTGCGCCTTTTAATCAGTAGAAGATGAGGTTAAGAGTCATTAGTGCCATATGATTTAAAGATAAAGGAAGCCTTGAGAAAATTTTAATTGTAATTAGACAAAGTTGCAAGAAAATGGTCTTATGTCATATGAAAACTCAGGAAAAGTTACGTTTCACATTTTATTTGCTTTGCACTATATATAAATGTAACAAACTAAGAATGATTCTCATTTTTGTGTATCAGCTGTATGATAAATTCAGGTGGGACCAATTTTTTGGTCAACAGATGTTTGAACTGCCTGTGTTTTTGTTAAATGTTAGTATATTCCATAGTATATGTTATTGAACAAACACCATAGTCTTCAGGAGTGCATGAAGTGGGAATGTTAATGGCTTGTGCACTTGATTATTTTTTAGTCTTTTTTTTAATGAGCAGCACCATCAATTTCATGAGGGAAAAATGTGTACAGTCCTGTAATACTTAATGGCATGATTTATGATGTCTGTTATTAAAGAAATATATAATAGCAAGATAGCAAAAACATTCTGGATTATTCATATTGAAATGTTGAATGTCACTCCAATGTGTTTCTCCCTAATATTGCTACCACATAAGCAATATTTTATTTGCTAATTCAATAAAACAGATTTTAAAAATTAAAAAATGTGTTTGGACTATGGTATAAATTCAAACTTGAGTAACTCCTTCTTTGCAATAGTTTCAGTAAATGAAATGCAGTGTCCATTTTGAATAGGGAAACCTTCAAAAGTTGCATGGAAGTATTTAAAATAAAAATGTTAAAGGGGGAAATAGCAAGCGATTCATTCTAATAGTTGCTGTCAACTTGTTTCAAAGCATTTTAGAAAAATAGTTTCACATTTCTGCTCTAAAATGAAATTTTCACTGGTTCACAGTGTGATAAAACAAATTCAACTGCAAGGCACTATGATTCCAGTCAAAAGTAAAGTTCTGCAATCTTTCAGTTTAACTTTCATTTAAAGTTAATTTGTACTTCTTTTGTATCAATATTAATTAGAATCATGCTTTGCACAGGATCTGTCTTCTGTCTGATATGGTTATAGCATTAATACTTTGAGTGGTACGATATTATTACTTAATAATTCTGAAAATCTTTATTTGCAAAATACTAAGGATAAAGATGCTGCATTTGTTTTATCTAGAAACTCTTAACATGTTACCTAGCTGCTGTTATAATGAGAAGACTACTGGGATTATTTAGTAACACCATATTTCCTTCATACAGAAGGTAAAGAATTAGGATATGGACACTGCTCCGTGCATGAGCAGATGTGATGTTAAGGACTAAGTATACACAATATGCATATATCCATAGGAACTGGTTGGCATGTTGCAACTTGCTGTGTCTATAGCTGTGGCAGTACAGTATCTGAATAGCTGCTTCAGTACCATTTCTATATTTTGGCCTTTACTCTTAGAATCAAACCAATTCTAAAATCACCTTTTCTGAAAATAGATCCTTAAGTACAAGTAATAAATTTAGTTAACATCCTTCATTGTTATATAAGTTAGGAAGAGTTGGGATCATTGAAATATTTGCGCATCTGCTGAGCAGTCCCTCAACTCTTTATGCCTAATAACCCTTTAATTGCAAATTTGGTATTTCAGAGAACTCTATTCATTAGTTGGATTAATGGAATCTTAGTGATTCTGTGTACCTTTCAGTAAATTCGGTAGTAACTTGGTATGAATCAAGATGTCCTGGTTCCCATAGCAACACCTCTCTCTCATCTTCTCCCTTCCTCTTTGATTTTCAAATGGTAGATTAAAAAACTTAAATGCAACACATATTTGTTTGATTTCAGATGTGGATAATATTCTATGCATGAAAAGCAGAAAGCTTTCAAGGAGATTTCAGACGATTAGCCAAATCTTTTTTATATTTGTTATAGTTTTAATTGCTTTGGGTGCTTTGGGTTAAATTCTGAAGAAAAAAAAATGCTAGTTAAAACCATGTTTATATAATCAAATGATCATTTAAAGTTAACTTTGGTTTTAACAGAAAATTAAACATATATCCAATATAGAAGCTATTCTCTTTTTTGGATCTAAAGTAGAGTTGGTTCAGGTGTCTGCTGTTACAGATCCACAGATTGTCACACTAAAGATTAAAAAAGGAATACAATGTTGACACCACTTTCATGACCTTTCATCATAGTATGAATTATTTATATGTATTTAGTACATGTGAATAAATGATTGTATAAGTTGCCTTATGTTTCAAAGTATAGGGAAATAAAGAAAGATACTATTCACTTGTTTTTCAAAAGTGTAATTGCTTAATAGCCATGTGTTAAATACAGATATGGCATTTGTGGACACACCAATAGATGGAGCAGGACTTTTCTTCTTTTTTTTCCTTCTGAATTTGGTTTAAGAGCTTCCCCAAATCTGCACAGCCAGTTATTAGGGAAGGGGCACAGAAACCCACATCTTCAAGTAAAAATTTGTACTTATACATCACTTTTAATGATTGCATTGTTCATTAATTTCTCTTGGGGGTGTTAAATGAAAACCAATACAGTAAACAAAATTAAAATGCAGTTGTTAAAACAAAGTGTCTGAAGGCGAAGGGAAAGTTACCTTTTCAGCCAAAGGTAGAGATGTACATATTTACTGTGTGAATGTATACAATGATGGGACTAGGTGCACAAAAATAGAAGGTCCTGCCACAACTTAAGGGCTATCAGAGAAAGTTTTCTTCCGTGCTCCCACACAAGCCAAGAGGGCCTCTCTTGCAGGTCTAAAAATAATGGGCATTCTGTATGACAGAATGTATTTCTTCACATATTTAGGTACCACTTTGTTTAGGACTTTATTTGGCAACCAGTGTCATTTCTTGTAAGACTTGCATAAGACATCTCCCAGCAGTATCAGCAGTCTTGTTGCCAAATTCTACACTACCTGCAGCTTTTGAACAATATTTAATGGTAGTTTCACATAGATTGCATTGAAGTAGTCTAGTCTTGAGGTTACAAGAACACTGTGACCAAGGGCTAATAAGGTCCTTATTCAGTCATTGGTAACAATGGCAAAGGCTGAGATAGCTTTGTTTTGGACAACGGCAAATATGTTAGCAAAGGACAAACGGCTCACGAGAGTCTGGACTATTTCTCTGAATAACAAACCAAAACTCCAAACAGGATAGATCAACTTAACGAAACTTAACAAACGTTAAAATACAAGAACTCTTACAAGCAAAGGACCCCCAGAAATCAGTAGTTATTAACATCTCCAGCTACACTCCATCCCCTATAGAAATGAGCATTTTGGAACAAGGACTTTCTTTTGTGCCTACTACACATTTTTATTCGTTTAATAATATGACGGAAATGTAACATCTTTTTAGGAAAGTTTTTTTCCATTGGGATGTGACATAGTTCGGATTCTTTAGAGCTTTTATCCTCTTTTCCCCAGGTTTGCAAACCCAAATCCAAATTTAATCCACCTACTAATAATTTTTGCATTCTGGCCTTTCAAGATCTGGTTCTCTGAGATATTAAAGTAATGGAATCCAGTCCGATTCGGGAATGGTATAATCTCTCTAAAGAGGAGTACAGAACATTACAGAATCTTAGTAACCGTCAAGATATAGTTATTAAACCAGCAGACAAGGGAGGAGCAGTAGTACTCTGGAACAGAGAAGATTATGTACAGGAAGCACTGAGACAACTTGCTGATAGATCTTGTTATACAATATGCAAAACAGATCCTACCCCAGACATTCGAAAAGAAATTCACATAATTCTGGAGGAAGCAATTATCTTAGGATATAATATCAATGCAAAAACTCAACAGTTTCTAGAACAATCTCAAAACAGAATACCTGTTTTCTATCTGCTCCCTAAAGTATATTAAAACACTGTACCTGTTCCTGGCAGGCCCATTGTTCGGGCTGTGAATCTATTTTGGAGCCTTTGACCATAAGATTCACTTTCCCTTCCTGAAGTCCCTATACATTAGATTACATTAGGTTACATTAGATGTGGTGTCTCTTTATACTAAAACACCACAAGAAGAGGCCCTTAAGGTCAGAGAACAGGTGCTAAACAAGCAAGCTTCCAGGAACCCACCCACACATTTTTTGTTACAACTAACAGAATTGGTTCTATGCAAGAATTTCTTCCAATTTGATGGGATTTTGTATTGGCAAACTTCTGGTGTTGCCATGGGCTGTAAGTTCACTCCTGAATTAGCTAACCTCTTCATGCATTATTTTTGAGACCACCTTTGTCTTGAACCATATTATGTATAAAGATTACATAATCTCATGGAAGAGATATATAGATCACATCTTTTGCATCTGGTCAGACCCTGAGAGAATGTTACATTCTTTCTTGGCTTTTCTAAATACCAATCATGATACCATTCGATTTGATATGAAATACAGCAGCAGCAAAGTTCACTATACATAGAAGTTTCCTTGGATGAAGGCAAATTTCATACACAAACTTACATAAAACCTACAGACACTAACTCCTTTTTTGAAATTTGATAGCTTCCATCCTTCTAAATTAAAATATAACTTACCTTACTCTCAGTTCTTCAGATATAAAAGAAACTGCAGTACAGCAGAGTCCTTTATTTGTCAATCTTCGTGTCTGGCACAGAATTTACAACAGGGGATATGGCCTGCACATGCCATTTACAAAGCAATAGACAAAGGGTGTTTTTCCACTGCAGCCCTTAGATCCGGATCTAAGAAAATCCGGATCTAAGGAATGGGTATATTCCTTAATCCGGATCTAGTAGATCCGGATTAAGGGAAGCACCCAATGTGTTTCCATGGGAGGTGTAACACCCCTGCTGTGGAAACAGCTTTGCACCCATGTGGGGAATCCGGATTGACCCACAAGGGGTCAGTCCATTACCCCAGGTGTTTTGGGCGGCGGGGGGGGGGCAGTCTTCAAATTCACTTCAAAGTCACTTTGAAGTCTGTGCAAAATAGCTCCAGAGTGCCTTTGAGGTCTGTGCTGATCTTCAGAGTGAACTTCAAAATGACTTTGGAGTCACTTTGAAGTTCACTCTGAAGATCAGCACAGACTTCAAAGGCACTCTGGAGCTATTTTGCACGGACTTCAAAATGACTTTGAAGTCAATTCGAAGTGACTTCGGAGCCTAGGTTTAGGGGGCCCCCAATGGGTGCATCCCCTCTCCCTAGCCTCCTTTGGACCCCATTGCCTGTTTCCAGTGGAAACAGGCTCCCTTTAATCCAGATTTTCTGGCAGAAGACCCCATTGTAGACCCCATTAATGGGGTCTACAGAAAATTTGGATTAAAGGCCAAAATGTACCCATTAGATGCGGATTTCCCCCACGGCAGTGGAAACAAATCGGGTCCCAAATGGGTGCTGTGGTGGAAATGGGATCATCCGGCTCACACCCAAATGGGTCCTAAATGGGTGCAAAAATGGGTACTTTTTGACAGTGGAAAAACACCCAAAGTATCTACACAGCAGAGAGAATCCCTCGTAAAATATAAGAAGAAAAACAATAGGAATGTCAGTAGACTGTGTGTACCCCTTACTTTTAGTACGAAGTCCACTTTAGTAAAAAACATAATACTCCAACACTGGCATTTATTTGAAGATGCTTCCACATACCTTTTGTGTTTTCTTACAAAAGTCGTCATAATCTTAAGGATTTCTTCGTTAGATCCAACATTTCCTCTCCAAGAGAGTCTCAGTCTTTAATTTCCAGCTTGCCTCCCCCCACTGGCCAATTTAAATGTTGGCATTGTAAGTCCTGTGATGTGTGTTATACAAGAAAAATCTTTTATCAATCCACTCGACGATAAAACATATTCTATTAGACATTTCTTCACATGCCAAAGCCCTAATGTTTTTATGTTATCCAGTGCCCCTGCAACATGCTATATGTGGGTATGACTACCAGGGCAGTCAAAACTAGAATTCTTGAACATCAAAGCTGCATTAGAAACCATAAAGTACAGGCTCCCCTGGAAAAACACTTTTTGGAATTAAAATACTGGTGTATAGATCACGTGAAATCCGCTGTACAATGTAAGGAAAAACTGGCCAGAAATGAATTATTTTGGATTCACAGACTAAAGACTCATGTACCTGTGGGCCTCAATGAGGAAGTGAATTGGTGTATCTAAGTTGCCATCTTCTCTGTATCAGATGGTCCATGAGTATTTGCAGAATTAGATTTGTGATAGTCCTACAAGATTTGCCCTGTATATATTAGTTTTCAGGGTTTCTGATAAATTGCCAAGCTGGTTGATATAAGCCTGCAGATTTTTGATTCAGGGTTTAATAGTTCGCACCATGGCTTGTTCAAGTTAATTGAGATCTGCATTGGCCATTCACATGCATTGCTCATCCCTGCATCCAAGTCATGAAGCCAAACATGGGGATGAATCGAGGTCTTTACTTTTACACCGTGTGCGACAGGATACTGGACTAGATGGGCTGTGGCCTGATCCAGCAGGGCTCCTTATGTACTTACTTTTCTGTTGTCACATATAATACATACACCAGCCAACAACAGAATAAGTCAGTTAATAGCCTGTATTAAATTTATTTTAAAAATATTTTATTAGGTGTTGCATCACGCACGATCTCTAAGGCTGTATTGAACCAGTATTTTTCTTATGTTTGTCTTGTCCTTAAGGAGAAACCCAAGGCAAAGATCATGTAGTTCCACGCCCTGACCACACGGGGACCAGTGTGACTTCAGCAGCAGCAGCAGGAGGCCACACAGTGCTGGCAGCAGTCAGAAATCTGACAGGTTTTGCTGCCCATTTTGGTCTGGTTAGGACTGCGGAAGGTTTAAAGTGAAGGCGTGACCATGGCCTTAAGAGACACCTATTTAACTTTCAGGATTGTTGGCACGAAAAGACGGGAGGATGTACACGAAGGAGGGGAGGGGGAAGACTTTTGTATAGCATAGGCAAAGCCTATTCTATCCTTCACGGATGTAAACACCTATAGGAACAATGGCACTTAAAACCTCCAAGGAAACACGGCTAGCACTGTGCGGTAATAAAACCTGCGAGGTGGGTGGGGCTGTGAGAGCTCTGAAGAGAGCTGTGACTAGCCCAAGGTCACCCAACTGGCTTCGTGGAGGAGGGCGGAATCAAACGCGGTATTTCCAGATTAGAGTCCGGCTCCCTAACACGCCTTTCAGAACCAATAAGCGGGGCCGAATCAGCTGGGAGGAGCCCCCTGCTTCTCAGGTACCGGTATTAAGTGGGCTCCCCACACACACACATCTGGGAGATGAGCAGCCGGGCTTCCCGGCCCTGCCTCGGCTCGCTCGCCCCCCGACTAACCCAAGGGCCTCCGGTCCCTCCCTCAGAAACCGGCCCTGCAACCGCACAACCGGGCGTCGCCATCGCTTGGAGGGCGCACCCCAGCGCCAGCACAAGCGCCGCCGCCCAGCCTCAGTCTGCCGGCTAGGCTAACCAGCAGGCGGAGCTGCAGGAAGCGGCCCCCATTCGCGAGCTGCTGCCAGCCTGCGCACGAAATAGGGGGTGGCGGGGAAGGAAGCGGAAGCGGAGCCGCCGCCGCCGCCGCCGCGCGGCGCTGAGGGGAGCCCGGCGGGCGCTGCGTTGGGGGGGCCAAGCCCGTCTGCGAGCGGCTGAGGCGGTGGCCGAGGCGGAACCAAGGGGAAGGCTGCTGCTGCCGCTGCCGGGTTTGGCCCCAACGGGCTGAGCCTTTCGTTCCTCCTCAGCAACCAGGTCAGGCCTCTTCCCTGGGGGACGGACGGCAGTTTTTGTGTACAATATGTGTGCGCGCGTGCGGAGAGACACCCGGATGGTGGCCGGTTGAAGGGGGGGCGAGGCTGGCGGAGGAAACAAGGAGGCGACACACACACACTGCCATTAGAGCGCCATGTGACCTGCGCGTGCGGAGTTCGGAGGAGGGAGGGAGGGAGGGGGGAGGGAGGAGGATCCCGCTGCTGGCTGGCGCGCCTTGTTCGAATCCCAGTTGCTGAAGCTGCTCTCGTGAACCAAGGGAATTGTGCGCGTGCGCGGCGGTAACGTCACCTCCTCCTCCTCCTCCAGCCACACACCTTCCTCCTTACTCCCCCTTCGTCCGGCGCCAGTCTCTCTGAATCTCTGTGAGTGTGTGTGTGTGTGCGCGCGCGCGCGGGCGAGTGAGCGAGCGCGCCAAGTTTGCGGGCGCTGTTGTGTATCTAGGGCACACGGACACGTGCGCGCCGCTTCCGCCATGTTGTTTCTCAGGAGGAGGAGGAGGAGGAGGGGACGGCGGGGTGGTGCGCGTGTATGTGTCTCTGTTGGTAGTGCGACTTCTCGCGAGGCCAGCGCTAGTTCCCGTGGGAGCAGCTCGCCAGAGGCAGGATGGCGGCGCTGCGCTGAGAGTGATGGGTAATCAGGGTAACGGGCGACCGGGAAGGAAGGAGGGAGGGGGCGGCGCGGCGAGCTGCTTGAGGTCCAGCCTCTCAGTCCGTCGACGCACGGGAGGCGGGGCGGAGCGTCACGGGGAGTTAGAGCGGCGAGAGTTTGGGTTAGGCAGCCGCCAGGCTTCTCCCCTCCCCCTCCCCGGATAAAGCTGCTGCCGCGCCGCTCCGCCTTGCTTCTCCTTCCCACGTCCCCGCCACGCGACCTCCCACGCGGTCCGGCGGCGCCCCCTGTGGCAGGGGTTGCCGTCAGGCGTCGCCCATTCCTCCGTGGGCGTCTCAGCCCCGCGCCTGTAAGACGCGCTTGGCGAAGCTGTGCCCCTCAGTACTGCAAACGGGGACGTTTCGCCCCCAGTGCTTTAAAGAGTGTTTGCGTTGAGTTTTAATTGATCTTCTGTGAGAACTATTTCTGGACTGCAGAGCAATTAGATATTAAGCCCAATAAAGCAACTCTTTTAAAACCAATCTCCTTAACTGTGCTAATGATTCATCCCCCACTTGCCAAGCGTGTGAAGTGGTTTTTCCCCCCCCGGTACGTTACACGATAGTTCCAGAAAAAGGGAATTAAGTACGAGGGAGTGTATTACAAGGAAAGCAAAAGTACACCTAAGTTCCGAATATAAATACTGTTTATAATATGAGAACATTCTGGCTACCATTTCTAAGCGCAGAGAGATACAGTACGAGGATGGGGTCAACTCATCGTTCATCGTTGGCCACGTTGACTAGGTTGACAGGAATGGGACTTCAACAAGATTGTGTAGAATGGGGGTCTTTGTCGCGTGCACCTTTCTCATTCCTTGTTCATTTAAGAGATTGAATGTTCTAGGTTTTAATTTACAAAACACTGAACAGTAATGCACTTATTCATCATTTTGTGCGGTATCACTACCTGGGTGTGTGTTTATCTATGTTTTTCCTGCAAGTTTTGTTATATCTTTGTACACGAGTGGTATTTCTTAGGTCCATTTTCCTTTAGAAATCCAATAGTTAAGAATGAAATGCTAGTCATCTACTATAGAAAAAAATGATGTGTTTTGTTCGTTTTACATTTTTATTTTTCTATGAAGAGCACAAGGTTGTTTTATTTTCTCTCCACTCACATATTCTTGTAACAAAGTACCTGTTGGTTAGTTTAAAACTGGCCTAGGGTTATCTACTAAACTTCCCAGTTGGATAAGGATTTAAGCCTTGGCTTATTAGTGAACACTTAACCGTTACATCACATTTGGTCTTATATATATTAAACATTTGTATAGCAAGCTTGCATAAGTTGTGTATGTGTTTTAACAGTTCTTATTAACTACATATTAGATTTATTGCTAGTGAAATACTATGAAAATTAAGAATTTAGTAATTCACATTTGCTTCATCTACTTGAACTTAAGGTTCATATTTTTTCTTACTGTTAACGGTTGCCTTTATTTAAAAGACTTATTTTTGCTAATACTTGTGTACTCTTTTTGTCTTTGCTGTGTTTTTTGGTGGACAGGTGTATTATCAGAATTGGAGAAAAGGTTGCAATTACTTTCAGATAATAAAGCTACCATGTTTTAATTGGGTTTCCTGTTCCAAGTATACAGTTGGAAATAAATAGTATGTAGCTATAATTGTGTAAAAAATATAACTAGTTTATAAATCTGTTCCTAAAATTAAGTAGTGTGTTTTATGCATAAGTGAGTCTGGATGAATGTTCATTTCACTATACAATGTTAGCTGTCATAGTAATTTAGTTTTAATTTTACTTTCTGAAAAGTTCTGAATTTAATGGGCTTTGTTCCCTAGAATTGCAGCTTTCCAGATGCAGTCATTTGGTCATCAGAGTTGCCTAATGAGAATCAAGAAGTTGAAGATGCTATCTCAAAAGGTAAAATTGATTACTATGTGTACTGTAATGGAAAATACAGTCATCCCTTGTACTACCGTATTATGCAAATTGCACTAAACAGAAATCACATGATTACCAGTTCTATTAACTGTTAGCTTTCCGTGTGTGGCAGCCCCTTTTACAATGTAGTTTTGTGTAGTGCATTTCATGTACTTAATGGTTACTGTACGTAACCAAAAGTATATGTACAAACATAATTAGGAGGGATGGCTGCCTGTCCCAAATCAGTTTAAGAGTTTTGATGAAAAGTGAAAACTGAATGTTCGTATATTCAGTGTGTAAGTAGGACATTCTTATGTGGTATGAACCAGTTCCTGTCTGCCATAGATAAAAGTGGTCTTGAACTTCTGTTCAGGTCAGGTATTACTTTGATCCCAGAGATATTATTTGTAATTACTTTAACAAGTTAGGCAAGCTGTGTATAATTTTATAAACCTTGTGAAATGGATTGTGATCCTTCAGTGCTGTAGTTTTTTCTGTAATTTCAGTTCTTGAGTTTACCCATACTTTGGGAACTAGTACCATTTTTAGTGCCTCTTGAGAAATAACTGCATAGTATTTTGTGAAAAAAACTGATATTTCTGTTACTTGGTAACATTTTATCAGATGGGTCTTTCATATTAGTAATGTTAGTTCCACAGCAGTTTTTTTTAAATTACTTTTTGTAATTTCTAAACTGCTGTTCCTGAGATTTTGGGAAATGTGACAGACACTTCGTTCTTTTTTGGCTGAAAGATGGCCTGTGCTTGTTTTTAATATTCTGTGAATTGGCTCTAGATTGTTACAGGACAACTATGTAAATATAAGCATTAATGTATGCTTAAACCATCAATGACAATGAGGGTTACAAAGTTTTGTGCAGACCCTATTGACAGGCATCCTGTTACTTACATAGAAATCAAAAATTGGGAGTAAGGTGCTGCATTGTGGTAATTGGCCAGATCTTTTCAACTTAACCAGTGGTAGCCTGTGCAGTAGGGTGTGGAGAAGGGTTGGACAGTGATTTGCCATTAGGTTTGATGAACAGCATTTCAGTCCAAACAAGGCTTCAGCCAACTTATAAACATAAATGAATACAAACCTATGGAGGAGTATAATAAAATAGTTAATAAAATAGTTAATAGTAAATAAGTTCTGTGCATGGATATTGAACGCAAAAGCAATGCTAAGTTTGATTATCTCTGATGATTACTCATTATTACACAGGGTTAGTTTTGAACATTACTTTGGCTCCTTCCCAGTAGGCCCTACAGTCCCATGTGCCATACTAGAACAACATGGAGGGAGTTTAGGCACTAAAAACATATGCAGAATATTTTCATTTTAAAGGACAACAATTCTCTTGTGCCTCTTTTGCTGTTATGTCATATTTGAATGAATTATGTTCCATGCCACCAATATAAAACAGGAATATTCCAAAAAACATAAAATAGTGAGAATGGTATGTAGTGTAAATCATAAGAAAGATTATGATAGATCAGTGTTGTCATTGTCCATTCCAACAGCTATTTAAGAACAAAATTCCTTTTAATTTTTACCTTCCTTAATTTGCATTTTTAAAGGTATGAGTAAACAAACATTTTTGCTTGGTAATAAACACAGTAGTGATAGGCTTTGCTGGGGCAAGGCAAGGAATCAGTTCTGAAAAAAAATCCTATCGTCCAGGGTTACTACCTTCAAGGGGAACTTGAAAAAAGGTTTCTTATCTGGAATGCTATGGATTCTGTAAAACATGTAATCCAATGGGCATCTTAACTTTTGAGGATTGTAGAAGTTAAATAAAAATGTTTTAGGAGTTGACAGTTATTTTAATGCAGGCAGGATTTGTTACCTACTCCATTTTAGAAATTTGACTCCAGTGTTCTGCAGCTAGCTTCAGTGATAGCCCATTGCATTAGTCCTGCCTAGACATTACCAGAAGATAGATAATCTGTGCCTGTAATGATTTAAAAAGTCTATAGCCTGTGTTGACGTGTAAGGTCATGCCTCCTATTTTCTAGGCAAAACAATTCCCCACCAAGTAAGAGTTCCTTCTAAGGTTCACTGCTGTGCACCCAGCTAGGAGGAATAAGATCTGCTTTTGAGCTGGCAGCTAATCTGTGTGACTTGCCGTTCACTAATTTTTTTATCCACCCGTGTCCTAATCCTCCCTCTTCTGATTGTGAGCTAGCTGCCTTGTTTGTAAGCTTGCTGTCGAAGTCTTTCCAATCAAGGAGTCTTACAGACAGATAATAAGAGAGCAAACAGCAAAGCAGAATTAGAAAGCTGGTGAAAATTGAACCACATGGCTGTGCTGCTGACCTAAGAGTAATTCTCATTCTTTCCAGCTGTATTCCCTTAGAAACAATGTAGGTGCCAAGTAAGATTTCCTTACGTTCTTTGCCTTTAATTTCTCCCTCCAACCACCAAAAGATTATAAATATAAATACAGTGTGACTGCTGACTGTCCTCACAGGTAGAAAAAGATTTACTTTCCATAATAGTAGATGTCTCCTGTATAAATGTCTTCCATTGACGTGTTGTTGTGATGAAGACAAAGCAGTGCTCTCTACTGCTGACTCTGAATGTCTTAAGTCATAACTGGAAAGGAATACAATACATCCTTCATGAAACTGAAATAAAAATACAGTACTAAAATCAGACCAGTTTACCCACTGACCTTTTAAAAACATTGATATACTGCCTTGCAGCTTCAGACTGTACTGTAATTGAGTTGTCTTAAATACAAAGATTTTAAGTTTCCGTAGTTGTCCACCTCAAGATACAACACTAATTTGGGGAAATGAACATCAAATTGTTCTGTGTTTATTTGAATACTGGACACAAATGGGATGTTTAAGCCATTGTTATACCACTTTCCATTAAAATCATGGCAGCTTAAAACACATTAAAAATAGTGAACCGGGGAGAAACAAACTTTCACACAGGAAATGCCTTCATAAAAATATTTGTAATAGGCACCTATAAGTTGTAAGTGTGGTGCCTCACAAACAGCAGAAGGAAGGGCATTTCAAAGGGTAAGTGCTACCATTGAGAAGGCCCAACTGCGAGTTATCAGAAGATGGCATTCTGTATTATGTTGACGCCATAGTAAGACCTCTCTGAATTGTCATGGGGCTCTTCCAGGGTTTTAACCGGGAGGCATTCTGTAAGGTACCACGGTCCCAAGTTGTTTAGGGCTTTGTATGCCAAGCATAAAACCTTGAACCTCTCCTGATTCAAGGTTTGCTCAAGCTAATGCAATTCCTTGAGCACAGGTGTGATGTGGCAGCCCACTCAACAACCTAGATGCTATACTTTGTGCCAGTTGTAGATTCCAGAGCAGATACAAGGGTATTGATGTGTAGAGTTACAGTAATCTAAATATGAGGTTAATAAAGTTTGGACAACAGTGCCTAAGGTATTCCTGTCCAGGTAAGGGCATAGTTCATGGACCATGGAGCTTCCTACCCACAAAATCACCATCTTGTCTGGGTTAAACTTCAGTTTATGGGCTCTTATTCAGCTCATTACTGCATCCAGGTATTAGTTTCAGGACATTCACAGCTTCTCTTGATTGCGATGTTAAGGAGAGAGAGATCTGAGTGTCATCAGCGTACTGATGACACGTAGCTCCAGAGCTCCTGAGAACTATCCCCAGTGGCTTGATATAGATGTTAAATAGCATTGGTGACAAAATTGTGCCTTGCAGTTTGCCACAATCCAGCTTCCAGGGCACAAAGTTATAGGCTTTTTAACCACTAGCACTAAGCACCCATTAAGTACCCATTAGGGACCCATTAAGGACCCATAGGCTCAGAGCAGGAAGACCTCATTTCCACTGCAGACCCCATTAGAATCACGTTTCCATGGGAGGGTGCCCCCAAACCCAAAGCTCCGAAGCCTGTGCACAATCTCCGAAGCCATCTCCAAAGAATAGCACAGGCTTTGAAGAGGACCCCACATGAGAGCAATGC
>MTQE01001134.1:42825522-42852768 GCA_014337955.1 Aspidoscelis marmoratus | reverse complement strand
GGACCCACTTAATCCAGATTTCCCTAGAACAGGTGGAAACAAATGTGGCTGTAATGGACTGTGCAGTGGAAACGGGGTCTTCCTACTGTGAGCCTAATGGGTCCCTTAGTGCTAGTGGAAAAAACCCCAAGAAGAGAACTACTGTACAACAATGCCTCCAAGTCCCAATCTCTGAAACAGATCCAGCAATATCCGTGGTTGAAAACTGCTGAGAAAAGCAGGGTTGCATTACCTTATCCCTCTCTCAATAAAGGTCATCTTTCGGGGTGACCTAGGCAGTGTCCGTGCCAAAAACATTCCCCAAACCAGATTGGTTGGTCTAGATAATCAGCTTCCTCAAAGATGCCTGTAGTTAGGTAGCCACTGTCTTCTCCACCTTGCCAGAAAAAGGGAACCTTAGGTCCTAGCTGGTAGTTATTTTAATACTTCTGCTAACCTCTCACCAATAACATTAGCTGAGGGTGGGTCAACCTCATTATGCAAATCTGGTCGGTGCCATTTGCTTGTTACCTTTTTAGAGAAGCCTGAAGAGTTTACTTGATTGTCCTGCCTGGGAAAGTTCTGAATAGATAAATTCCATTATGATTCTGGAAGCTACTGCTAAGGCTGATTATACTCCTGGAAACTGTAAAGTGTTAGATGTAGTGTCTGCTGCTTTCTTAGCATTAGTGGGTTATATTGCCTGTTTCTTGCTTTTGGTAGTAATTAAAGCCCTTCTGTGGTAAAGCAAAACTGCTAAAGCTTGTTTATGCATAGATACAAAGCTAGGTATGTAAGCTGTGCTTACAGAGGCAGTTCATTTTGTGTATGCAGGACCCTTTTCCAAAATAGGAAAATAGATGTTCTTTACCCTGAACGGAATCTCTGAAATGAATCTCAACATGTAAGTCTAACTAGCTCATAAATAAAGTTGGAGGGATGTAGATTCTTAATGGTAATGATTTGGAAGTTCTTTTTTTACACTACTTATTTTGCTTCTTGGAGAAATGTGGATTTTAGAGCACCTAAATATTTTTAGCCCCTATTTATAATTTGCTTGCAAGTTTACTTTTTTTCTTGTAGATCTTGGTTATAATAAAATACTGAATGCGAGATTAAATGTCTCTACTTGTAGATGAGAGCAGTTAAAAATGAAATGTTGGTTACAGAGTTTTCTAACAAGGTTCATGTTTAAGAGAAAATTCTGTAAAATCCTGTAGATTTAACATAAATATATTTGTTTGGTACATAAGGCACATAGCATCCTCTGCTGTGAAATAATATTGGAGGTCACATTTTTCTTTATCAAAACTTTAGTTTGTGAACTAGAACTGGACATAAACCTAGGTGCATGTGTAGTAGGTCTGATTGTGATAGTATCAAGATATTTATCGATCATAGAAATTAGCATCAGTTCCAGTGGATGGTCTTCTGTTTCCTTTTGGGTACCTCATTGCCCAAGAATGTCAGTACAAAAGCAGCTGCTACTGGTCTAAATGGATCTGAGCCAGCTTTTCTAAAAATGTAATTTTGTGGAATGTGAATTAATTTGATGCGTTAACCTTTTTGTTCAGAGTTTTGACTGAAGAGATACATATCTAATGTTTTAACGGCTTCTAGCTCTCGGTCACAGATTTTTCAAAATCCACAGTTTTTTTGTCTGAAGTATTATTTGACATGAAACAAAGGTAGATATAGATGAAACATAACCTAAAATTTATAATGATGGCAAACAGTTGTCCATCACTTAGCATGGTGGTTCTGTTTTGGGAAACCATCACGTTGTACAGATGGTACTGGGGTCTCAATGAAATCTCCAGTCCTCCTAACTGTTTGCTTCCAATCACTAGCAATAATTTCAGAGAGTGGAGTTCTAATGTTAAGGATGTTTGCTACGGCTTGTAACTGAAAACATTCAGGACAGAGCTGCTATATGAGGAGCAGCTAGTTCTAAAGGTTAAAATTCCAGACTATTTACTTTGTGAAATGTTAAAGAGGTCCTGAGCATAATTCTTTAATCATTCTTCCACCTATGAAGAGGACATGGCATGTTGAGCTGGACAATATGGAAGAAGGCGTTCCTTTAGATATTTGGGGTCCAATAAGTTAGGTTAACACTTTGAAATGGGCTTGGTAGTGAATTGGCAGGTGATGCAGTTCTTTTTAGACTAGTGTGATGTGTGTCTGGCCGGCTGTTGTGGTCAGCAGTCTAGCAGCTGCATTCTCTACCAGCTTCATCTTCCGAACTGTCTTCAAGGGCAGCCCCATGTAGAGCACATTACAGTACTCCAGCCTGGAAGTTACCAGAGCATGGCCAAACCATTTCTTACCAGTAGCGGTCTTACCTGTTGTACAAGCCATAGTTGAGAATAGGCACTCTTGACCATGGCCTCTACATGTGCTTCAAGTGTCAGCACAAAAGCCAAGAGCTTCCCCAGATTTCACATCTGTCCCTTTCAGAACATTACAACCCCATCAAGGACTGAATACCTCCCAGCTTCATGGATTTGAGACCCTGTGACACACAGCTTTGATTTATTAAGTCCCGTCCACCCCATTGCTCCCTTCAGACACTAGTCAGATACTTCAGCCACCTCTCCTGATTCAGATGGCACAGAGAGATAGAGTTGGATGTCAACTGCATATTTATAACACCTCACTCCAGGTCTCCTAATGACCTCTCCCAGCAGCTTCATATAGATATTGAAGAGCAGGGGAGATTAGATTGACCCCGGAGAAATCTGAGAAGTAAGTTCCCAGAGTACTGAGTAAGAATCTCACACTACAACTCTCTGGAATTGGCCTTGGAGACAGAAGTAGAACTGATGCAAAACACTGCCTCCACCTCCCAGACTGTTGCCTATCCAGAAGGATACCATAGTTAAAGGTATCAAAAGCTGTTGAGAGATCCAGAAGAACCCACAGGGTTGCACTCCCCCTTTCTTTCTCCCAGAGAAGGTAATCAACCAGGATGACCAAGGCAGTTTCTGTGCCATAGCTGGGCCTGAATCCAGATTGAAAATAGAATATAGCCCTTTTCCTGCAAAGTGCTGTTGGAAAGCATGTGTGAAAAAAAAATGTGCTAAAACAGATTTTAAAATTGTACAAATTTATCTGCTAGGTTCAACTGCTAATAAATGATTTGAAGTGTTATCATTTAACCTGAGTTCTTTAAGAGCATGGTCTATAATGCATAGTAATGTCCCAGCTGCAGCTATGTTTTAATTCACATTTGATCCACCTTCAGACTGAGAGAGTGCATCACCAAAATGACTAGCCATTTTTTCCTACGTTAATCCAAAAATGATTTTTCTGGGTTAGGAAAAATGTTTGTCACTTTGCTAAAGTGTTCTCTCACTTGAAGATGGATCAAATACATGTCGGCATAGCTAGGTTGTAAGACAGCATTTCCTTGCACAGTGTAGACCTAGGGCTTGGGCAGTGCTTAAGTGGAAAATTTGTGGGAACCATTTTTGAGTTACTTTGGGTTTCATGATAGGAATAAGAATGGGAAATAAGTACAAGAAAATTATTAGGAGATGTTTGGAATGTCATGAACAGGTTTGAGAACATATTTGTCTTGAAGCAGCATCTTTAAAGGAGAAGATAAGTAACCTTTAAGGATGCAGTCTTTTAAAATGCATGTGGTTCCAGAAAAGTGCAAGTGAATCAGAAGTGTAGGTCTTAAGTAAAGCACATTTATCAAAGAAGTTTTATATAGATAGTAAAAGGAATTCAAACCTAAATGTTTTTGAAGGCAAAAGGGATAAAGGAAAATATCAACAATAAAGCTTCAGACCAAAGCATAACTCACAGTGCTTTTCCCAAGTATTTCTTTAATGTTTCTGAGCTTTAAAAATAATTAGTTAATTGGCATTTTCCACTGCCAAATAATAGAAGCTACCGGTATGGTCTTAGTTTAAGACAAATGTACTGAATTGAATAGCAGTAAAATTAGTGACATGTTTTGCTAGGCTTACCAAAATTTGAAATGTCTGCTTTAGTTGTATGATACAGTTTCTTAGGGAATGAAGGTAGGGTATACATGGATGGGTATTTGGTACATGTGGAAGATCATGCTTCAGAACTTCAACAGTAATTAAATAGTTTATACAATGTTCATATTATGCTTTGAGTTACAGGTTTAAAATGACTATTGAGATGTAGTAGAAACTTCTGTCATAACTTTATTAGAAAACTTTTCTTTGCTTCACCCAGAAAGATTAATTTTTTTTTTTGTTAATCCCCCATTTCAGCTATATTTTTCCTTGAAGGAAGTAATTTTAATTTAGGATATCAGCTTGATGAATATTTCTTAGCTTTTTGTTGTATATTAATTACGATATTACTACTGAAGCATTTAGTAATACAGATATTAATTTAGATTGCAGCCCTGCTGTTAGAAGTTGTGATAAGAGAGATCCCATTTTAGTGATATAATTAAAATGTTAGTATAATTTATTTTATAAACAATGTTTTTTTCTCATTTTTTGTTTACCTTTCTTTAAAGGTATCCGAATGAGTGGATCATGAGGAACATACTTTAGGGACTTGCCATAGTATGGCTGCTTCTCGATCTACTCGGGTCACAAGATCAACAGTAGGGTTAAATGGTTTAGATGAAAATTTTTGTGGCCGAACTTTAAGAAACCGTAGCATCGCTCATCCAGAGGAAGTTTCTTCTCTTCCGCAAGCAAGATCAAGATCACCAAAGAAGAAGCCAGATTCTGTGCAGGCTCAGAAAGGAAATAATACTGGACGAGCCAGCGATGTGAAGCAGCAGAGTTCTAGAGAGTCATGGGTAAGCCCTAGAAAGAGAGGCTTGTCAACTTCAGAAAAAGATAGTGTGGAGAAACATATTGTGGAGAATTGTGAGAAGAAACAAGCAGAACCTGTTTCACCAGTTTTAAAGCGAATTAAGCGCTGTTTACGTTCAGAAACACAGAATAGTTCAGAAGAAGTGTTGCCTGCTAAAACTGGGAAGGAACGTTTGGAGCACAAAAGCTCGATACAAGACAATGTTGCAGTTACCCCAGGGACTAAACGAGCTTGTCGATGTCTTATATTGGGTGACAGTGATAAAAGGGAAGTTAAAAAAGTGAATGTTTGTGCAGAAAAGCTTAACAGTTTTTTAGCACCTGAAGATCTTACAGGTTGTCAGACTGTCAACGGGATCGATGGGAAAGGCTCAGATGTTACAAAGTGCGATGACTGTCAATCCAGTGGGAATACTGCGCAGAACAATTCTGATACCTGTTTATCCAAGGAAAAAAAAGTTGCAGAAAATGGAAATCCATTGTGTTTTGTTGACCACAGTGTGCCTTGCACAAATTCACAAGAACAGTTAATATTAGAGGACCACAAACAATTAAAAGACTGTTTGCTTGAGGAAGCTAGTAATCAGGCACATGAATCGGGTACGGGTACGGGGTCCTTTTCTGAAATCCAGTCATCTTTATTAAGGGATTCTGAGGAGGAAGTAGATGTGGTAGGAGATAGCAGTGCCTCAAAGGAACAATCTCAAAATCTCAGCAGCAATCTGGACAATTGTCATGATAGTACATCATTCTCAGGTGAACCTGAACCACCCGTTTCTGTTTTGGACTGTGTTTCAACCCAAGTTACATCTGTGTCAGAACCTCAAGAACACAGATATACCCTTAGGACATCACCATGGAGGGTGGGCACTGCAAAATGTAGCCCTACAAAACATGGCTCTCCATGTAGAGAAAATGGACAGCATGAGGAGAACAATCCTAATATCTCTGAAAAGAATGTAGATTCAAGTACTACTAATATCAATGGCTCTATTATAAATACAGAAATTACTCTAAATGAAAATGAGAAAGAGTGTGACTCTGGGGATTATTTAGAGGAAGGACTAAGTAAACTACCCTCAGAAGTAAAGCTTGTTACTGGATCCCTACCATCTGCCAAAGAGAGTGCCAATCTTCATGCTATAGAGGATGAAGAAGAGGAGCCTGATGTGTATTTCTTTGAATCAGACCATGTGGCATTGAAACACAACAAAGAGTATGTGTAACTATGGTAACCATGGATTCTGCTTTTTGCTTGTTGCTCAGATGTCTTGCACTCAAAATTCATATCTTCTTCACAATAATAGCATTTTAATATTAATTTTATTTAATTCCTTGATACTACAGAGTACAGTTTCTTATGTGTAGTATAGACATATCATGTCAGAGTATGCAAATAATAGGAGGCAGCTAGAAATCAGACACACACAGTCTTTTGTTTACTTATTTGGAATTAAGTGTCATGTTACACATAAGATCTTACTTCTGATTAGACAAATGCAGAATTTCACTATAAAACATTCCTTTTTTAATTTTTAATTCAGAAGTAAATTTTTATCATTCAGATTTTACTGTAGTAAATTTTCCTTAATTGGTATATTAAATAAAATCTGTTTGGTTAAATAGTAATATTAATGGCAGAATGCGTAAATTGATGATAAAATAATTGTGTTACTGCCATAATAGTTTTATTTTATTTTGAGCCTAGTAAACACTGTAACCATTGGTAGGGTTACAGGTTTTTCTTGGACCTTTAATTATTTCTGATGGAACAAGAGGAGCTAGACTTCGTAGCATTGTGAGGAGAATAGGTTCATAGGGTAATGGATTCATGAAAAGCCTGGATAAATGCTCTTGCATCTGTCCTTTGTGCCCCACCTTATAAATTTGTTGGGATATATTTTACGCATAGTCAAGAGGTGCTCTGGTTTCTAAACAGATCTGATGTTCCCAGTATAATTTGACAGTGAATGTATGCAGCATGGATTTGTTCTTGGAGTAAAATGTTTTGGCACTGTTCATTTAGCTGCCTTCTGCATATTAAGTAGCCAGAATATTAAAGGCAAGTCTCAGTCTAGTTTTCTTATGATTGGAAACACATGTGGGCATAATAGTAGGAACACTTTGGAAATGCTGTCATATATACTTATGATTCTTTGCAACTTCTCTTTTGTGTCTGATCCTAAAACCTCTGGCACTTAATTTCTTTTCTGAAGCCATATTATATATGATTACTGTGCTCCTGGATATAAATAATACCCTTTAATAGTACTTGGATTAGAACAGTGTTTTTCTTGTGAACTCTCTTCTGGAGGAACAGTTAGCCATTATAGTTTGTTTCCTAGGAGTTTCAAATAATTTTGCAGCTTAAAACATGTTCTGTTTCTCAGTGTGTTCAGAATTTTGAACCTCAGATTAACCAAATGAAGTGAGATCTAGGCTTGTACTGAACCTCTGTTCATTAAAAATGAAAGATTTGAGAGAGCCCCAGGACTTTCCAAGGCCTCACCTTTACCACAGTATCTGTCAGCCTACTCTAAAAACTAGTGAGGTTCATGGAAGGGGTGGAGATCTATTTCTGCAAGAAACAGGGCTGCCACTCTGTAGATGTGTCAGCAAACATCATTGTGCACATATAGATGAGAGTTGAAGTTCTCTGCACCTACCCAGTGCTGTTGCATACAAGTGCAGTGCTGCTGCACCCATGGAGAAGAGTATAATAGTGGTGGCTGTATTTCCTGCAAAAGTGAGTTTCATGCTTTAGAGAAAGTGACAGGTGTCTTGAAGAGCCCAGAGTAGTTGGTGAGGTGCCTGATAGGCCCAGATCCCTGTAAGTACAAATGAAACATAAATTAAAATATCTATACTGTTAAGTTATGTCAAGTCAAAAGTGCACACAAGTCTAATGTGTACTTAGCCTTCCTGGAACAGGCTCCTAATAACTTAAAAAGTTGAACATGGTTATAAACCAAATAATACAAAAAATTATTTGGGTGGGTGCTTGCACTTAAGACTTTGAGTGTTCTCTGAGCCAATCTAATCAGGGATGATGTGATATTTCTCTTTGAAACATTAGTGACAGTCCTTTGCAGACGATGATGATATTTTAAGGAAATCATGATCAGCTTTGGCTGCTCTAAAACAGGATTTTAAAAATCCAGAAGTAAGCACTATATTTGTTATATCAGCTGGTAAACATTACCCTGCAGACACTAACATTTTCAGGGAAAATGAGTAAAGAAAACTACACCAAGTAGACACTATAATTTTCATATCAGCTGGTAGACATTATCCTGAAGCCACTGTCTTTTTCAAGGAAATTGACAAAAGAATCCTAAAATAACTATGTTTTTCCATGTTTTTAAACTGTAGCATACTTAATCATAAGAATGGAAAAGGTACAATCATACCTGTTTTACCTGTTACCTTTCACTGGAATGTTTAGGTGAAGGCTGGGGCAGATATCAGATAGACAGGCAGGCAGATAATCCCTGTCATGATCTGTTCTGGTAGTAAATTCCATAAACTGATGACTCTCAGGTGAAAAAAATACTTCCCTTTCCTCTGCCCATCAGCTTCATAGAGTGCCCCTCTATTGTGCAATAGAGAAAAGAATTTTTCTTTATCCACCTTTTCCACACAGTGCACGATTCCAACATTTTGGTCTTTTCAGCCTTTTAAGGTGACACTTCAGAGGTGGCCTAAATGAAATATATAAATTCAATTAGGCCACCGCTGAAGCATTACCTTAAAAGGCTGAAAAGACCAAAATGTTGCAATCTGGTTTCATAAGAAAGATGTTCCAGTCCCTTGATCATTTTGGATATCCTTTTTTGCACCATTTCTAGTTCCACAGTAGGTTTTCTGAGGTGTGGTGACTAAGGATGTGCACTAATGCAATTTTTGGGATTAGATTAGAATAAAATATCCGAAAAGTCAAATTGATTTAAATGTTTAAAATTCAAATGTATTCACATTCAATTTGAATTGAATACATTTGAATCTATTGATAAGAATTTTCTATTTGTATGTGAAGATACGAATGTTAACAAGATTCAAATGTGTCTCTACCCATCCATACACATCCCGTTTTTATCCTGTACATATCCTGTTTTTTCCTGTACATATCCGTACAAATGCATATGGAAAAGAATAAGATCCATATGGATACGTATGTAATGTGAGTGTATCCATACACATACGAATGTCCGAATAATTTGTACAAATGATTCAAATGATTTGAAAATTTGTTTGAATGTTCAAATTTGATTGAATTTTGAATGTTTCAAATATTCGTGCACATCCCTAGTGGTGCCACAAAATTCAAAATGTGGCCTCAGCATAGGTTTATAAAGAAACAAAATGACATTTGCCAGCTTGCTTTCTATTCCCTTCCTAATTACCTCTAGCATTGAACTTGCCTTTTTAACTGCTGCTGCATGTTGGGTCTGTCACAGAAAGCTCTGCTCCCATCAGTTTATAAATATAATTGGGATTCTTTGACCCAGTGTGCATCACTTTGCACTTGCTAGATTGAAGTGCATTTACTACTTTGTTGCCCTCTTACCCAATGTCAAGAGATCTCTTTGGAGCTCTTTACAGTCACTTTCACATTTTTACTACACTGAATAATTTAGTATCATCAGCAAATTTTGCTATTTCCCTACTTACCCCTACTTCTAGATAAATCATTAATTTAAAAGCATGGGTTTTAATAATAAACCTCATGGCGGCGGCGGCGGGGGGGGGGCACTTCTCACTTCTTTCCACTCTGAAAACTAGCCATTTATTACTACTCTTTGTTTCCTGTCCTTTAGCAAGTTACCAATCTAGGACAGGCATGTCTCCTTATTCCATTACCGATAAGTTTATTCAGAAGCCTTTGAAGAGGGACTTTGTCAAAAGTTAATGTCAATTGTCTCACCTTTATCCACGTGCTTATTAACACTCAGATTTTAACAAGTTTGTAAGACATGATTAACCCTGGCAGAAGCCATGCTGATTTTCCTTCAGCAGTGCTTGGTCTTCTACGTGTGCAGTAATTTTATCCTTAATGATAGTTTCCATCACTTACCTGGAACTGATGTTTTGATGAGTGGCATTTTGTGAGTGCATAAATTTGTAGTACATATGGAGTTTATTTTCAAGTGTTCACAGTATGATCTCCAATACTGTACTGATACAGTTTTGTTGTTAGGCATAAGATAGTTCTAATGTAAAGGTCAAAAAGCTGAAGTCTAGTCCATTTTGAGTTGTTGTGTTTTCAGTATTTTTAGTCTAATTTTAGCATGCAAGCATACTTAAATATGGGGCTGTACAAGCTACAATTTACTTGTGACAGAAAGATTTGTGATAGAACATGTCAGAATCTGTTAATTTACATTATTTTTTCAATATTTAATATGTCACTGTGTTTTAAGTTCTCAAAAAGTGAATGTTCAACAAAACTGAGCAGTCTGGAACTCTGACTTCTTCCATTATGAATTTTTGTCAGATTGGTCTCACTTTCTTGAAAGCCCTCTCTGCAGAAGATGAAAGAATAGTCCGATTCTCTAAACCAAGAGCCACTCCCCTACTAGATTGGAATAATTAGATGTCATCTAAAATTTATAAAAATAAGCTTGTGCAAACTTGACAACTGGGCAGCACTGGGAGCACAGAAGAAAAATCAGCAGATACTAAAACCTTTAGTTTTTAAATTTATTTATTTATATTTATATTTATATTCTGCCGTGTACCCATAGGTCTCAGGGCGGGTTACAGTTTTAAAACAGGTTAAAACAGTAATATGCATAAGAACACTTAAAAACCAACAAGGAAACAACATATTCAAATATTAAAATACTAATGTTTACAGTGGGGGGTGGGGGAATGGTCTTTACCACCTTCCTAAATGTATACAGAGAAGGGGTGTGATGCACCTTGAGGGGAAGACTATTCCATAGCCTGGCGGCCATATCTAAAAAGGCCCTTTCCCCACCTCACTATTAACGGTGGTGGGACAACCAGGAGGGCCTCACCTCCAGATCTCAAGGCACGGGCAGGTCAGTATGAGAGAAGGTGTTCATTTAGATATTTGGGGCCAAAGTCATTTAGGGCCTTATAAGTCAGAGTTAACACCTTGAATTGGGCTCGGTAGTGAATTGGCAGCCAGTGCAACTCTTTTAAGACCGGCATGATGTGCATCCAGCTAGTTGTTCCGGTCAGTCCTCTGGCGGCTGCATTTTGCACTAGCTGCAACTTCCGAACCATCTTCAAGGGCAGCCCCAAGTAGAGTGCATTACAGTAGTCCAGTCTAGAGGTTACCAGAGCATGGGTAACAGTTGCCAAGTTGTCTCGGTCCAAAAAAGGCTTCAGTTGATGCACCAGTTGAAGTTGGAAGTAGGCACTCCTGGCCACCCTCTCCACCTGAGCTTCAAGCGTTAGCGCGGAGTCCAGGAATACCCCTAGGTTTCACACCTGTTCCTTCCAGGGCATTGCAACCCCATCAAGGACCGGGTGTCTACCAACTATTTGGACCCAAGACCCTGTGACACACAGCACCTCCGTCTTGTCTGGATTCAGCTTCAATTTATTGGCCCTTATCCAGCCCATTACTGCCTCCAGACACCTGTCAAGCACTTCAACTGCCTCTCCTGATTCAGATGGCACAGAGAGATAGAGCTGGGTATCATCTGCATATTGATGACACCTCACTCCAGATCTCCTGATGATCTCTCTCAGTGGCTTCATGTAGATGTTAAAAAGCATTAGAGATAAGATTGTCCCCTGGGGAACCCCACAAGTGAGTTTCCAGGGTGACGAATCTGTCTCTCCCATCACCATTATCAGATCGGCTCTGGAGATAGGAGCGGAACCAATGCCAAGCACTGCCTCCAACTCCTAAACTCTGTAGCCTCTCCAGAAGGATACCGTGGTCAATGGTATCAAAAGCCACTGAGAGGTCCAGGAGAACCAGCAGGGTAGCATTCCCCCTGTCTTTCTCCTGAAGGAGATCATCACCAGGGCGACCAAGGTGGTTTCCGTGCCATGACCGTGCCATAGTAAGCCCAAACCTGACCAGTGAATGATCCGTCCACGACAATGGGCTGACAGCCAGACCTCCTATCAGTGGGTTCTCACCAGTCCGCTCTGAGGCAAAAACCAAATCAAGGGTGTGGCCTGCTGTAAGAGTTGACCCAGATACAAACTGAGACAGCCCCATGGTTGTCATGGAGGCCATGAAAAGCTGAGCTGGTCCACTGAGCATAGCCTCAGTGTGGATGTTGAAATCCCCCGACACCACTGTGGCAGGGGCTTCCAACACCATGTCCAAGACCACCTCAGCCAGCTCAGGTAGGGAGGATGCTGGGCAGTGGGGTGAACGGTACACCAGCAGTATCCCCACTCTGTCTCTCTGGCCCAACAACAAGAATAGGCCTTCAACCCCCTTTACAGAGTGAATTGGCCATCTGGTGAGCGGGATGGAGGTCCGATGGACCATAGCAACACCCCCTCCCCTTCCCCCTGGTCTCGAACAGTCCTGCACTGAGTATCCTGTAGGGCAAAGCTGGGTTAGTCCAGGCCCACCCAGTTAGTCCATCCAGGTTTCAGTTGTATACTGACATAGGTAGAAATGTAGTATTATGGTGATAATGGCTGTTTCTGCACTTACATCATTTAATCCAGATTAAGGAAGTCCGGATCTTTGAGATTTGGTCCTTAAAAATTCTGGTCCCAGTAGGTCCGCTTAATGGCAAGCACCCCATACATCTGCATGGGGCATTTAGCACCTGATAGCAATGAGTGCTAAGCAGGAGCAGCCATGCAGACACCACAGTACCCATCCTGAGGCTCCAATTAGGCCCAAGCCAGAAAGACCACCTGTGCCATGGTGCAATTGGCTTGCTTATACGTCAGTCAGAGGTCACTTCCTCAAGGCCTGCCCCTGGACCCCATTGGACCAACATGTGTGGAAGCATGCTCTGTGATCTGGATTGAAGACGTGATTATAGGGGTCCACCACAAATCTGGTTTTAAGGGCTCAAAGTCCCCATTAAATACGGAATTTGAAGACAAAAAGTTCTTCATTAGGTCTTAATGGGGTCCTCATGGGGTTGTCAGCGTGGAAGGTAAGTGGCGGATCCGTTCTGAATGGATTCTTACCAGGTTCCTAATGGGGTGTTCAGGGCCCATACGGAAATGGGGCTTGACATTCTGTTAATGCAAAACTTATTATATTAGTTATCTAAGTTCGTGTGACAAGTCTATTTATATTTGGCTCTTCTAAAGAATCCATCCAGCATATATTTTAAACTTCATTTCCCTACTTTAACGGTTGTAGTGAATTGACAAGAGTACTGATTCCATTTTCAGAGCATCTGGAAAATTGCTCAAGAATGAAATGTTTAAAAGACATGGTTTCTTGTAGCTGTTGTCTTGTGCAATGCATCCATCCTTTATCATTATTTAAAAGTTTGCAGTGTTGAGATTAGAGAGAAATCTGATTTGATATCTCTAGCCATTCATTCCTTGACTATTTGCTTCTAAAATTTGTTTGCTTCCTGTTTCTGCAACTCCACTTTCAAGTATTCATAATTTCAGAGGTAATTTATACATTGAATATTGTACATATGCTACAAGAATTTTATAAGAAGCATCTAGAAGTTCTAAGAGCTGCTTGTTGTAGTGACTGAAGGAGAACAAATTGCAACTCATGGACAGCCTTCTATAAGAGACGGTGTTCCATTATGACAAAAGGTCATTTTACATTCAGAATATATTGAGAAGTTGTAGAAGAGTATTAACTGTTATGTGGGTACTTCAAGAACCTATCCAGAGGATTCGGGAACTACTGCTCAACCATCTAACAGTTAGGGATTAAAGAGAACTGGAATGCCATTTCATATCTTCATCTTAGTGGTTCTGTCCGTACGGACTTGTAACAAATTACTGACTGATCCTAGTTCACTGTAGAAACAAGGCAACATGTAATTTTAACCAATGGAAGCATCAGTATATTTTGAGATTTTAGTTTAAAACAAAAACCAATCTTCGAAAAAGTTAGAAAAAGATCACAGCCATATTCTGCCAGTTATCAATTTGAGAGCTAGTGCAACAAGACTATTCCATTAATGGAACACTAATGTGCCTTCTCTTTTGTAGTCAACTGTTCTATATAGAGTAGATTTGGTTGCATGATGCTCTGAATGGGCAAGAGAGAATTTATTGATATTCCTTGCCCTTTCCCAAGAAACGTTTGTTCGACAAACTGATATAATGAGATATAGCTAGAGATATAGTAATTAACAAATCTGCAGTTCAGGGCATAAGGTTTGCCTGCTAAGTAAGGAGCCCTGTTCATGTAGAGAAGACTGTATTCTTTTAATTTACTGAGTATGGTGCAAAACGTATTTTAAGTGTGCTCTAAATTAATCTCTGGTAAGCTGGGTTTTTCTTGACTAGCAAAGCAGCTTTATCAGGTATCTGGAATTGGCATATTAAGAAGCTTAACAGAATGTGGTCCCTACCCAGCCAGGTATACTTCTTTCTCTAATGATAGAACCCCTCTATAAAGAAATAAACATAGATTTATTATTTTTCCAAGGCTGCTTTCTGTACATGTCAGATCCAGTTTACCAAAAATGGATCAATTTTTTTTTTTAGTTAAATGGTTTGATGAAGGTTTGAGGCTGGATATTTAAAATCATATCATTTCAAAAGTACCCACATATGATGAATTGGCATATAAAATACAATTTTGGCAAGGTCTATTTAATAAAGATAAATAAAAATATTAGATGAAAATTGTTTTGGAGAAATTGTGCATCTTCTGTGACAAAACATAGTGCTTTAAGAGTTTCCAGATCACTTTCAATTCTTTGTATTTTTCAGGGGTAATAAGATAACCACCTTGCTTATTTGTAATCAAGGAAGAAAATGGTGGCTCAGAAACTTTGTGAGCACCAAGAAAAGCTTCAAGAACTCACTTATATGCCACATAGAAACTCCTTTTTTAATCACAACACTTGATTGAATGTATATTTAGCCTAATGTTGAAAAGTGATTCTAATTTTCCCAAAGGTGTTAGTAAGAGGGAGGTGAGGCATGTGAATCAGATATAATTGTAAAGGTTGATAAGGCATAGTGTTGAACTTGGCCACATACTGCTAAGCAGTGTGATATTTAAATACAGCCTGTGCATACAATTGCTACTGGTGTTTTTATGCTGATCATATGTCAGAAGAGAAGAAATTACAATTGTATATAAGGTCTGCACATATATGGTCTGAGAGTGCAGGGCTGTGATGATAACTACTACATTTTCTTTGTATTCCTGTATTTGTACTGTCCCAAGGATCTGACTGGGAAAATTGTTATCAGTGTATTTCTTTACTATAAAATGGAAGTAAAATTGCTCAACATAGTTCTTACTGGAAGTTCATTGTATTTTTTTTATACATGTAGTGAACATGCTACAGAACCCTATTTTTTTTTCTAAATCTATTGAAATAAACAAGTTTTTCAGTAATAAGTATTCCTGTTGAGTTTCTTTTATGTGACAATTAGATTTGGAAGGATGGACAGTATAAAGGCAATTATGTTTTTTTTTCTCTTGTTTGCTTCAGTGTCACAGTTATCTAGTCTTGCTCATGTTACTGTGTATGTGTGTGCTAGCTCCAGAAAGCTGTAATATTTATGTGTGTGACTTGTCTTTAAATATGTTTTTAAAAAACAATCATCCTTTTGAACCATGTGTTTAAAATAAATCCTGGCATTGGAAAAAATAAAGAAAAGAAATATGTACTTGGAATTCCTCAAAACTAGATTTAGAGGTACACTCGTGTTAGTTTTATGGAGTATTAAATTAATCTAGAAATATTTTAATTAGTCAAATTTGGATGTTGTTTATAAGTAGTGTTATAAATAGGTATGTGAACAGTTGTCTTCAGAAGTTTTCATGAAATAACAATTAATTAGGTGACTTATCCTGCATACAGTGGGAACAAAAATTGGGATGTATAAGTAGTGCTAATTTAGTGAAGATGAAAGCACTGTAGGCTAGGTGGTTGTACAGACAAAATTTGTGTTCCTTTTGAACCTAAGGCCTATTCGCACCAGGGCCTCTTGAACGCGTGTAGGACACCCTGGGACGGAGCATTCACTCTGCTGGGCCAGCGGTGCCGTTCAGCACTGCCTCAGTCTGTCCCTGGGCATCCTACACGGGTTCCAGGTGTAGAGCATGGAATCGCACTCTAAACCCATTCCTGGCCGTCCCAGGCCGTCCCACAGCATTATGGGAGGGAGAGCATTTGCACTCCCATATAGCTGTGGGCCCCGCCCCCCACTGCGGCTGTTGGGCTGAAAGCGGCTCAATAGGTGGCAGGCCAACGCAATTAACTTACTGTGCCAGGCACGGGGTGGTCCTTGTGCCGCTTCAAGAGCGATCTGCTGTATACCAACACCACGCTGACAGGTCTGATGAGTTTGGGGCCAAGCTACCAGGAGCGCACGCACCTGCGCAGACTGTGGCACATTGCTCACCAGGCTGCATGAGGAGTGTGCGGGGGAGGTAGCTCAAGCCCCTCGGTGCCACTGGGTACCTAGGGAGTCACTGCCGGTCGCTGCAGTCCGATTGGGACTGCAGCAGTCAACAGGACACCGTGACACCCTCAGTTTGGTCACCCCCAGCCCCTTTCAAGGGGAGGGGAGGGTGAGACCAAACTGGCGATGTCTTCAGCCAGAGCGATGTGCATGGAGTGGCACATCTGCCAGCTCATTGGGTAGGACCTTCGGCCTCTGCGGGGACTCAGCCACTTAAATCTAGGTGGCTGAGCCCCCGTGGCCTGTGACCTACCCGGGGATGTGCACATGTGTGTCCATGACTTACCTTGTTGCCGCCGGGTACCCCCCACCCTGTGCTGGGGCATACCTGGGGATGCGCGTGTGCGCACGTGTCTTATCTCTGCTGGGTTTGAATTGGCGGACTTGGCCGGTGGCGTTGTGCATCTGCGTGTGCTGCCAGCTCTGATTGGCCAGTTACCTGTGCCTGCACAGAACGTCCCCAGGTAGGCCCCTGCCTGGAGTGGGGGGTGCCCAGGGTGGGTTCCTGCGGGCTCTAGATGACCTGGGGAAGGAACGGGACTGGCCTGCCTGCCCCTGGGTCAAGTTCATCCCAATGGTGGCAGGCCTGGGAGGAGTGTCCTGCCCCCGCACCAGCTTTTTCATGCTAAGCCACATGGGGACAGATTCCCGTTTTGCACCTAGGCAGTAAGGAACACGTCCATACGTGTTCCTTACCTACCTAGGTGTGAATGGGGAATGTGTCCCCGCATGGCCTAGTTTTGGTTCACTACAGCTGTTCACTATGGCTGTAGTGCAAAAAGGCCTTCTGTCTGCAACACTTAGGCTGTGAAAGCAAATATTTTAGTCTGTCCTATCAGACAACCTTGCTATGGGATAGAATCTTCTACATGGTGGCATTCCCTTGAGAAATTTCCTCTCACTTCAGTCTCCAGTATTGTCACAAGAATTTATTTTTTATCAGTGAAGCTCATAGCTTTTTAAAATAAATGAGTCTAGTCAGATGTGGGGTGAGTGACCAGTGATACTTTAAAGAAATATTTAGATTGAATAAAACTTTCTTCAGATTGTTTACCCATCGATTTAAAAATATCATCTCAACAATAATAAAACTAAAAAAGGAAATACAAATTGCTGACCAGGGTATATCAGCTTTTAAATATAAGAAAATTCCCAGGAATACTTAATCTTAACTAAACAATCTTCTCATAAAACAGGAATGGTAATTTTAAAACCTTTGTATTTCTTCTGGTTGATAATATACAGGAGATATCAGATGATAGTTACTGAATATTGCCAATATTTGCTAAGTATGTTAGTTGCTGCTTTATCCCAGTATCAGAATTTTTTTTAACCCTGTATACTGGAATGATGTTTGCTGTTGTAGTTAATTAGAAGTAGAAGTAGTCATAGATTTTGAGACTGAGTCCGAGAGCTCAGCTTTTTAATACTTCCTATTTGCTTTTAAAAGAGCAGTCAATGCTACTGTGTTTTAAAACAAATTTTTGACTCACAATATATTGATACTTTCCGTTTTTTAATATATGCAGTCTTGTTCAACAATGCTTTGCTTGACCCTTTTGAGATATGTGTGCTCAGGTTTTTATGTCTGTTTTTATTTGGTTACTGTGAATAGAAATCTGTAGTGAGTTGTTTCCCTTTGTCTCTGTAGTTATCAGAGACTGTTACAGACGATTGCGGTACTCGAGGCTCAGCGTACTCAAGCAGTTCAAGATCTTGAGAGTTTAGGCAGACACCAGAGAGAAGCGCTGAAAGATCCCATTGGATTTGTGGAAAGTCTCCAAAAGAAGGTATTGCAGTGGGAATTCTTAATCACTCCTGAGAGATGTTTGATAACTAACAATTCATCTCCTGCAGAAGAGTGAGTTTAATGGTAGTATTAGGCTGAACAATGATAACTGTGTAGAATCTAGTTTGTTAGAGTTTTAGGGATCTCCTGTTTTTCATGTAACCCCATGTAACCCTCATGTTCAGAGCTGTGTTTAGAAAGATTTTGTTACAGGTATTTGTTTGCTAAGGGCTTGTCAAATATAAATTATAGTTACAAAAACTCAGGCCTTCTTTTCTTAACACCACCTCTCTGAAACTTCTCACTTGATGCTGGTTCTTATACATGAGCAGGTCTTCTTGCAGTGTCTGGTAGCTAAGAGTTGATATGTGCTTTTTCTACTTTTTCCTAATTTTTTTATAGCTTCCACTTGCTGTATATGGAAGCCACCACTACATGACTGAGGGGGATAGCTAGCCAGTTCTTTAGGAATATAATGTTCTTCATTTACTCCTGAGTGGTAGCTTTAGTCGTTTCTAGATTCCACTGTATCATTCAGTGTGTGTTTGTGTGTTTGCATTCAAAATGTGCCAGAATTCTTTAATATCTCTGCTCCAATTCATACATTTATGCAAGGGTGACACTAAAAAATACAGTAGAAATTTAATGTGATTGTATGCCCTCTTTTAAATATATTTATGTCTAGATAGCTTTGTGAAATTGGTCTTAAGGGCTCTCCAGGGGTTTGGTTTAGCAGTCCAGATAGTTGGGGAGTGCTTATGAGTCTTGTTTCTTTCCTGTTGGCTTTTGTGTGTATACCATGCAGAAGGTCTTCAGTTAATACTTCTAGATATCTTCAGCTGATACTTAGAATTGTCCCATCATCATCATCATCATCACCATCACCATTATTTATTTATTTATTATAATTTATTGTTATTGTTATTATTGCTAGGCTTCACAAATGTTCTCAGAAGTCTTCAGACTTTCCTATTTTAATTGGGAAATTTGGAGAGTGATATTAGTTCATTTGTCCTGAATTGGGCCACGATAATCTTGGCTCCTACAGATATCTTCCTTTCATTGCTAGAATGTAAGCTTTAATGGTTAGTTACAATCTCACGTTTCAGTTTTGGGATTGTTATACCTTGTTCCATAGTTATTCTGGGAACTGGAGCTTTCAGATATAGCTACAGTATCTATCTTCAGAGGTTCTGACTTCTGGAGGAGTCAAATGCAAGCTATACCTGAAAGCTTGAGTTCACAAAAGAACTATGGAACACGACAAACAACCCCAAAACTCCAAGAAGTGAGATAGTCTTTTCATGTATTTAGGGGCAGAAATTGCTTCTTTAGATGAAGTTATTTGTAAACAGAGGAATAGGTTACATCATGCTAATGTTTTAGTGTGTTGCTTTAGTGTCACCTGTTAATGCATCTGAATGTATGATATGGAGCTCTGTGTGTCTGATTTAGAATTAGTTACTTTTAAGATTTCTAGAAAATTTATTTTATTTATTTAAAAACATATAACCATTTAAATGTTGTGAACATCAACTAGGTTGTACCATGCAGTTATAAGAAAGCAGCAGTGTCAATCGAGGAACTTGTGGAACCTGACATTTGCTACAATTGTATTCTCATACAGTACAAAGTGAGAAGGGGAGGGATCCACACATACCAGCAATTTATTTGCCTAAGTAATTTTCTGCTAAACTTTTTTCCTCCTAGTCTCTCTAAGTATGCTGTATTTTTTCACAGTTGTTGGTTTTATGGACAGGAAAGTATTTGAATAGGTAAATGAAGCAAGATGAATTAAACTTGTAAAAATCTGTCCATAACTATTTTAAACATATCTTTAATAACACATTTTGTTTGCTCCTGTACATGTTATTGTATGTTGCGTATTATGATGGATACATTTTTTTTTAAACATGATAGCCAAATAGTTCAGCAAGATATTTTTTGAAATTAACATAAGCTGATACCAGTTTTAGGTTTATAAGATTTCATCAGTAGTGGCTGGCAGTATTGGTCTCACCAGGAGCTTCTAGTACCAGGATATGTTGGTTTGTAGACTTTGAGGGTTAGATCACAGGAAGATTCACCGAAGCAGCCTGGAGTTCAAATGAAGCCAACAAACTACCATACCCTGGTACAGAGAGCTTTCCACCTACAGTATTATTGGATTAGATACCATTATAAATAGTATTTTTTACATATAAGTTTTTCTTCATGTTTTTATTCCAGATTGATGTGGGACTTCCTTGTCCACAGAGAGTTGTTCAGCTGCCAGAGATCTCATGGGACCAGTATACTACAAGCCTTGGGAATTTTGAAAGAGAATTTAAAAATCGAAAGCGTAACAGTAGACGAGCAAAACTTATTTTTGATAAGGGTAAGTAAATAAGTTTTAGTTACGTGGTAAGATTGCTTAATGCTCTCTAATAATTTATTTCAATTCATCTCAGTAGGTTTACCTATAAGACCAAAAAGCCCTTTGGATTCCCGAAAGGATGGAGAAGCCACTTCATACTCCGTATTGCCTTTTAGCGATTGTCCAGAAGCTTCATCAAATAACCGTCCACAGGTACATGCTGTCACCTGATACTTCACTTTTAATTATATGCCGATCAGGAATATTTTTGTACTTGGACGATACAGGGATTTTTCCTTTCTCTTAATTTAGAAAATTATTTTATGATAAACATACCAAATAATTTAATTTACATTAATTTATAGAAATGTATTATCTAGATTCCTGTTTAACAGTATATGTTGTATTTAAACAGATGATAAGAGGCAGACTTTGTGATGAGACCAAACCTGAAACCTTTAACCAGTTGTGGACTGTTGGAGAACAGGTAATGTTTCAGTGTTAGCCACTTCTATATAACACTTTAAGCAGATACAATTCTTAACAATATTCATTTGAATTTTCTATTTTACTTCCTTTCTCCCAGTAGTGATTAACTGGAATCATTTTCCCTATGGGGGGGAAAAATCATATTTACATTGTGCTTTGTTTTAGAAAAAACTTGAACAATTACTTTTGAAGTATCCTCCAGAAGAAGTAGAGACACGACGATGGCAGAAGATTGCTGATGAACTGGGGAACAGAACGGCAAAACAGGTGATGTAAAGCTGCGTCCCTGTATGGCCATACAGTATAAGTTCTTTAAGCCTGTTAAGTTTTCTTTGTTGAATATTTATGACAAAAGGTATAATCTGTATAAATTTCTTTCACCGGGACATAACGGTACATTATTTATAGCTTTCAGAATATTAGGATGGAAAAAAATATTTAAAATTATCCATGGATGATTGTTAATATATCCTTTGCCAATTTTTTGCCAGGTTCTTTTAAAATAGCTGTCTGTCTGTCTGTCTAAAATATTTATGTCTTGCACAAAGGCCCCAGGGCAAGTAACAACAATCACTTTAAGAGAATTATGACTAGCACAGAATTTTCAGAATTAATTCCCTGGGAGAATCTGTTTTCTGAACACATTAATTGTAGCCCTTTTTTCTTTTATGTTTTAATTACTGCATGAATAAATATTCCTTCAGTGACACACATTTCTTTTCTCATAAGTCCATTAGAAGGACAATTATGAATCACATCAGAAAAATGTAGATTTCAAATCTAGTCATAAATTCATCTATATGCATAAGTTTATTTTGGTGCCAGGCAAGACATATAAAATATTAAGTAAATTGTCTGTTATAAATTCATTTTGTGTTATAGCTAGATAATGATAGAAATAGAGACAGAGATATGAAATAACATTGGTAATAGGCTACACGTAAAAGCAATTCCTATCCCTAAATGGAATATTTCCCAGTTGTCTCATTTGATTAAAGTGAAAGTTGAAGATTTACATCACAAATAAAGAAAAAGAGATTAAAGTATATCACTAACATTTATACTGTAACTTGCTTCTCAAATAATTTTAGATTTCAAATGTGCCTTTGCCTGCTTTGGGTATCAGCAATAAAATCTGGCAATGCTATGAATTTATCCAATTGTCATAATAATCCACTTCATTCAGTTCTTTGCTCCATGCTAATATATTACTTATATGCTCCATGATTATATATGCTGTTGAATTAATACCTGAGAGACAAGGATGCAAATTCCCTTTGGGTCATGAAAGCTCATTGGGAGGTCATGCTCCAGTTACTTCTTCTCATCTTATTTAACGGGGTTGCAATGAGGAGAATTAATGGAGAAAAACAAGAGAAAACAAACCAAGGAAACAAAACATTATATAGAAAGTGTATAGCCTATGTCACTTTTCATGTTCATTTTTTATTTCCTTGTAGTCTAAAATTAGAATAAACTGAAACTTGATTTTTCCCAACTTTTGCTTGCATGTTGTACTCACAACTTCTAAGTGAAAAGAAATCTAAACTTATTAGGAAGTGAGTTTGAGATTTTTTAAAAATGGAATTGGTGAGTTGGGTAAGTGTCCACCTCACTTGTGCTAGCAATCCTGTGCTAGGTTTTGGGGTAATTAAATTACCTTAAAAATCACACAATGTAACATTTCATACAGTTTCAGAATTAATGCTTTGACATCCCTGCGGAGCGGCTTCCCATCCACCAAACAGGAAGCTCCGTCATCAGTGGTGGGGGTGGAATACTGTGGGCGATGGAAGAAGCAAAGAGGGTTTGCTGCTTCCATCCCTGTCTGGAGGCACCTTAGGAGCCCAGAAAGGATCATTGGGTAGAAACTGTACGGAGACACAGATGAAGAGTTATCAGCCCTTTTTGCTCGTGCAGTTAAGATTCCATTAGAAACCCCATAGGTACGTGCTTGGTACAGATCAGTTATGTACCTTCTGCCCGCACGACCCATTAGGGACCCCATTCAGAATATGTTGTCTGCACGAGCCCCGTCAAAATCCAGATTTAATGGGATCTTTGGACGGCCCTTAAATCCAGATTAAGGCAAGACCCCTTTAATGATGTCTTCAATCTGGTCTTCCTCCATGAAGACTGGATCACAGATTCCACTTCTGCAAGTTATACTGGGGCAATGGGGTCCTGGGGCGGATGTTGAGGCCGCCATTTGCAGCAGTGCGGCCTTGGCTCCTCCCCTCAACACATGTTATGTAGGCCCAAATGTCCTTCATAATGCTCTACAAAGCTGAGCACAAGCTTTGTAGTAGCTATGTAGGCAGCTACGAAGCCATGTCTCTCCGCTGCGCCCCTGATTGATGGCTATGTGGGCCAATCGTGCTACGCCACCGGAGGACCTTACTGCTTGGGCTCAGTTGGAGTCTCAGTGTAAAAGGGAAAAAGAAAGGAGAAAAGTAGAGAAGAGTTTTAAAAGAGAACTGTTGCCTTCTGTGAGAGAGCTCAAACCTAAGGTACATTCCCCTTTCAGCATGATAATAGCCTGAAACATACAACCAAATATCCAGTGGGGTAGACAGGGACAAAAAGTAAATGTTCTTCAGTGGTCCAGTCAAAGCCATTAAATATGTGCAGCATGACCTGAAGATTTGCTGTTCTTCAGTGTTTCCCCAGGAGCTTGACAGGTGTTATTGAATAGTTTTGTGAAGAAAAATGGACAGATATGGATTGATCTCAGTGTGCTAAGGCGGTAGAGACTGAAATTGCTTTACACCAAGTATGAGCTCAACACAGGGAAGACAGAGGTGTTGGATAACATTTTTTCTTCAATGAATGAAATGATCATATGAAAACTGTACTTTGTGTTTACTTAATTGGGGTTGTCTCATTTTTTCAACTATGAAGATCTGAAACAGTTGAATGTGACAATATTCAAAAAGTAGGAGAGGTCAGAAAGGGAACAAATAATTTTCCATAGAACTGTTTTGCAAAAAAATTAAGAGGACAGAGGTTTGCACAATTGCCTCACATCCTCCACCTTGTATACAGTAACACAGTTTCTCAGAATATCCAAAGCAGATTGATTGTCGTACTGCAGAAGCATTCACGTGAAACCAGCTATTTAAATACAGGGTACAGTTTTGTGAATACTTGTTGTGGCAGTGCAATGTGATTCTGTACAAAATGAATGAAAAAGTTTGATTGGCAAAGAGAGAAAGCCGCACACAACTTGTGTGCATCCGTTCCCACATCTTTATTTTTATTTTTAATCGTGTAACTGTGGTTATTTGTAATGTGAAGGCAGTCTTTAAGATAGTGCTGTGGGAACTACGCATAGGGCTGTACAGAACTGCTCAAAACGACACTCATAACAGCCCTGCAACAACACTGGAGAGCCTGCATTCATCAGGCACTTGGGGGGGGGGGACTGAGTGCTTACCTCTTCCCCAAATTTCTGGTGTCTGTGAGGTAAAAGCAGAGTAGCAGTTGGTGAGGCATGCTTCAGATATTGGAGGCCTTTTCGCGTGAGGGCAAATGGAACACGTGTAAGTCAGGGAGAAGAGATGTTGAGTAAGAGAACAGAGACTGGAAAATTAAGCAGACCTTGCAGCGGTAGAACAGAATGTTGGAGGAAAACGTCTAGGCCTCAGTATACTTCTAGGCATTAGAAAGCCAAGAGGCAGGTAAAAGAAAGAGGAATGCAGCAAATATCAAATAACGGTGGGAAAGAAAGCTTTACAGACTTACAAAAATGGTGCCTGCCTATCCCTCAGGCAGCCACCATTTCTGCACCATGCCAGTTTTAGTTGGCTGATCTAAACTGGTTCAGCTTTGTTTGGATATCTGAAGCAGCTGAACTACTTAGGGAGAAAACTTCCCTTCCCACCAATAGATGCATTTGGTCATGGTTCAGAATGGGGCAGTTTAGGGGGAAAGAAAACAGAAGCATATGCCTACCTATCTCATATTTGCATGTTATATGTATATATGAATTAATTAAATAATATGTTAGTATTTTCCAGATTCCCGTGCCCATATGCATGTGTTTATCTTTTGTTCTTTTCTCCCTTCCAGGTTGCCAGCAGAGTGCAGAAGTACTTCATAAAACTGACTAAAGCTGGTATTCCAGTTCCAGGCAGAACTCCAAACTTATATTTGTATTCTAAAAAGGTAACTGCTAGAACATTTCATTTTTTTTATTCAGAGGAAGACGGATTTGAAAAAAAGCATGATTGGTACTGAGTCAGTATTGCATTTTATACTTACCTCCTATAATATAAATATGATAAATCAAACCATTGCTTTTCATCAGCTTAGAAGCAGAAAGTTATGTTTAGATCTCTATTGCTGCCAGCAACTTGAAGAAAAAGTATTTGAAAAAAGCTCAGGACTTAAAAGCCAGGATGAATTAAAAGGTCTTAATTGTGTTTAATGAAACATAATAATGATTATTAGCTTATCTGTTCCACAGCTCAGATGATGTAGCACTTTTCTCTTTTAATGCCCTGCTTCAATTCATTCACTGAAACTGGTTGGAGTAAGACCTCTATAGTGATTTTCAGGTTTCAGATAGCTAGATGGTGTGACCTTCAGGTAGTATGATCACAAGGGATTTAATTTTACCAACTGTTCTTCACAAGCTTCCTGAACACGAGTAATTGATCTCTAGAGGCTGTTGTAAATAGAATGGCGGTTAATAAAGCAGAATAATACACAACAGTTGACAGCCATTACCTTCTTCCTATCATTAGGAAGTGCTTGACATGTCAGAGGCAGTGCTTGGCATTGGTTCTGCTCCTGTCTCCAGAGCCGATCTCAAATAGTGGTTGTAGGAGGTATTAATTTGACATCCTGGGAACTTACTTGTGGAGTTCCCCAGGGGTCAGTTTTATCTCCCATTGGGAGACGTCATCAGGAGATTTGGAGTGAGGTGTCATCAATATGCAGATGATACCCAGCTCTATTTCTCTGTGCCATCTGAATCAGGAGAGGCGGTTGAAGTGCTTGACAGGTGCCTGGAGGCGGTAATGGACTGGATGGGGGCCAATAAATTGAAGCTGAATCCAGACAAGATGGAGGTCCTGTGTGTCACAGGATCTTGGGTAGTTGGGAGATACCCTCTCCTTGACAGGGTTGCAATGCCCTGGAAAGGACAGGTGCGTAATCTGGGGGTATTCCAGGACTCCATGCTGACGCTTGAAGCTCAATTAGATGTTGTGGCCATTATTCCTTCCTCTTCCTCTGCTGTACTTAAGAAGTTTCAGGGGAGGGAGGTGCCTGGCCACAGCGTTCAGGTGATGGTCCGCGTCTCTCGTCTTCCTCTGCTGTTCTCAAGAAGTTTCAGAGGAGGGAGGTGCCTGGCCACAGCGTTCAGGTTATGTTTGCCCCCCACTGCAAACATTACTATTTTAACTGATATTGTGCTGTTTTTTAACGTGTTGGTTTTAAATTTTATTATTTGTATTTTCATATGCTGGTTTTAAAAGTTGTTACCCGCCCTGAGATCTGTGGGGATAGGGTGGGATAGAAATAAATTAAGAGTGTCCCTGTTCCCTCTTACACCATTTTCCTTTTGTATTTTGTCTCTTTAGATTGTAAGCCTGAGGGCAGGGACCTGTCTTAAGATTTTTATAATATTGCAACCCGCCCTGAGACCTCTGGATATAGGGTGGGAGAGAAATAGAAATAGAAATAAATAAATAAATAAATAAATAAATAAGCAAAGGCAAGCAAGCAAATTCAGTATAAATATCCATCTGTAGGGTAATCCTACAATGCCCCAGTCAGTGGGACAGGTATTGGCCTGGTTCAGTCAACTTATTCAAATGAGGGGTGTTTTTCCACTGCTCTTCTTTAATCTTTAATCTAAGAAGATCCGTATCTAAGGAATGGGTACTTCCCTTAATCCAGATCTATTAGATCCGGATTAATGGAAGTACCCAATGTGTTTTCATGGGTGGTCTAGCACCCAATAGCAATGGGTGCTAGCCTGCCTGCTGTGGAAACACTGAAGCACCCGTTTGCAAATCTGGATCTATCCACAAGGGGTCTGCCTGTCATCCCAGGTGTTTTGGGGGACAGGGAGTGCAATCTCCGAAGTTGCCTTCAGAGATTAGCAAAGGCTCCAAAGTCCCTCCTAAGTCATTCCACAGTCATTCATTAGAAATCAGACAATGTGATTTCCTATATTCTTTCTACCCATTCTGTCTCTGAGTTGAAGTGTACCTATGATGAAA
>MTQE01001134.1:42805562-42825396 GCA_014337955.1 Aspidoscelis marmoratus | reverse complement strand
AGAACTTGCACAATTGGTGGCTGACTAAGTACTTTTTTGCCCCACTGTATGTTATGGACTGCAAAGCAGACATAAATCTGTAGCTTGATGGGTCATTATGACATTGGTGCCTTGTAATCAGGATTCCCAATAGAATATAGATTCCATATTTGTCTTTTTTTTTCTTTTTTTGCTTTTTTTCTAGGTAGGCTTTGAGTTTCCTGTGTTAGTAGTTTCCACTAGCCATGGAGTTTCAGGCCACCATTCCCCAGGCTGGTCTATGCTTGTTTCAGGATAATATAGTTAAAACATTTGAAACATACTTCTAAAATTGTGTTTTTGTAACGGCTCCTCAAATAATGATCAAACTCAATTATTTAAATATTTTGGTCTAAATCATTTCACGGTATTCCCAGTGGTTCAGATGAACTTTACCAATTAGTTTTACACAAGTAGTTTTATTTGTGTTCTTGCAGGTAAAAGAGAGGGGAAAGAATTATTTCAATTGCTTAACCAGATTTTTAGCAAGTCTTTAATAAAATAATAAACTTGATTTTCTTTTCATTCAGGATGCATTGTGCGGTTCTTTTTTCATGCTGGTATTATTTCACCAAAAGATATTTTCCCTCTTGCAGTCCTCCAGTCGACGACACCACCCTCTGAATAAACATCTTTTTAAACCCTCAACTTTCATGACATCCCATGAACCTCCTGTGTATATGGATGAGGATGATGACAGATCAAGTTTTCACAGCCACCTGGGAAATACAGCAGATGAAGAATCATCAGTATGTCTTATATTCCTAATAAGTTATTGAAAATCACTCACTCACTCACTCACTCACTCACTCACTCACTCACTCACTCACTCACTCACTCACTCACTCACTCACTCACTCACTCACTCACTCACTCACTCACAGCTTTATATACCACTTCATTTTAAAAAATCCTGGGGTGGGTGGGTTACAGTATAAAGTTAAACATTTACATATGGAAGAAAGATCAAGGAACGAGATATAAAATGAAAAAAACTAATTTTTGCAAAATTTGGGGAAATGTCATTACTTTCTTTATTCTTTACTTGTATTTTATTATGAAATGTGAGAGCAGAAATCCTTAGTGGTTTTTAACATTTCTGTGCATTTGTAAGGTAGACTACTGCTGTTAGAAATTAAGGCCCTTTCTACACTGGGCCTTATTCCAGATTATACTCTGGAAAAGGGACTTTCCATCTGCATTCTGGTGTCGACTATGGCAGGCCCTGTCCAGGCCCTGTTGCAGTCTGTACTATATTTGGATGGCAGGTCCCTATTCTGGGATACGGTCCTCAATAAGCCCCAGTGCAGAAAAAGCCATGGAGATACAAAATATGTAATTCAGGGTGAGTTAGTGCATAGATACTTGAATTCACCTCTCTTCAGTACTCATAACCTCTCTGCACTCATAAAAGGCTTACGTACAATAGTTCTTTCAGTTGTGGATGTTGAAGGAATTACTTTAAAGCATTTGGCAAGTACAGGGATTCTACTATCTCATCATTTTTGGATTTGATTATTAGTAACCTGTGAACATAGACAATCCTGAGGCCTTTTTGCACGAGGGCAAATGGAACGTGTGTAGGACGCCCTGGGAGGGAGCATTTGCTCCGCTGGGATGGTGGTTCTGTTCGAAACCACCCCAGCCCGTCCAGGGTGCCCTCTCCCGTTCCAGGTGTAGAGCACGAAATCGTGCTCTACACCTGGCCCAGGGCGTTCACGGCCATCCTCGGCCATCCCACAGCTGTTCAGGAGAGAGAGTATTTGCACGCTTCCTCCCAGACAGCTGCAGGACCTGCCTTCGGCTGCCCCCATTGGGCCGGCTTGTCCAGTCCCTTCCCTGGGTTCCTGTGGGTTCTAGGGGTCTGGATTAGGCCCTCTACAGCCCGCAGGAACCCCCTCCCCCCCGGGTACGGGCCTATGTGGGAATGCGCACGCGGGCGCGGCACTTACCTCGTCACCGCTGGGTTTGGAAGTGCTGAGCTTGGCCAGCGGCACTGTGCGCCTCTGTGCCCTGCCGACTTTGATTGGCCAGCTACCCATGGGCAACTGGCCAATCAGTCAGCGGGGCACACAGGGGCAGAATGCTGCCGGCCGTGCTGGCCACTTATGAACCTGGCAAGCATGAGATAAGTGCCTTGCACAGGTGTCCCTGTGTAGGCCCGTGCCTGGGGAGGATGCCCGGGAGGGTTTCCTGCGGCCTCTAGGGGACCTGATCTGGTTCCCTAGAACCCGCAGGAACCAGGAAAGGAGTTCGACCGGCCTGCCTGCCTCTGGGTCTTATTAGACCCATTGAGGACAGGCCTGGGAGGTGCGTCTCGCCCCTGTGCCAGCCTTTTTGGGCTAGGACACGTGGGGAAGGGTTCCCCTTTCGCACATAGGCAGGCAGGAACACGTTCCCACATATTCTTTACCTGCCTATGTGTGGATGGGGAATCCGCGTGTCCTAGCCTTACAGCCTCTGGTCTCTTGTCACTTATGGTGGATAAATATGAGCATGTCCCATGTTGTGGGATTACCCCCAGTTATGATATGCACCATAAACAGTCCTCCATACACTTACCTGGGAGTAAGTCCAGTAGCACTTGCCACTTTCCTTTTATTATCTTGTGCAGTGCAAGGTGTTTTATTTCTTGTAAAGCTTTTTCGCTTCCTTGCCAGACAACAATTTTTTGAAAATATAGTGTTTTGTAGATGCTGGCCACTTTGTTCATACTAACCATATCTTCCTGCTTTCTTCATTATTATATGGTATTTTAGTTATTACTACACTTGACTAGCTTAGAAGAGTCACAAAAAAGTGGTGGCTAAAAAAAGTAACATGCATTTAGAAGTATTATTCTGAGCTGTTTAAGGGCTTTTAAAAAATAAAAGTATACTGCTGCTCATATTGTGAAATTATAATAATGGATTTATTTCCTGGCTTTATATTGTTCAAAAATAGGTCTGGTTTTAATAACAAATTTACTCACTGCTGATTAAAGTTGTGCAGTATCTTGTTATTTCAACTTGGTTGTTTTCCTCCTTTCAGGGGTTGTTCTATTTTCTTTCTGTTTAATTGCTCTAAGATTCTTGGCTGTGACTTTCTTAGAGTTAATTTGGTTTGCTTTGATGTGGGGTAAAATATGAGAGATTCAGTTATATGTTCTGATTTAACTTTGAAGCTTTCTAGCTAGTCTCAGGCAAGCTAATATCTATATCTAATCTAAAGTCTGCATATGCCACTAAACAAATGGCAAAATATAAGTAATTTTGTGATTGATTACTGTTCACTTAGTAATTAACTGTGCAATCCTAAACACACTTATTAGTGAGTAAGATCCATTAACTCAAATGGGTTGGGCAGTTGTGCCTAAAATTGCACAGTAAATACAGTATTTTATTCCAAGAGATCTTTTGGTAGTCATTATGTGACAGTAATCAAAATACATTTATCACAGCAATTAGCCCTTTTTACTGTTTACTCAGTAATTAAAGAGAGAACGTTTGTGTTTTCTTCCAAGCACAGGGGTTATTTCTCACAAATTCTGCATAATTCTGTTTCTTGGTCCCTCCCTTTCTAATTCATAAAAAAGGAACAAGTTTTGCGATGAGATTTTTCTTACATTAATCATATAGCATAAATGATTATACTACTTTTGCCTTCAAAGAGTTTAAGGTGTCACACATAATTCTTTTTCCATTTAATACCAACAATAGTTCAGTGAGAGGTTAGTTTCTCCATCACTTCTTAGTACCTGTATTGTGGCCTAAATAGGTACACAGCACAAGTCACTGTATTTTCTGTTCTGTACTTTTATTTAATTTACGTTATTTGTTTTCTGTAAGGACAGTCTGCACAAGTTAAGCAGGTAAAAATCCATTGCTTATTTTGTTCATTACCCAGTTGACTGCAAATTTGAATTTAGGTCTCCCTTTTGCTACTAACTACTAATGATAGTGACTCATTGCAGTGTCTTAAAACAGTAAATATATCCTATTTTCGTCTTTTTTATTTGTTACGTACTCAGGCCAGACACAGTTGCTTTTGCAGGAAACAGTTGACCTTTTTCTAGCAATGATGGTAGGATACAAATATTCTTTAGTTTTCAGACTTTTTTCATTCTAAGGTCATTTTGATTTCTCTATTGAAGAAGGTTGGCAAGTCTATCTTGGAGATTTCCAGTTTATTCACTGGGTTACACTGTGTTGTTGCACTAATCAGGACTGTTGGAGCTTAAATGTTGATGTACCTGACTCTTCTTGATTCCATGGAACGCAGCATGCCAGGCCCTTCTGTTTTCCACCATCTCCCAGAGGTTGCCCAAACTCATGTTCATTGCCTCTATACCACTATTTAACCATCTCATTTGTCTTCTGTCTCCTCCTACTTTTGCTTTCAGTTTTTCTTAGCATCACTCTTTTCTAGTGAATATTGTGATGTAGCCACAATAGCTGCTTCAGTGTTAGTTCTTCCAGTGAGCAGTCATGTTTATTTTCTTTAATATTTACTGACTTGATCTTGCAATCCAAGAAGGACCATAAAGAATGCCGAGCACTGAAGAATTATATTAATTTAAGAGGAACATTGTTTTAAAATGTAGAAAGGTTCAGTGGGAAAAGCAGTAAGGTTAACTGGCTGTCGAAGTGAAGTTCCAGAGAAAATATCTTTTCTTATAGGTTGGTGCAGGGAGAACACCTGATGGTTGTCTCATTTGCACCATCCCAAATGAAGGACAGATAGGACCGGCCACATATAAATTCTTTTGACTCCTTTCAGCCCGAGATTCTCTTATCATTTGACTCAGACAAGCCACCGTTTTTAGGGAGGTCATGTTTTCTCAATTTATACTGTACGGAATTAAGAACCAGCAAGGGCAGTCAGAAATGTTCTTGGAATCTCTGGCAAAGTGGTAGTCCCAGAAAAAGTAGCTCTTTGCCATAACTTATTTTGTATTTTGGTCTTGAAGTACCCTCAGGTGCCTTGAGGATCGTTTTATCAGCAATCTCATAGGCAGGTTCAAGGCCAACAGCACCTTGCCTCCGTACTTTCCTGGCCCGATCTGTCCATTGGGACATCTTTTCATCAGATCTAGGGTATCCAGACCTCACACTGAAATTCTCGTTTGTTTCTGGGAGCAGTTTCAGTAGGTACATTTCATTTTGAATTGGCTGTACAGTTGACTTGCTTCATAATTGAAGCCACAATGGAGAAGAGTTGACAAGTGCTGGCAGAAACACCCATGTTGTGATAGCTAGCTTGTCTGAAACTCATGGTCCTACTCTCTAGTGACTTGGACAGTATAGCTTCCTGCTGCAGTTTGCGTGTCATGCAGGAATTGTATGTCTTATTATCAGCAGTTAAAAGGCTCCCAAAGGGAGAGATAATTCTTTTCTTCAAGTGATAGTTCTTCAGGCAGGCAGTAATTGCTGGGCTCATAGCAGCTATACTTTCTATGCTTCATGCTGCCAATGAAAAACACCAAATGTGGAATTCCTTGCTTTTATCCTTGTTTAGCAGTATAGCTTCACTGAGAATGCAGTATTCCAGCCTGACTGTGGTCAGTTATTCAGGCTCCATGCAGCATGGATTCATCCAATCTAGTCAACGTTTCCTAGGCTTTTCAATCTGGAGTATTTTCTTCACTTACTCTGAAATTTTGGACAATGTAAACTTGCCTCCTCAGGAGTTGTCTTCTGCTGAAACTACTAAAGAAGCCATAGATTTGATGCTGCCCCTGTTTAAGGTAATCTAGAGTAGTTCCCTTCCCACAAACCTTGTGGAAACTAGTCTTCGAAGAATGGGAGGTCTGGCACGTCTAACCAACTTGCCTCTATTCTAATCAGACTCAGAATCAGTTGGCCTAGACTTGTGGGCAGGTCCTTTGCTTGATTTGCCCGTCTTTGGGATGATTTCTGTGTGGTTTCCCAGGACTGTGCCTTTTGAGTTACTTTTGATTTTGATAGGAGGCACAATATTGTTGGTTATCCATTAGTAGATACCTGTTTTCATTGAAACTAGGATATCCATATTTTTCACATTGTGGTATTTTGTAGACATTTTAATAGCAGTCAGACCAATATCAAAAGAACCAGAGACGAGGGATGTGCACGAATGGGTTTTTTGAAATTCGATTTGTAACATCTGATGCGAACTAATACGTTACAGTACATATCCTGTAACATACCCATGCTCTGAAAACGTCAAACTGGACCTGAATGTACTTTTAATCCACTCTCAATCCATGTTGAATGCGGTCTGTATCTGTTGCAGATGTGACTGGTGCAGCTGTTTCCCCACCTCCCCAGTTTAACGAATGTCCAAACTATTTGTACGAATGTCCAAAACATTCATATTCGCATGAATGTTAATGTCCGAATGTCTGAATTCAGATAAATTTGTACGAATAGAGAATGTTACAAATATTTGTGCACATACCAGAGACTTCTAATTCTCTTTTTGTTTGTACCACCTCTGGAACAGAGGCGTCAAGGCCTCTGTGTATGTCATAGTGCATCAGGTTCATTTGCGCATAGCTACATCCTACAGATCTGCAAACATTCTACCCATGTGCTCTTAGCATCAGCATATTTAGTCACGCAAGCAAAATTGATCTGCAGAGCAGCAGCATGGAATCTTCCCACCACTTTATCTTGTCACTTCAAATTAGATCTGCATAGACTGGCAGTGATGTTGATTTGGGCATGGTCTGGAACTTGTTTCTGGGGATCTGGGCTTGAAAGGCCACCAAAGGAATTTATACTGGCTGGGGCCATCTGTCATTTCTTTGGGACAGTGCAAGAGAGGAAATACTCCTTGGGCTTTTCCCCAGTTAAGTTTTATCCTTTCCATTCTTATTTGGAGAGAAATCTCCAGTAAATTCAAATAACTGTTTAAAGGCAGCTTACTTGGCTAGTAAAAGTCAATTAATAGATAATTAAAGACAATGGTTTTGTGTGTGTTGCAATTTGGATTTATTTAACTAGGTTGTTTTGTCATCGCATCACGGTAACAACACTATTAATCCTCTGTACTGTTTCAAAATGTTTAGCTTGTGTTTTTGTATTAGATGTTGTAACCCACTCTTAAAGTTCATTGGTATCAGGGTGGGAAATACATGCAAATAAATTCATGTTTCTAACAGGATGAAGAAAGTATTCCTGTAGCATATCGTGAATTGCCAGAATACAAAGAGCTGCTTGAACTGAAAAAGCTGAAGAAGCAAAAGTTGCAGCAGATGCATGCTGAAAGTGGTTTTGTTCAACACTTGGGCTTTAAGGTTAGTCCAGAAAGATGGCCATCTCTTTGGGTCTCTCTGTGTGGTAGTTTGATTGCGGAAAAGATGCCAGCTGTGTTTGTGCCACAAGAGAGAGAGGCAGAAGAGAGGATATTTATTGAAAATTGTTATATACGGCATCTTATAAAATGCCTCAAAGACGTTTACAAATTAATATAAACAATATTCTAAACAGTAAGTGAGATAAGGAAGAGTGATTTGGCAATCCAGCCATTTAGACAGAGAAAAGACAGACCTTCAGTAGGTGGCCTGAAATAGTAGTCACCTCCCAGATGCCAGAGGGCATCACATTCCAGAGAGTAGTATGGGAAAGCCCTGCTCTGAGAAACTGCAAGTTGACATGCAGTAATTTGTAGTATCCCTGGCAGGATTTCCTTGGATGATCTTTGTGAACTTAGTGGTCCATAATGGGCCAGAAAATGTTATTAAATATAGCCTGGTTCCAAGTTGTTCGGGACCTTGTATGCCACCTTCTGTCCTAGAAGCCAATCGACAAGGAGTGGAGTTGATTTAAGCACAGATGAGATATGAGTGCAAGTGCCTTTTTCAACCTGGTTTCAGCATTTTACTCCAATTGCAGTTTCTAGTGCAGAAACAAAGATTGCTTCACATAGAGTATGTTACAGTAATCAAAATTTCAGGTTACTGGTGCCTCAGCAGCAGTGGCTGGGGTATCCCTGTCATAGTTGGTATACCAGCCACAGCTGATAATGGGTACTTGAAGCTACAGAGGTCACTAGGAACTGAGTGATAATAGTAATGCTAAGACCCCTTCAAGCTATGCACCTGTTTCTTAGGAAATTTAATTCCCTTGAGAACAAGGAAGCTCACAAATTCTCACACCCAATAGTTCCCAGTCCGCTGAGTCACTATCTTGTCAGGATTTGTTTTCAGTTTGTTGACCCTTTTCCAGCCCATTAATGATTTCAGACACACATTCAGGTTATTCACACCCTCTTCTGATGAAGATGTTGTAGAGTTACAGGTGAGTGTCATCAGCATGCTAGCCATATCTCAGCCCAGAACAGAAGACAACTCTCTTCATCATCAATAGGTGTTGAATGCCTTGGTAACAGAATGGCTCCGTGTGACATCTTCAGCATAGCCATTTAGGTACAGAGACACAAACCTTCCGATTCTGATCTGAAAACCAATCGATTAAAAATTAACTCTTTATTAATAATAAAAGGAAGTACAGAAGTTAAGATCATGGTTTTATTTATGCCATTGGCCTTTGTTTTCACCCTAGGGTTGGTCAGACTTTGACCAGGGGACTGTTCGCACTTGGCTTTATTCTGTTCACATGCTAGTGCAGGCTACAGCAGGCCCCAGGTGAAGCCTACCAGAATCTGCCTTAGCATGCAGACAACAGACCGCATCCTAAGATATATTCCAAAATACAGCCAAGTGCGAACATCCTCCTGGGATCATATAAATCTTCCAGGAAAGTGAAGTTAAAAGGCTTGGCCATTTCTTTTCTCTTTCCTTAGGGTAGGGATTTACTGTTGTTTAAAGGGCTTCAATGAAAAGGAGTCTGTTGGAAGCTTTTGCCAATGTTTGGTTAATTGGAGGGATAGGAAAAGGTTCCTGCATAAAAGGAGTAGAAGATACGATAATTTGGCAGAACTCTTGTGAAGTCACAATGGAGGCGTAGCTAGTGCGGTGCCTGGAAACAAAGCACTGTTTATGGCATGAACAGTCACCCGCTCCTTTATCATGTGTGTGTCCCTGACAGTGTTGGCATTGAGAGACCTTTCTTAAGATATATCATATGGACTGCTGACATCGTGTACTGTTTGGAAACTGTCTAGCAGTTGACTGTTTTTTTTCACTGCGTTTGTTTTCAGTGCGATAACTGTGGAGCTGATCCTATTCAGGGCATTCGGTGGCACTGCCAAGACTGTCCGGCAGGAGTGTCTGTGGATTTCTGCGATTCTTGTTCTGACTGGTAAGTAGCATGTATGAAAGACATAGGAAAATAGCTTGTACAAAAAGAGAATGCTGAAAGTGTTAAAATATATGTCCAGTAGACAGAGAGAAAACTTGAGGGATTTGGGATTCTGGATAAAAAGGGAGTTTTCTTTATCAAGAGTGGCGTGAGAGAAAGTTTACAAGAGAGTATGAAGCCTTTTTTAGAAAAGCAAAGTAAACTGCTTTGAGATAGGATGAGGAAGGAAAGCTGGATGTCTCACTGAAGTTGGTGGAGCTGTTTCCAAGTAAACATAACCTAAGAAAGATACAAGTTTGGCAGAGGCCTGGGAAAGCCCTGGAATCCCAGATTCAGCAGGCACCACAGTGAGGACACCATGAAGCCTGTGTGTTCCAACCTTCTCTTAGCTGCAGGGCAGGCTGGCAGAGTGAGGGGAATTACAGAAGTAGACAAGTCCTACCAGTAATCTTTGTCAATACTCACCTTTATAGATGGCCGGCCTTGTGAGGTTTAGTCCATACAAACCCAGCCACCTTTGGCAGATTTGTGTGCTTCAAACCTAGTTCTCTGATTGTTAACCCATGCATTCTCTGTGGGATAACATTTTATTTGAGAGATTGTTGTGCATGATAAATAAAAGTTCTTTGTTTTATTTCAGTCTACACGAAACTGATATCCACAAGGAAAATCACCAGTTGGAGCCTGTATACAGAGCGGAGATGTTCTTAGACAGAGACTATTGCATGTCCCAAGGCCCCAGTTATAATTACCTTGACCCCAACTACTTCCCTGCAAACAGATGACATGGAAAGCCTGCAACATGAAGCCTAGAGTCCTCTTTGAAAACCAACAGTGGCACTAATGATCCCGTGCCCACCTTGGAAAGAGCTTTGCTTTCCCAGCAACGCCACCCACAGCATGAGAGCTTCCCATGTGCCCTCATCAAAACATTGCTCTCTAACCTGTCAAGATGCTTGATCAGTGAGCAAAGGTTGAACATTCCTTTTGGGCAGCAGGTTTCACTGGGGAGATTTTCCTTTCACTGTGTTAGGTTTTTTTGGGTTTTGTTTTTAAGTTGGTGAATTTAATGAAAGAAGTTACAAAAGCCTGGCCAGATATGAAAGCACATGTTAAAATCAGTCCGATCCCAAAGGCAAAAAGAACTTGACTATTAGGAGGCGCAGAAGTGATGAAGTATCTGCATTAAAAGCAGTTTTGTAGTTTGCAGTTTTGTTGTGAAAATAGTTTTCAGCACAGAAACTGACTTCTTTAGGTGAAATTTTAACCTATGACAGTTTTTGCTTCTAGAACATACCGTTAAAAAGATCACTGTCCCTGTGATGGTTGTTGATAAGCCTTTACAAAATTGGAGCTGCTTAATCACGTTGACATTTTTTGATTTTCCTTTTGTTTCCTTTTTACCACCACAAACTTATTTACCGACAGTGAAGCACTACGGGAGGCAGACTGTGGCATTGCTTCCTTAACCAGCTCATGATGTGTGAATATTATAAAATTGTCACTCAGATATATTTTTAAATGTAATGTTATATAAGATGACCATGTGATGTGTACAAAAATATGGTGAAAAGTGCCAGTGGTAGTAACTGTGTAAAGTCTCTAATACCCAACATTAACTCTTATAAAATGAAATACACAGCCTTCTGCCTCTGTATTTGGAGTTGTTAATGCAACTCATCAAAGAATACTGCCTAATATAAATCATATATGGTAATAATTTTCCTCTTTTGTAGTATGCACAAGATCCATGAAAGATTGTATTTTTATTACTATTTAAACAAGTGATTAAACTTAGCCTAAGCAGTGAGCAAGGGTTCACATGCATTCTTTTATACTGCTGGATTTTGTTGTGCGTCATTTAAGACATTTTGTATGTTTCTTCTTATCTGTGTATACAGTATGTTCTTAAATAATGTTCAGTTGTCAGGGGAACTGTGAGAAATAAACTATGTGGATACAGTCTGTTTATATATAGAATGCTTACTGTGACTTTTTTCCAAGGAGCTTTGGTTTTTGAACCAACATTAAAAATTGACAATACCATTTTGTCTGTAGGCTAAAGGGGTACCCGGTGCTCTTAACAAGTTGTGTGTCTCCTAATAATGTTTGTCCAGGTGTTTTACTTGGCCTGTTTTTTGGGATGATGTCCAACACCCTGATTTTGGCACATCCACCTAGTTCACAGATGTTAAGTTCCAGTTTGCAGGTGGATGTTTTGTGCATGTGCTACTCTATTCACTTTTGTCGGCGGAAGCAGATTTGCACACCTAAGAAATGCTTATGCAGCCCTCCTTTCTTGTTTGGATGGACCAGCACTTGTGAGTGCATGACAGAATTACTGTGTCTCACTGGCTTGGAGCAATTACATGGAAAAAAGATACCAAGAAACCAATAAGAATTCCATGTACATTGTTTATATCTTTGGTGCACATTACTTATTTTGTTTTGCTTTGTTTTTGGAAATCTTTCCTTCCCCTCCCTCACTGAAGAAAGAAGAAAGGCATTTTGGTACGCATTATTACCCTGAAAATAACAATGATTGAAAAAGCTTTGTAATATTTGTTATATATTTTTAGCTAATATATCATTTTGACATGTATAACTTGTGATTCAGAAATGCTAATTATTTTAACTGTAATAAAATTTTCACTTGTTTCAGACAAGAAAACAAGAAAACCTTGAATTTGCAAACTGACTTAGGATATGTATTTCACTTAAACTGCCACAGTAAATAACAAAGAATTGGTTGGCACATCTGATAGTGGTTTTAATTTCAGTTTAATCACAGTGTTAATTTTCACTGTTATTTGTTTAGGTGTAATCACTTTTTTGTTAGAAGAGTTAAGCATTTTTTAATATATTGGGTAGATGATGCAGTACCATTTCTAAATGACTGAGCAGTATAATATGTCGTCTGTAAGCATATCTCATTATTTGAGAAATTTAATAAACCAAAATATATATAATGTAAAAAATACACCTGATGTACTTCACTTTTCTCTTTAATTAGAGCAAAACCAATTTGCTTTCTTTGGGAAAGAAAAATAATTTTACAAAACATGCTATTTTTCACTTAACTCACACGATCACTTTACAACCATAAACTTTCTATTATTGTTCTGTGTTTGTGACATGACTGTGGTCCACGGGCCCCGTGCTGTCATAATGGCAAGTTGGGAAGAAGGGATTAACTCTGCAAGGTGCTTCCCTTTGGAGCAGGTTCTTTCCATAAGCAAGACACATAATTTGGCCTTAGATCATGCCAATGCTGTAGTTTCTGGCAGATCTCATCATGGGACAATCTGAATACATGTGACATAGGTGAAACAGTATCCAGCTCCTCCAAGTGCTTTTCTAAACTTTTTGTTTTGCTCAAACGTTTGTTAATTAAGTTGCTGACTTTTTGGTACTCAGAGAATAATAAAACATTGAAAAAACTGGAAGAATATGTAGGTAAATTAAATCTGCCTTGATCAATATTCTATTATGATTTCAAAGGGCAGGGGAAATTTACTGCTTTTAGCATTTCTTCATATGCTTTATTTTTATTACATTTTCATTACAAGAAAGGTAGCTTGAAAAAATACAAATCTCAGGTGCTCATTGATATTGCAACTGTTGACAGAAAGATAAATCATGCAAATAGAAATAGTGGACAATCCAGGAGAAGTAAGTAGACTGCTTCCTCGGAATAAAAATACATTCTTTATATCTGCTGCTGTTCAGCATACAGAAAACTCTCAACAGTTTAGCTGATGTGAAAACAATTGAGCTCCCTGGGCTTGCCCAGCAAATACTGCCATTGGTGTACTGCAGCCCTTCACAATTTCTGAGTTCCCTCTCACCTGCAGGCTACATCCCATTCCTGAGCAGGTGTTCCAGAAACTATTTTGTCTCTCCAAGTATAGTTCTTCGAATCTACATTAGATTTTAGTGGGAAGTCAGAATGAGGAAAGTCTTGGTATAAGTGGAGGATTTGGATCCGTCATTTCTGGATCCAGTACATTCTGGGGGTTTTCTGCAAAATACCAGTTGTATGAAACATACAACCATAGATTTATCCCCTTGTTACCAAATTTCAGGCAGTCAAACACAGCATGCTCTAAAACTGAAATTTTCATTTTAATACTTGTATATGTTGTGTTTAAATTCCACCATACTTAAATGCTTACACATCTTAAAGGCATCAACAATATTTGGCACTGGATTTTTTAAAAACAAATCAGATAGTAGGTTGGATTCCTATATTACAATTACAAAGTTTTTTTAATGTTGCTTAAATATATAAATTGTAGGTACTTTGGCCTCAACTTAGCAACTAAACTCCTACAATGATAGTTGAAAATTATTTCAAATTCAAGTCTTGTACGATAGTCACAATGCTTTTTCTGAGGATTTCCCAAGTTACAATGCAATATATTAAAGAATATGAATTAGCTGCAGGCATATTTAACCAACAAGTTAAAATGTCAGAAAACAGACTTTTCTTTGCCCTAAGCAATATAAAGAGCAAGTTTAAATAGCTTCAAAATTGTACTGATCACAGAAACAAATGCAGTTCTGTGGACTGCCAATTAATTTAGAACGAATTACTTTTATATAGACCAGGTAACAGTGAAGGGCGATACGTGATTTCTGTAAATAAAGAACTGCTGTTGTTTGCCATGCTGCTTTTCAGCCTGCAACGTGCAAACTGTATGATAAACAACATACAGTACAAGAGTGTTAACATACTGTAGACTATAGAATTTTTTTCCTTCCAATGTTTATAACATGCACTAAACTTTCATGGCATTACTGCTCTGTACAGCATTTTCCAGAATCACTGAGTGCATGTAAAAGTGAAACCACTGAAATTACTCTGTCTGCATTGAAAAAGATGGTTCTCTTTCTTCATTTTTCAGAAACACATTAACAGATGCACATATTTCAACAAAAACTTCCTCTGGCGTCCCTTCTGCATTTATCTGTTTAAAAACAAAGATTTTTGTATTAGATACTTAAATCTCAGAAGGATAACCATGCTGGAAAAATAAATTCCTCCCAATAGCAAATCTGGTTGCTGAGCGCACACAGGTTTAGAGGGAAAAGGGGGCACTTGAAGTACAAAATTATGTTCCTGTTGTCACAGAGAGTTAGAGTAAGCAATGAGGATGGGCTGGAAGTGCTCAATCTGAGCGTTCAGAAAAAGATAATTTCAAATAACAAGAATATAGTTAAAGCAATATTAACAGTGCATTGTAAACCCTGGGTCTGCAAATCGGATTAACTTTGGACAAAAACCCTTCATTCATGGATCTAATATTTGTGATTCCAACATTAACAGGAACTTTGGGAAAGGTAAATGTTAAAGCCATGGGTGCCAGTCAACAAAAATATGCATGGTTAATTTTTAATCTTATACCTGTTTATGTGGGACTCACCCTTATGAATGCAGTGGTAAATATTCCAGAGCTGACATGTACTGAAAACAATTTATTCATTAGGGTTGCACGTTCAGCCCTTCTTGAAATACAATTCAGTGTAAAATAAGGGTATGTTAGAAAAACCCCTAGAGAAGGCCATGTGGCTCTCGTGTTCTCATCCCATCTCTAGCTCACTTTTTCCAGCCTACAATGCACATGATTGGGGGGAAAGGCAGACTGCCACATGAACAATCCCATCTGCAAGCCATGTCTAAGCCATTGCTAGACTACCTCAGAAATGCTTTTTTAAAAAAAACTGTGTGACCACAGCCTTAATGTTACTTCTTTCAAGCCTTCAGTTCTAGACTTTTCTATTTGCAGCAAATTCTAACATGAACCATTCATGCTAAAAATTTGTGAGAAGGCTGTTCCAGCCAGAAAATCTAAAGCACTTTTAGTATTGTGAGAGCGAGAGATTTCCCTGCCGCTCTCTTTGCCATCTACTACTGGTAGCAGTCATATCACCTCGCACGAGATGCTGCTTGTGGGCTTCTCATTTGTTAGGATGACTAGACTGTTCACTGGTCTTACCCAGCAGATCTCTTATGTACCTTAAACAATGGGATTCTGCTTTCATAATAGGAGATCAGAGGTTCCAGTGCTTCATAGTAATTTTCAGTGCCTTTCGTGATGATTTCAGCATTGTCATCAAGGAACTGGGAGCTCTGACTCTTCTTCAAAAAGCGACTACTCGTTGTTTGGGAGGAACATTCCAAGCAAAGTATCAGTAATGCTTCACCAATCTGGAAAAAGGAAAATGGGAGAAAGTGTTTTACTAACACTTTGTTAGAAAAATTTCACTCAGATTTAATCAGACTGAAGATATAAATAAATACAGTTTTATTTTAAAACAAGCAAGAAATTACAATATTTGCAAATGCAGGAATATATTTTCCCTTAATACTCCTTTGTCATTGCAATGAGGAATGGAGGAGGCTGGTTTAGGGACCTGAGTCCCTACCAACCCAACTTTAACACAGCAATGCAAGATCTTTTATAGCATACCCAGGCAAAAAGTTCCCTCCCAACGTTTCTTTTATTGTTTTAGAAGAAACTTCAGATTCTGTCCTAAGTAGCACACCCCAAAGTCCATTTACATCTGATATATTCATCGTGGGGAGGAGATTTTAATATGTAAGTACCTTATTAAGACCTATAGTTCATGCCCAGGTCACCTACTTGGCTAAATATCAATTTCATCTTTTGAAGCTCCTACAGCTGTAAAAACCTGGCCCTCTAGGCATGATTTTCTTATCTGTTTTCGCAGACAGAGTGACGCCAATATCTTTATCTCTACTTGGTACATCTTGAACTTTGCCACGATTTCCTCCATATCGTGTGCCAATATCTCTGCACATACAGTCCTGCCAACATTTAGGTGTCAATTACTTAACTATTTTTATAGATGGTCTTCAAAAAGTCTCCCCCTCCTTTCTCCTCTGCCTTATCTGCTGCTAGAGAAGAGAACAGTGGATAGACACTTTCCCTCCATTTTAGCTCTCTTTTCTCTATATGCAAGCATAGGGTACAGAAGCAAAATGGCTGTTAGTCACTTAATTTATTATTAAAAAGAAAAACTATCTTATTTCTCACAACCTTGAAAGCTTTTCTCTTCTCTATGATGACAGCAGTAGCAGCTGGCAGTTTGGAGTACAGCATTAGCACCTATAACCACCATGTACCAAAGCATCAGGCATTTTTGAAGTCCCAATCTGGATCTATTGAAGAACAATCTGTACACAAAAGACTTCAGACAAGTCAACAAGTTTACATATAGCAGTTGTGGACGCTTCTGGGTTCATCTAGTGGTGTGGTTCCTACAGGCATATTGGCAGTTCCTTGTGCCTACGTTTCTTCCTAACATAGTGGGGTGCCATATTCCACAAAATGACAGAGGTAAGAGCCAGCTTTCCCACAGAAGTTTTGTTTCCAATTATAGCTCAGTCATATATATTATTTTGAAATCTAGAGACGAGTCGAAAGTTACCTGGTCAGCTTTGTAGCTAAGAAAACAGGTATTTTCAGTTCTAAGTGCTATACCACACATGGCATCTTCATAATACAATGCTTCTGTTAGCAGAATGACAAAATCAGTGAGGCAGGAAACTAAAGGAGATCTGGGGTGTTTTCACACTTCCCTTTCCATTTGCTAGATAGAAAGGAGTGCAATCACCCAACATTGACTAGCGCTTACACTTGTGAGTGGCAGGCACTTGCAGCCTAAGCCCCGTGCGATCAGGCAATCACCTGTGATCGATTTTGGGGCCAGTCCTCTTCAGTGCGGTGCCCTCCACTTCACAATGGAGGCAGCTGCTGCTCAGATGCATAGGGGACACACCACAATCTTTGGTGAGAGCGACACCTCATCTCCACTTTCAGGCATGAAGGTGTAATTGTTAATGGTGGCTATGGCACCTCTAAACTGTGCCGTCTAAAGATTGCACCTTGATCTGCAATTCTGTGATATAATGGAGTGGCAACAGCCACAAAGTGCTTTCTGCCACCCCAAGTGGAAATGTGGCAGCAGGAAGCACACTATTGAGCACTTTACATATGGCCTAAGATTATTTAGATATGTATTGACTTGGCTGGCTACAGGCTTGTTAAAATCTACTTTGATTTTCACCAGAACTCCAAGATCCCCCAAACAGACCAGGATGCTAAATCGTTTATTGAAGGTGGGTAGAACCAGAAAATGGTAAACCATTCCAAAGTATGTATTTCACATGGTGAACAGCTGTATTTTTTTTAGGAAAAGACATTAGAACCATGAGGTTACTGGCCAACACCTACCAGTGATGACAAAACATGTCTTTTAAAATTTTATTTCCAAATGTATTTATTGTTGTTGCACTTATTGGGGCCTGGAACTGGTATATTGGAAATCATTCAGCCATCCAGCACTTAGCTCCCATACTACTTTTGCCAAATTCATAGCACAAGTCTTAGTGGTTTAGGACACAGGCCACAGAAATAGTCCTGCAAGAGTATTTCATGGCACACTTCATTTTGAAGCACTTTATTAGTGACCTCAGTGTAGATGCTAAAATAATTATTTATGTAGCAGTCATATGTTTGCCTTGGCACTCACACAAAGACTTTAAGACAAACGCTTAAGTTCCTTTAAAACCTAACTTGAAGAAAGGAACTGGAAGAACTCATACAGAATGGGGCCAATGACCCCTGCCTTTTAGGCTAAATCTACATGTGAAAAAAAGAGTTGATACTGGGGTAATCAAAGGGCATTTCCATCAAGCGCCGGCTGCATTCACACACAGCAGAAACAGACATTAAAAAGCATCTTGGAGACAGTAGCATGTGCCCTTGTGTTCTCATCACACCTCTAATCCTTCCTTTCTAGCCCAAAATGTTCGTGTGAGCACGAGAAGAGTTGGCTTTTGTATTCCACTTTTCTCACCTATTTAAGGGGACTCAGAGTAGCTGACAAAGCTTCTGTTCTTCTCCCAATAACAGACACCCTGTGAGGTAGGTGGGGCTGTGAGTGCTCAGAAATGGGGTTAGAGAGAGACCCATCTAAGCCATCTGAAATACCATTCATTATTATTATTGTGGTCTGTATCTGTTCCTGCTCTCAAAACACTGAACTTTGGTTTGGCTAGGTGCTGGACTTCACGTTTGTCTACTAGTATAGCTTATGCAGGTGTTAGATCCAATGAGAGCCCACCTGACTCTCTTTGCACATCCTCTTTTCCAAACCAGCTCCATCTCTGACCATTAGAGCCTGCTTTATTATTTGGCAGAGCAATGAAACAAACTTGAATAGCAGAATCTGGGTTTCAATGAAGTAGGTATTTATGTAGTTCTATTACATTTTTCACTGCCAGGGTGAAAAAAAACCACTGAAGTGATTTCCTGTCTGAGGTATTGCCAACAGCTTTGTCTAGACGTGAATGCCGAATTCTTTCCCTAAATTGGGGAGGAAATACCATTTGCAATTCTGTCTCATGCAGCCAGATATCTAAGGGTGGTCCTATGTGTCACAAACTCATATTTCTTTCTAAATAGTTTGCTCTTTGGTATAGAAAACTGGTTTCTAAGGAGGAAAAAAGCCCAGATGAAAACATCTTCGTTTTGTATAAGTAGCATCTACTTTCTATCTCGTAAAAATGGGACAATAATGTTATGGAACCCTCCCGTAGGCCATGGTGACACCTTCACTTTAAACCTTCTTCATCTTCAGGTCTGACTGCTCACACCTTTGCACTTCTATCTGTTTTATTTGTGGATTTTTTTATTCAAGAAAGTGTAGGAAGGTGGAAAGTTCACAAATAAAATGGGATAAAAATGAAAAGGTGTGAGCAGTCAGATTTGAAGATAGACTGAAGGGTTTTTTTAATTTAATTTTATAACCAATTACAAAACAATTGCAATTAATTGTACAGAATAACCTCTAAGATTACCACATTGCTAAACACTCATATAAAGAACCTTAAAACAAAGTGAGGGTGATCATTTGTTATACATTTGGGGCCTTTCCTCACAGGCTCTAAAAACGGAATTAGAGCCAGATGCGGGAAGGATTAGGATGTGGCATCTGCACAGGAACCGGAATTAAGGTCCCTTTGAGGACGCCACGTCTGCATGTCGGCGCGCAAAACCAGTTTCTTAAACCGGTTTTGCTGCCGAAATCCGACCCAGATGTAAGACCAGAAAAATCAGGTCTTACATCTGGCTTTTCCCCTTAAAACCGGTTTGGAAGCGAACGGCGGGGAAAGAGCCGGATTGCTCTGCCTCTTTGACAGGTGGGCATGCCCACTGGCCTCCGCCATGGTGTGGCCGGCAGCCGGCTTCCCTGCCTTCCCCTTCACCCGAGAAGGGCTGATCGGCCCTTCTCGAGCGAGCGAGAAGCTGCAGCAGCCGCCACCCCCACCCCACCCGCCTGGGACTGTGCGCTCGCGCTTGGGTGCTTACCTGGTAGCGGCATGTCATCTTCTGGCACAAGGAAGTCCGGCTTCCACTGTGCCTGCGTGCGCCGTGGCCGGCATTGGCCAGCTGCCGTCACGAGGGTGGCTGGCCAATGGGAGGTATGAGTTCAGCTCTGGAATGTTACCACTGCTCTCCATCTTTGACAGCTGGGCAGGGCCTCTGGAGGCCGGATTGGGA
>MTQE01001134.1:42786341-42797891 GCA_014337955.1 Aspidoscelis marmoratus | reverse complement strand
ACTGTGAGGACGCAAATCGTTTTGAATTCGAGATAACGATGCCGTGAAGACGCGGCCTTAGGCTTGTTCCAAATAAGTGAAATAGCCTGTTTCAGTGTGAAACACTGGAGCTGGTAACATTTTGCACAATCTCAAAAGCTGGGGGGCTCTAAGTGTACAGTGGCATGAGGCTCTGCTGTGAGATGGCCGGTGCTGCCATTAATGTCTTTGGCAGATGAACTGTAACAGAAAGCCAGTATCTGCAAGTGCTCAAATGAGAAATGGAGACCAGAGGAGATGAGGCGGCCAACTGCCATCTACTGCTTGTCTTGTCAAAGAGACTGTGTGTGAAAACCTGCCCTTTGTCTTCCAGAAAATGAGGTACCTGCTAATCTAGACTCAAAGTCTAATGGAAGATTTCTCATTATTATTCCTTCTGCTGGTTTCTGTTCAGTAATAACTACCTATACCTGAACAAGAGCTCAAAATACTTCTCTGCTGAGTGATAAAATTGGCTCAAAAGCCCAGCTGGCACTGTGGAGTCAGCATTTCCTTCTAAAGTCTTATTATTATTTCCTCCAAGCAAATGTAATGTTTCAGGCAAGGAATTCACCCCCCTCCCCACCATCTCTTCAAGCAGAAAGAAAAGATGGGAATCAATGGGATGTGAAATAAGTCCCCTGCTGCTTAAAGCTTATCATCCCCTTTAGCTTGGAGTTCTTTTGAGGCAGAAGATTAATAGACTTGTAGCAACTGACTAAAAAGAAAAGGAAGAACAGAATCAACACAATTGCTCCTCTCAAAGGATAAGTCTGACTTATTCTGGAAGCCTACTCAGGTGTCCCCCCCCCCACATCCTGCTTCCAGGGTATGGAACCAATAGTCATATGCTCACCATTTTCGTAGACCTTGTTTTTCTCTTGAGACTGGCAATATTATACATTCCAGCCATTTGGCAATCTGATAAGCAGTGGCCCACAGATCGGGATGATCAGGACAATGCAGCAACTAAAAATAACAACCTTCCTTGTGCCAGTGCCAACTACATTCTGGTCTGGATGAGGCCTTCCATGAATTCTGCTGCCAGTATCCTTATCATGAGGCTACAGTTCTCTTTACACATTGTTCTATTTAGAAATACTTTGCATGTCCCATCGAAATTTTTACCACACAAGGTAGGATAAAGTGCTCCTGGTTCTAGCCACTGAATTCCATTGTGTGATGTGCTGGTTTGTCACCCCATACAATAATTCTTCATAATTCTGTGCCCCCTAAGCATGATTAGTTCCTCAAGGGAATGGTGGGAACAGAAGGGGGGATCGATTAAATCCTCCATTAGATATCACTAAACCAGATTTTTATGGAAGCATCCAACTGGAGGATAATCTCTCCAACACAGCCTAGAAGCCCTGATCCACAGACCACCATGTATTCTACATTAGCTGCTCTTGGTTTTTCATTCCATTTTTTAAACTTCCTCTTTCTGCACCTTCTTTTCTGGGGGGAGAGAGACTTCTTCATAGCCTGGTACCTTTGATTCTATTGGAAGCATGTATCCTTGATGTTTTTGAATTACTCTGTTTCATACAACGTACATATACTGTACGTACACAATTGTTTTTCAATGTACTGTGATCCTTTGGATACATTCTTAAACCATTCCTGACTAAAAAAGAAAAAAAAAGCTTGGGAATAAATCAGTTACACCATTTCTTATTTATTTTATTTTTTTTAATGTAAAAATTATTAAAAATAAAGATAACACCACTTAATAAGAAGCCAGTAACAAAATGCCAAAGACAACAGAAAAACTTAAAACATGGGCTAGACAACAGTAGTTAACACAAATACGGAGGAAGGAATTTTACAGTCTGATTGAGAGAGACCATCAATCAAGAAAGACTGCCAAGGATTGTGCCTAAGACTTGCCATTGAATTTTAGCCTAAATAGAAGGCACACGTTCCAGCTGAACATCTTTATAGGAACATGTACAAGCAAAGCATCTGGTCTGCTCCTGTGAGAACACTGTTTGTATGAACTCCCATGACCTGTGAACCACGTGGCTCTTCACAAAAGAAGGGAACCGCCAACCATTTGCAAGAAATGAATAATAAATACATACATCTGTTCTGAAGATTTTACTTGGTTGAAAATCTACAAATATGACATGTACAATGCCACAGCTACCAACAAAACTTTGGCCACTCCCGGCGTTTGAAAAAGGAGCTATTAAAAATGCATCATACCCTTGCTCTTTCTTTTAACATCAAGGAAGAAGCAAATATTGATGCCACCTGAAGAGAAGATTCCAGGTGGGAAGCAGTACATTGATTTAAGGTTAACAACATAGTAAAATATAACACTGGAACTGACAAAACACATCTTTCTAATACATCTCAGGTATAACCTGAACTGACTTCTGTATTAATATCCTGGGATCTTTCAGTAGGAGTATTTAAAAACTACAGGTAGAGAAAAAATTGCAACCTTAGGCGAAAATTTTTTTAATACATGGCATAATGAAATGGGGGCATATTTATTGTTTCTATGCATGTATACCTACAAGGTTTGGAAGTACATAGAATTCAATTTAGAGCACTATAATCCAATGCAGAATCTTGCAGCATACCAGTTGAAACAATTGCCCTGCATTCACTGAATTGATGATAACTCTTCAGGATGGCAACAGTTTTAATATTTTTCATAAGCTGATGTTAGGAACTGGCAATATGCTGGCTGGGATCCTTCAGTCTTGAAACACAGTTGAAAGAAGCAGGGCATGAAAGTACGAAACCTGAATTACACAGACATCAATTCACCAGCGTGATCCAAAGGTCTGTAAAAATTACATTTGGCTGCAGGATCTGCCAGAAAGATTACTTGCAGCCCATCCAACTGCTTTCAGATTTCCAGTGTGGATTTTCTATCTCGGTTCAGTTCCTTTGCCTTTCCCTTTCCAAGGCAATCACAAGGCTGTGAGGCTATTCCGTTCCCATGCATGTTTCGTCTGGTACCTAAATCGGGTTTTGCAAGGGATGTCCCCATGTGTTTTAGATTGGTCGGATTTCCGCCAACCAAACTGCCCAAACCCATGCCAAACCTGGACCAAATTTGGTACCCGAAAAAACAAGTCAGGGCACAGTTTGGGCAATTTAGTCTGAGCTGAGCCTGCACATGGGGACGGTCCTGGACTTCATGATCTCGGCTGACAGGAAAGTTTACTTTGGGAGTAAAGTCAAGCCTCTCTTCTGTCAGCTGAGATCAGAACAGGGGGTGCAGAGGCTTGAGTTTTCTCCCTTTTCCAGGGGGGCAATAAAGTCGCCTCCCTGGAAAAGGTGAAAACTCAAGCCTCTGCATGCCCTTACTCCCTTTCCCTGGGAATGGGAGTAAGCAAGCCTGTCATCTGGGACTGAGAACAGAGGGTTCACAGTCCCGGTGTGGTTTGCATGGGAACGGCTGAATCTGCCCCCAGCCCATGTTACTGGGAATGGCATGGGGACGGCCGAGATTCAATCTCAGCCCTGCACCCAGTCCCATGAGAGCCTAATTGGCACCAAATGGCTTGCATGGGAATGCGGCCAATGAGCTTCCAAGCCAGAGCCAGGATTCGAACCATGTCCAGCCTCTAGTCACCGCTGCTAGATTCCCCCTGCCCCTGGTGGCTTCTTCACCGCTGGGGAGGAGGCAGCGGCAGCAACAGGAGAATGAGGTAGCTTCCATCCGTGCTCCCTACCTTCCCTGATGGCTCGCAGCCATCACTGGGACAGGGCGCATGACAAAGGTGGTGGTCGCAGCCATGGCGCCACGCCCCCTCCCCCGATGACAGCTGCTTTGCTGGGCCATCAGGGCTGGGGGGAGAGATGGTGATGCAGATTGCCATCTCCCCTCTGCCTCCACTGCTCCAGGTGACGGCGGAGCGAGTGTCACCTTGGGAGCGTGGCGGAGGTGCCTGCGCCGCCATCAGCACACCCCTAAGGGGCGGAGGCAGCAGCAGCATGTACCCCTGTGGTTTGATCCGGGTCGCAGAAGGCATGCTGTGCTTCCGCACAGTGCCTATCTAACCACCCATTCCAAATGGATGCTAGAGGACCTGTGTGGAAGCAGAGGGGTCTCCTGAACATCTGGATCTTCAAGATCCAGATGTCTGGGAAGACCCCATCTCAAACATCCGGATCTTGAACATCCGGATGTTTGAGAGCAGTGTGGAAGCACCCTTGGAGACAAAGAATGGCCAGGAAAGGAGAGCAGAGATCTTTGGCAGGGTAAACTAGGGTTCTTTTGCTCTGGGCCTTATTCTGGATTGCATCCCGGAATATGAGCCCGTGGTCTGGATGCTAGTGAATGAGGATGGCATGTTCCCACTCTGGGACATAACCCAGAGAATAAGGCCCAGTGCGGAAAGCACTTTGGCTGCTTGGTGGATCAATTATGTTGGAGAAATATACCGACCTTTGCAGTGGGGCAGCTGTATTGTTTTTTTAAAAAAATAATTAAAAATATGTGACGCTTTATGAATTTGTTTGTCATCCTTGCTCAGGGGCCATGCTAATCTTCTCTGTATCATTCCAATTTTAGTATAAGTGCTGCTGAAGCATTAGGCTGTGTCGCTTGACTAAAGCTCACAGCTGAGGTTAAAAAAAAGCTTTGCCATCTATGTGCCAACACCTCAAGCCATGTAACTCTCCTTAAACTTTGCTATCTTAGCACAGGTGTCAGGAAACCCGCATTTTTCAGCTGCTCATATAGATCTATTCTGTAACAATGGGAGAAAGATCACAGAAAAGCAAACAACAACCCTCAGTTCCATACTTTCAACTGAATCCTTCCTTTCAAACACATGCATGGTGACCAATAAAGCAAACTTAAAAACTCGGTCCAGCAAAATTCTGCCTGGGTTGCAAACAAAGGCAGATTGCCTATAGCTTTGTTAACTAGATTAAGTTCTATTTATTCATTTCCCATCTGTGTCGGAAATCTGAAGCCTCTTTCACATGAGGAAACCAACATTACAATGATTCCATCTCCAAGGCAAATAGCACTAATATGTTTGATTTTGCTATTAACACAGCCTAGGGCTTTAAGTATCACAAGAGACGCAACAGGCAGTCTATGGCTACTGCTGAAGGATTAACAGACTCTCACAGTAATACTGTACCTGAACTGTATCACATGGAACTAAGAGCATGGGAAGTTCAATCTAAAAAAATAATGAGCATAAGATGTATGAATAAAAATGGTTTCTAGTACCTTTTGGCCAAATCACTGAGCATGTAACATTTCCTACCTTAATTGTGTTATAAAGAACAAATGTACAGAGTGCTGCAAACTGTGCTGCTAACTAATTGATGCTCTGCAGATAAAATTGCAAACATTCAGGGGAACTGGAACTCTGCTGTTTTCTATCATAAAAACAGGGTATCAGGTGTTGCGATCTTGCCCTATTAATCTGGATTGCTCAGTGATGTAATCAGGTCCATTTTTCGGTCAAAAGATGACAAGTCCTGGCCATCTTAACTGGTCTTCAGTGGTATCTTGTAGTTCTTCCAGTAATATTTTGAAAGTTGACTGTTTTTACATGGTAGGCATTATCCTGTGCTGTGTTGGTTCTGGGTGGATTAAGTGACCCTGTCCCAGGCCAGGCCAGGTAGCTGCCTGCCTGTGCTAAAGGACAGCCCATGCTTAGTAAGCCGTTAACTCCCATATTCACTACTGTTTGTGTCAGTATTTTGCTCTCAACAATCCAATAGACTGACGTCGTCACTAGGACTGTATCATAAAATTCCCCTGACTTACATAATGCAAAGATTTCAGGGCAAGGAAAATCTGCCTTCCAGCAACCAAATCACTCTTTGATCAAATTAGGTGTTTATTTTTTCTTGCTGTAAGTGATTAGCACAAAAAATGTCAATGATCTTCACATATTAAAAGGCTTACTATGGATCTTGGTTAGGGATATGTACAATTCCCCCCCCCCCCAATTGCTTTGTTTTAAGTGGATGTTGGTGTAATTTGCATTTGTGTGAATTGTCCCCTAACAATCCTAGCAGTCTTGAATATTTGAATCGAGTTATCAACTTTGTTTGTTTGTTTGTTTTTTGCACTCAAGAGAATCAGTGCAGGGTAATCTGCAACAGTAGATTACAACGGCCACAAAGAATCTGTCCAAGTGTCCTAGTTCACGATTCGGCAAGCAAGCAAGAATTCCATATAAATAACACTAAATTTACAACTACCAGTGCAACCACCACAAATAAAATAATCTGTCGAGACCAGGCCAGCCACCAAACTCACAGTTCTGAAGCGGAACAGGTAAAGAAGCAGCAACTCACATTCCAGCTAAAACTTTGAAACTTGTGCTCTCCAGTCCCTGGAGTTCCCCCCCCTATCCTGAAAGAGTCTGAAATCCAAAACAGCCAAAAGGCTACCTGTTTCCCTGGCACCAATAGATAAACACTAGTAAACAAGGTAAACAATAAGCTGTACAAGCTCTCACTCATACTCTTGTCACCAATTGCAGAAAGCAAGCCAAGAACCGATAGGGAATGGGAATATACTTGATAAAAGCAGCAGTCACAGAAGCTGCACAAAATGAAAATTACAGAATACAGGCCCTTCAAAAATGGCAAAGCCTTGGTGGATGTGGCAGTTTGTTTGTTTTGCATGTGAAGGCCAATTACAAAGGACAGTAAGATTCACCTTCACAAATGGAGGCACCAATACCCTAAATTCACATGAAACGTAAAGGTAAAGAAGCTACTTGGCACATGCCTAATGTTGGCCATTTATCTCTGAAGAGTGTCCGGCTTACCCACCAAGGTTACCTTGTATCTTGGATAAACTGTCATTGTTCAAATACAATGAAAACTCCTATCTGCAATTTTGTTGCTGGATTGAATTAAACCAGAGATTTTTTTTCTTGGTCTGGTGTCCTCTGTGCATTAGTGCAAAGTGATAGATATCAGAGTGTGGTCCTTTGCAATTGTTAAGTATGTAGCTGGTTTTTAATCTACTAGTAGATAAGCAGAATGGTTGACAGTGAATCACCATGGTCTTTTTGATTCAGTTCCTGATGATTAAGAAGTGGGAAAGCAACAGCACTAGAAATATTTTTGGAACAAACCCATCTCGAGACAGCTTGTACTCTCAGACAATGAACGAGCCTTGACAGCTTAACTCAGGTTTAAAGGAAAAATCTCCCCATCGTCTTCTAAGGCTGCTTTGGAAGCGTTATGGGTGCTCTGAAGTGACAGAAATAATTTTCCTGTGGATTCACTACCATCTGAGTTAGCTTAATTTCACCCCTGAAATGATGAATTAAAATGTAAAACATGGTCATCTCTCAAAAGGTGGATTCCCACTTATGGAATAAAATGCTTTATAAAACGCTTTAAAAAACATTTTTAAAAATGCATTAAAACTAAGCAATCGTGCATCTGGCAATCACAGTCAATCCTGAATTGTGTCCCCACACTTCAAAAAATAGATAGGGGAAAGTGATTCTTTCCCCTCCTCACCCTTTTCCCACCCCTCTCTCCCCATTAGCTTTGATCCAATGATGTGGGGAATCCCAGCCCCCTCCCTCCTGCTTTTGCTGCCCCTGTTTGATTCCACAGACTAAACACCATTTACAAGTTTCACACAATCATCAGCCTTGCCTGTTAACAAACACAGCCCAAACAACCAAAGCAACAGCAACCCTCCCCTAGCTTTAGAGACACATGAAAACACAGACACATGCACAGATAATTCCTGCATTTCTAGCCAGGAGAAAGAGAGAGACAGCCAACAGCATGAGCTCTGCTGGGTGGAATCAGGCAGGTTCCCCGTCTGCAGCGAGCGAGCAGTAACTTTGTTACCACTGTGCGTGGGTGGGAAATGAAAATGTTCCAAATTGTTACTTATTATCAGAAAACAAAACTGTGAAGTGCTCTGAGAGGGGACGGAAAAAGGCTTTAGGCTTCCTGGCACTTTAAAAATCTGACTAGGGACGGATCTGCCCCAATCTGCTGTAGTGTTCCCAAAGGAATAAAGACAAAGCATTTAAACTGCAAAAATGGGGGGGAAACACCTGAAAAACCAGGTGTAATGCTTATTCCATTTTAGAGCAAAATACTCCTCAAAAAAACCCTGAAACGGATTTGTAATGGGGACAAAGAGGATCCAAACTATTTCTAAGCAATTTTAAATGGATTGGAATGGGGACAAAGAGGATCCAAACAGTTTCTAAACTGTGTTAAAATGCCAATGGGAACTGGGCCATACAGTGTAACCACTGCATCTGATCTTTGCCAAAAGCCTGCAAAGACCCTTGTGTAGTGTGGTTTAAACTTCTGCATTGTTGGTAAATTGCAGCTTCCCTTGTATAGTGTGAAACTTAATGATTTGCACAGTTGCCCTATTTTCTAGAATGGAACTACCATATCATTCAGGATATACTCCCAACTAAATCCTTTTCACCGTCCAGATAAAAATTTCAGACACACAGAGCAATTCAGTGTTCTTTCATGCCTGATTTATTAGCTTTCTGTGCAAGTTATGCTGATGCTATTATTTGATTTCGTTCATTCTTTTTATTTCCATGGCCATTTCTGCACTCACCTTGCATGGTGTAGCCTAACTATTCTACTCCAGCCTGTTTCAGACCAAGTGCAGCAGGTGCCACCTGATCACAAGGGTAGGGCACTGTCTCATCTGGACCAACACCAGCAACCTTGTTTCAGTCCACACAACAGCCACTCATCATTCATATGTCATCTCTGGAGCTCACGCAAGGAGCCGAATAGGGCTGCCTTCCAAGTAATCTTTGGAACTGGTGTGTAGGCTGCAAAGATGGGGCAAGAGCATTGATGCACAGACTCTATGAAATTTTGTGAGTCCAGAAACCTCCTTGACAGTCCAGAGTCCAGTCCTCCTTGTTCTGGACCAGATGTGTCTGGATGTACCATTTAAAATATATTAGCTGAGAACTGGGTTCAAACACTCCTTTCCCATTCCAAAGACCCAAGTTAAATAAGATGCACATCCAAGACTGAATGTTGTCTGTCCACAGCTGTACTATTATTCAAACTGAGATAGTCATTTATTTTATTGTGGGCTGGCAGTAAGCAGGTGTGAATGCCAGCTGCTTCTGAATCCAGCTATGTATGAATGCCTGTACTTGATTTCAGCCTGAGCTTTGTGGTGTTTAAAGTAGAGAAAAGGCAATCTGTCTCTCATAAGCATTTGATGAACTATCTGTTATTTTTCCTGTCCCCATCAGGCCTGTTGCCAGCTCCATATATGGGGGGGGGGAGGGTCATAAATTTGGGGATGGATGAGTAATAGGTTGCATCTGATCTTGCCCATAACAAAATGGAGTTAATTACATTGGTGGATTTAAAATTTTGAGGGGGGGAATTAGGGGGTGTCCCCTTTGCCTTCCCCCGCTATGGGCCTGGTTCCCATACTATTATTTGATCTATAGCAGAGGCTCTACCAGTGGTCCAAGGACCCTTTGAGGGTCTGTGGAAAGATTTTAGGGAGTCCATGATCTTCAATTGCCAATGCTGAGTGTCATAAAACTACCTGCTGCTACATTCTGAGGGGTTTTCACCTGAGTGGCAAAGGAGTCTGTAGAACAAAAAATGTTAAGAACATTTAGCAACAAAAACCATCCTGTAACACTTTTAAATAAATGAGGAAGGTCAGCCTGATAGGTAGTGCTATAAAGGCAAGATCTGAAAAGGGCTGCTGACTCAAGCCAACAACACCTTGTCTTGTGAAAGTACCACGTCTGCATTGGATGCTATGTTGGAATAGACTCTGGTGAGAAAATGGTGCCGCAGCCTACTCCGATAGGAGACCATATAAAAGCAGACCCAGGCTTTCTGCAATAACAGACTGATCCAACCACTTGTGTATGGACAGCACTGAGTGGCTGGGCTAGTCGTCTGGAAGTGTTCCATTTCTCAGTACCTGGTTAAAACCCCTCTTCATTCCCAGCACTCAGAGTTGCCATACTTTGTGTTGTGCAGAAGTAGCTAAGGGGCTCAGCAGCCCAGCAGGAATTTTAAATCTATAACTTGTTGGTCTGGCAGTATAACCAGCTCTAGATTTTAATACACTTATTTTTTATACATTAAAACTACCTTTAAGCCCAGAGTTCAGTAGCAAAGATTGAGCACAGTGGCAAAAAGTAACACCTTAAATAAAGAATTTGTAAGCTATCATCAGTCTCACAAAACTCATTAAATAACTTACAGGTATCCTAGAACAATCTGACAGTGGGTTCAATCAGGAGTAGGAGTGTTGCTATGACAACACATGGCTGCAAGAATCCTGAGCTCTGAAACTGTGATAAAACTTTAGGGTGTCTTTAAAGGACCAGTATGGCAGTGCTTAAAGTGAGCTTCACTAGACAATATTCAGAATGCCCTAAATCAGTGATGGTGAACCTTTTGAGCTCAGTGTGTCAAAATTCACAAGAAAACCTAGCTTAACTCGGGTGCTGTGTCACATCTAGAAATATCCATAATTTTGTCATATTTGTAGTTCTAGTAAAAAAGTTACATTTTTGATATTATGTATTTAAAAACAAATAATTCTTTACATTAGTGACTTTTGTTGCTGAATTTCGTTTGCTAAATCTTCAATTGAAAGTTGGTATTTCGTACACTTGAACAAGCAAGCATACATGCCCAGGTGCCAGGGTGACCACGTGTGTCACGCAAAAGGGCTTGGTGTGTCACCTGTGACACGCGTGTCGTAAGTTGGCCATCACTGCCCTAAATCATCTGGCTGCTTTATTCTTCTGGGCCATCTCCACCTGCCTTCCATATATGCAGAAACAAGTACAGAGCCAGACCCACGTACAGTAATTGTCCTGTTTTTAGTATAGCACCATTACTGCTGAAGCACACGCTATAAGGTATGATTTGTAGCAAAGCTGTCTCGAATGGCTAGTTAATACGATATTGTGCAGAGAGGGTTTGTAATAGCATTTGTCAAAGCAGTGGTCTCCTGCCTCTTTGAGTATTAATATGATTTGTTTCACACATTGGCACAATTTTCTGTGGAGGAATTTTAACTTTTTTTTCTTTTACGTCCTATTTTGTCTTTTACGCATGGATTTTTGACACTAATTAGTCCTTGGCTAGTATATTTCACCTAATCGTTCCTGGCTATATGGGCTGTTAATTTCTTAAAGCAAAAAATACATTCTTACGCATATATACACTTAAACACATCACTCCTTTCGTGCACTACAGCTTTAATGGTGTATTGAATGTGAGCCAATGAATATTGAATGTAGCAAAGGCCATGTCTCCATTGGAATGGTAGCAGGCACCTGCAGCAGGTACCTCTGCTGGACGCCTGTTCCTGCAGCCTAACATGCCTAGTGTTGGCCTTTGTCTATGCGTGGCCACACCACATTTCTACCAGGCTATGGTGGGACAACCAGGCCTCATCAGTATGCAAGGAAATTACCTCCATGTACCTCACTCGACATACCTTTGGCAGACCTCTAGAGAACTAGTGCTGCTGTTACCAGATCAACTTTGGAGGTACAAGTATCATAAGAAATGTTGACT